>VWZO01011622.1:437-38671 GCA_013396975.1 Bucco capensis | reverse complement strand
GACCTGTTCCCATTGATCCTGCTCTTGGGGAATGCCACAAGAAGGCTCATTGCTTTCTATAACTACCTGAAGGGAGGTTGTAGAGAAGCGGGAATTGGTCTGTTCTCCCTGGTGGAGAGTGATAGAACGAGGGGAAATGGATTGAAACTGCGCCAGGGGAGGTTCAGGCTGGACATTAGGAGGAATTTCTTTCCGGAAAGGGTTGTCAGCCACTGGAACAGGCTGCCCGGGGAAGTGGTTGAGTCACCATCCCTGGAGATGTTTAAGAGATGGGTAGATGTTGCGTTGCGGGGCATCATTTAACAGGTTGATAGGGCTAGGACAAAGGCTGGACTCGATGATCTTCAAGGTCTCTTCCAGCTGGAACTGTTCTATGATTCTATGATTATATGACTCCATCAAGCAACATAAAAACCAGCTCCATGGTGATACCTGGAATGCAATACAGAGTTTTGGATAGGAAGCCTGTTTCAAAAGGTTTTGTTCACCTATTGATCTGTTTTTCGTAATAGTGTGGTGTGTCATACAGAAATGTGCAGAGGTTAGCTTGTGCCCAAAGCAGCATTTCCTATCCACCAGGAACACAAAGAATAGCACTGCAGCAGAAGTGACTGTCCCACCTGCTTCTCTAGCAGCAGGGCAGCAGCTTGTGCAGCCCAGGGTTGTGGTGCAGCTGACAGCAGCCCTGCAGCAAGGGTCTCCGTAGGTGCATGACCTGTCTCCAGAAAGCAGAGGGAGCCCGCTGCCTGCTACTGGGTAGCTACTGGGAGAGGAATGGGAGACACTGGGATTTCCATTCTCCCTGAATCCAGTACCACAGAGGAAAGCTTGAGTACCACCATAAGGACACCTATTGCTAGAAGAAGCCGAGCCCTAACATCGGTTCCTCAGGAAAAAAACCCTGCTGTTAATGCTGCCAGGGAGGGCTATGACTACAAGAAGAGCTGCAAGACTGTGTAGGGAGGCAACAGAAAATTGCCCAAATGTATCTAAAAATAAACCTCCAGGCTTTTAAGGTTCAGTGGGGCTAAGCAACAGCACAGGGAGCTGAAAACCTCACACTGCTCACCATGCCACCCCTTCACTTGTCCCCACATGACATCACCATTGCAGTCTGTTGTGATTTTTGCCTCTCACCAAGCATGAAGCCCTGAGGACTTTGCAAGCCTATCACCCTGACAGAGAAACATCTTGCATCACCACCCACGCTTCCTCCTGCCTGGCAGTTTGTGCAAACAGCCCATCTGGAGCAGACAAGCTCCAGCACTGCTGCCACAGCCCTCCCATGGGAAAAGAGCACCAGGGCCTTTTCACTGGACCCATCTGGCAGGGTACTGGGAATGGCAAAGCCAGTAGAACAGAAGGCTGGAGGCTTGGAACCACCTGAGTCAGACTGGAGGGATGAATGGATCTGCAACAATATATTTTAAAAGGGCATCCCTACTAGTCTGTCTGGACAGTTGCAAGCCAATGAGAAGCACTGGCAGGTATTAATATTTATGAAAGTGCAGCTTGCAGGGAATTTTGGTGGGTAAGAAAGGGACAATGCTATAAAATATTTCCAATAAAGTGTGAGTTTTTTGCATGTCTGCAAGGGGTAAAACACAAACCATAACCAGTTATGTTACAAGCTATGCTGCTTAAGGCTTTTTCAGCTTGGACAGTTTAATAGAAATTTTTTTTTAATACTAATGGTATTCACTAATACTAATTACTGACTGTGCTAGAGGACACTGGGAGACAACCTAGGTCTTACAGCTCCCACAGGATGGCTCCTGTGGCCCTGCTGGGGCCACTGCCCAGCACCACATCTGCCCTGGCATTGCAATGCTGTTGCCCCTGGCACAACAGCTCACCCTTCTGGGGTCCAGTAGATGGATGTAAGGCATGGAGTCCCTATCCCCCCATCCCCAGGAAACACAGCTCATGCACCAATACCAGCTCTCTATGCAGCTGTTTTCTAACTTTCAAACCTGTACCCAAATTTTACGTATTTAAGGGCCTTAATTTCTAATAAAATAAACAGCTAATTGGAGGAGAACAACCCCATATGTGTATCTACCCATGCAGGGATATTCTCAATTGGAAGCTTAGAACTTCAGAAGAAACATAACAGAAGAAAACCAGCCTCATAAGCTCTGCTACTCACAGAAACGTGCAGCTGTCTTATAGTGTTCATCTCCTACTGAGGAGGAGACCCTGGGAGCGTGAAGCAGGGTGCTGTCACACCATGTACTGTCATGCAGCCCAGCACAGTTCTCTGGTACATCTCTAGACAAGCTGCAAAACTTTCCTTTTCCAATGGCCAAGGAGAGTTCCTTCCAGAGCTGGTGGTGCAGTACTCCCTCCTGCATGTATTTTGCCACAGTGTCACCCACGCAGCAAGAAATTGGAGGAAATGGTAAGACTGTTTTCCAGTTGTTGTTTTCATGGAGTGTCTAAGCACTAAGGACATGAGAGAAGCTTCATCGTTCCTGAATAAGAGACATAACTGCCTTCTTTAGGGGTGGGGGAAGAGCAGTATGTCAAGCATAAGCTCCAGGAGCTGGTAAGACCATCAAGTGCAAAGATGTCTGAGGTACATGGATGTGAAAGATGTTTGAAAATGCACACATGCACATTTGTGCACACAGCTTAATCATACAGCAAGAGCAGAAAGCCAGAGGCTGGCTCCATAAACTCCAACCATCCATTCCTGTAACAGAGGTGTCTTCTTCTTTGGCTGGACACAGTCACATTGACCAACACAGTGAACCAATCCTGTGAAACTCGTCTGCCAACTGGAGGAGAAGGCAAACATATGTTCGGGTAAAAGAAAGAAGCAGACCAAGCCAGTTCTTTTGGATGCCCTCAAATCTCTGGCAGCCTGGCTGATTAGCCGTAATGATTAAAAAATGGGGGGAGGCACACATTCAGTTACACCTTGTTTACTCAGTTCAGATGAGGTAAACAGGGCCAACACCACACTGCTAATGTAGAGTGACACACAACCACTGCCATGAACAGCATGTTGCAACAGACAGAGTGCTGCAGCCGCATCTCCCTCCTCCACCCAGGTCACAAGACCAGGACCCCATACTGGCACTAGCAGGTAAATGACTGCCAGTACTCCTAAATCCAACAGTTATTTGTTCACAGTTACATTCAACTCCTATAGCAGCACCCAGCTGCAGTGAAACAGGACACATTTTTGTTTTGTTCTGAAACTTGTCTATTGTGATGCATTACTGCCACAGATAGAGACTGACAAGCACTACCAGAGGATGTAGTTCTAGCATGCTAATCCTGCCACCTTTGGCCTCACCAGACGCACTGCTGTGATACCTGAACACCTTCCAAAAAGATTTTAGTAGAGCCAACACAAATTTGAAATTGCTGCTTCCATTTACAAAAGCCATGATTTATGCAAACCATTTTCCCATTAGGGCTGCTTGGAATGTGTGAGGATGAGCTGGCCAAGAGCAACAGGCATCATCCTGGTTTATCTGCCCCACTGTGCTCACTGCAGGATCCTTTATCTTCCCAGCAGAGTACTTACCTGCGTCTTCTGCCAACAAGGTGTGATTAAAAAGGAGACATAAGGAATGTTAATCCTTGCAAAATAACCCCAAATCCAAAGAAGAATCTAAGAGACTTAAGGAAAAAAAGAAGGAACATAGAAATTTTTTGTATTCAGTTAGAAACTATTTTCAGTTCAGTTTATCCTCCCAAACAACAAAACCCTAACTTCGATCAAGGAGAGGTTCATGAAAGCCACTTCAAGAGCTGGACCTGCATTAAGACCACATTTCTTCAAGACAACAGCTGTTATTCATGAATTTTATTTTAAAAAAAATTTCTTTTTATAGTTCATTTAGAGCCAAAGTTTCCTGGTCAGTATTTAACTATGGTATTCTTTCTTTTTTCTTCATGGTATCCCAGTGTATTGCTCCTTTATGCATTCTGTAGTCACCTATTTTTCTTAAAGCTGAAGTTTCACTTTTCTCAGGATAGGCTGGTTTTGCCACTGAAGCCAACATTAAAATTTCCTGAAAACTGAGACTGAGTACATTTCTATATAACTTTACAGCACCTTTATGGAATAGACGTCTTTATGAAATACCACATTTGATAGACTTTTCTGATTTGCCCCCACATTTATTTTGTATTATCTATGCAAAACAGTATGACAGAAACACAGTACTCAAATTATTCTGGAAATATGCATTCTCTTAAGATACCACAACTATGGGATGTATGCAAAAAACCCTTAACTTGCAAAAGAAACTCAAATACAGTAACTAGGCAGAATCAACCCATGCTTTTATTTCCATTGCATATAAAATTTCATATGAAGGTATTGATGTACAGTACTACCCCATAGGCTGTAAGAGAGGCTAAGAAACCAGTGAAAGAATAGTCATGTGCAATGTTCACACAAGTTGCCACTCAAGACACACCCAAAGGAAAAAATCAAATTAAAACAGTAACAAAAATTGCTCAGGATATTTGTTGTTACAGTGTCCCTTTTACACCATTTAAAACAAAAGCAATCTATTTCCTTTGGGCCAGGGCTGCTAAAATCTACAGTTTGTGTCAAAAAGGAGGCTCTGTATTTCCTTGAAAAAGAATCTCTCAAAAGAAGTTACATGCTACAAGGGCTGGGCATCACTGGAATGGAGGAGAGGTATTCACCTCACTCCAGCAAATTCATTGATATCTGCTCAAAGTAGTCTGGAGCAACACGACAAGTCAAACAGCAAGAAACATGTGCTCAGTCCAAACTGCAAACCCAATACTAGTGTTACTGAAAAATCTGAAGGTTTGCCACTCTCCTACAGGTCTAGTGCATTATGCTATAGACACCTGTACAAAGCCTCAGATACATCTATATAAAACTTTGGCTGCTTATAACACTAATATTAGTGCTGGAAAGCATTTCCAGGATTAAAGTTCTCCTTTGTCCTACTTTATGGATTCTGCTTACATAGTGATAATTTGCACTACTAAAGAAAGAAGGGAACTGCAGGCAACTGTAAAAGTGTAAGTTATACCACTTTAATTTTGATTTTCCATTTCTCAATATGCTTTAAAATCAAATGCTTATTGGAGATGCTTTCAAAAGCTGTTACAGTGCAATTCAGTGCTGAAATACAACATCAATTATTTATTTTTCTTTAGGAGCAAAAAAAGGCTGTAATAATCCCTGATGATAGCCTGTAAAAAGATAATCAGAGAGACAATAAAATTACACCGCCAGAAGTCTCAAAAAGCTTGAACTTCCAGTAGAGTCTTGAATGAAAGCTCATTGTAGTATCACACATATTAGCTGGAACAAGTAACCCCATCAGTTGGCAACCAAAAATATGGTAAAAATGCCCAGCCCTAGCCCCACAGCTACCTTATTTTCAAATGCAGCAAAACAGAAGAAAATATTGTTTGAAGTTAAGGCACAGCCCTGGGACCAAAGACCTGCAGCTTTTTTATTGATATATCTTTATGTATTTTATACTTTTCTTGAATCTTCCATAAACAAGCTCTAAGGTGACATTGAATATATTACAGGAGAAAAAAAAATGTTAAAGGAATATGTATACACAATAATCATTCTCTCACCAAGAGTTTCCAAATATAGCAACACCATCCTGGCAAGGATGATGTTATAATAAGAACTGATAATTTACAATTAACATTACAGTATGTACATTACAATAAATACATGGTTGTAAACAGAGACAAACAAGACTGTATTACAGGTAAGGTCATTTGGTGAGAAAAATGCATGGCACAAAATAAATAATACATTTGAAAAGAACTGTCAAAGCTTTCTGTAAATCCATTTCATTCAAGTTTTTTTAACTTCTGAATGCTATTTGTTCTATCTAGATCTTTCTTCTTTTTAATGACACAAAACAATTAAGAATTCAAATACGGCATTACCACGTACAGTAACTTACAAGCTAAAGTGTACTGTTATAAGCAAGGTGAATTTTCTTTCTTCCCCTACTCAATACCCACTCACTCCATTTTTTATGGCAAAAATATTCAGAACACATAAAGCCACTTGCAAACCGTATTGTTTTAAAGCAGTGTGCAATGCTAAAACACTTTGGCAAAACAAGAAAAAAGATTGTACAGTGCATTATATCCCCATCTCTAAGAAAAGATATGATTTTCTATTATTTGATTGTCCATATGAATGGATGAGTATCTCACAATATGGTGTTACCCTTCTCATCTACTTTCAATTAGTGCAGGTACAAAACCTTTTCAGGTCCCTATTGTTTATTTTGGAATTTATATTGCTTTTCCATTATTAAGGTTCCAGGCACTCTTGGGGACTGAAAGGATTTTTAGATGGATCAGGTTCAGGAAGAAATGATGAAGAACAAAAAAAGACAGTCAAAAACTGAAAAACATGAGTTCTCTTCATTCTTTTCTCCTTCAGCATCTTCTGTGCTAAGGGCAAAAGGTAGAGACAAATATGACCTGGATACAGAAGAATGCAAAATACATTTAAAAGTTGGATTATACGCAAATCATTTTTAAACAGGATTTTACCCTAGATCTCATATGCTTAAATAAGCCTTCTGTATTCACATCTGCAGGTTTACTTCAAAATTAATCCAAAGGGGAAATAATGGCTGTTGCTATCTTCTTCTGTTAAGCAATCATCTTAATGTTGTCATTTTACCAGATTACACCATAGGAGTCTGCTAGCTTCCCTAGGAAACTATTTCCATCTTTTAGGCTCAAAACTACAATTTTAACAAAGAGTAAAGTGGGAGAAATAAAATTTCTTTTTCTTTCATGTAACAAGACCACAGGACTGAAAAATGACAAATGTGAACTCCTACCTCCCTTTAACTGTCCAAGTTACAGAAGCTTTCAGTACTGATCAAAACTGAAAAGCAGAATCCCCTCAGCCAGAAACTGGATACAGGATGAAAAGATCTGATGGAAATAATGCTGAGTAAACTAAAACTCTCAAGATGCATTGTTCATTTACTTAAACACACAGAAAGAAAAGACTGACCTGCCTCTTTTTGCAAAGACTTGAAAAAATAATGCTAGTCATTGTTTTTATGCTGTGCACATCTCAGATTAGTAAATGGATTAACTAGACAGCTGACAGATAAAAAATTACTGAGAGTCAAAATTGGAAATATTACACTAATGGTTTTTTGCTGGAACAAATATTCTATACATCGTATTAGCCTGTTCTGTTTTAGCAGTTTATAGCTCCCAGCAAAAAAAAACCAGTCTGGAAACTACTTTTCAGAGCAATGAATTCTAGTAGTATTAAGAACTGCTTTTGTATTAAGACAACAATTCATTACCTTTCTTATGGGTTCTAGTCCTGCAAAATCTAATCTTAGTAGTATCAGTTGATTCTACTTGGACCACTTTGTGTGGTAAGAGAGAATTGGCAGGATCAGGCCAGTATGAGGGTAAAAGCACAATATAAGTTCCTCTAATATGTTTGGGAAAGTTGTGATGAAAAAAACAAAACAAAACAAAACAGCTATCATACTAGAATAGTTTTATACAACAAAGAATATTAATGGAACTCACTAATACATAAAATACTCTTTACAGCTCAGTATTATCATGAGATTCTAAGGTGCAAAAAAAAAAGAAAGTAAAAAAACCAACCTACAAGTATAATCCAGTGTAGCACAGACTGTACTGAAAACTTGCAAGTTACTCTTTGGAGGAAAAAAACAACAAACCAACCATTAGCTGATGAAGTCAGAAAGTATTTTTCTTTAAATATAATACCTTGGTACATTAATAATAAAAGTAAGCTCTACAAAAGATCTCTCTTTTACACACTATACAAAATGCAGAGGTTAGTGCAACCCACTGGGCCACGCTTTTTTCAGTCACATATCAGGAAGACTTGAAATTAGAAAATTATGCAATTTCCACAGCTCATCTTCCTTTTGGTAACAGAATCGTGTTGTGTTCTATCATTCATGTGCATTTGTTTTCCAGCAGGAATCTCAGCTCACTTTCTGTTGTTTCCTCTCACGATAAACATTATCCAATGCTTTGCTTCTGAAATTCAGTGACTTCAAAAACTATCAAAGCATACCAGCATTTGGTTGGCAAGTAGTAGTCCTCTGAAAACATCTGCTTTATTTAATCAAATCTGTCAAATGAAGAGCTTATTAAAATGTAGTTTATGTATGTTATCCCCTTGCTTTCTGATGCCATGAAAGTGAAAATTCTGGTTACAATATTCCTGAGTACCAAACTGAGTCATCAAAGTCAGTTTTGATCAACAAACATCCTGGTAGATGACAGCGAGTTGTGACCATGGTTATAGAATATGACACACCTTGGAAACCAGTATCTAATTAAAAAAAAAACAACCAACAACAAAACCACAACAAAACGAACAAACCCCCCCCCCAAACTTAAAAAAAAAAATCAAAGAGGAAAAGAAAGGGAGAGGGAAAGACAGAAAGAGATGGAGTCTTAATTGTTATGTGTCAGAAGAATGGTCTTCTACCACACAAGGTTCTGTCTGGTTCACCTCCTCCTCTACTTCTTCTCCTACTTGCTCATCAAGAGGAATTTCAGTGGATTCTGAATCTTGGGTGCAAAGAGTCTTGGAGTCACTGCAGCTGGTGTCTTCTACTTGGCTTCCACTGTCCTTTTCAGTGTCTGACTCACCATCTTCCTCCAGTGTTAGTTCAAACTGGAATTTTTCAGTTTGGCCCTGCCTACCCTCTTCCTGGTCATCAGGTGCAGGAGAGGGACTTTGAGGGATTGTGCTCTGGTACCATTCTCGATTGTCCTCCAGTGTATCTAAGATATCCTGGGCATCTGGATGAACAAGGTCCGCCCATGTCTCCCACAGAGGATGAACAATGTAGTCTATAAAACCCACCTGTTTCAAGTAACACAAAATTAGGATGAACTCTTTTTCACAAAGACGTATACAACTATGCCTGTAAGTCACATAAAGTATGAAAAATATATCAAAAAGGCTGCCTTCTATTTAATTCTGCTTTTGAATAATAATAAGCAGCTGTACAGTACTCTCCTTTGACACATATGCTACCCTACAGGCCTCAACAGCAACAGAAGCCCTTCAGCAAACACACTGTCATACACAGTAAAAATCTCAGCTCCCCTCAGTTACTACTCAGGAACTGAATTAACTAGGAGCTATAAAAAGAGACAGTGTACTCAAAAATTAATCAAAAAAAGACTATGAACTATCCTTTTCTCTTGAAGTGTTGTACTGTGTTATTTAAGTGACCACTCAAATTATTTACCTGTGATTTTTCTACAGATGCATTGTGCTTATCACACATGGGACTTATCTCCATTCCCCGCTCTCTTTCCCGATCTCCCTGACGAAAAAATTCCTCCATTATTCTGTCTGTCCATTGGCGGTAAAGATGGAGTGGCTTGGTTGGATTGCTTAGATCTGCACAGTGCACCATATTCTGAAGAACCTAAAATACATTGAACACATGTGGTGTTATTACACTGGAGAGAAACAGTTCCTTTTCTATTTACATTAACAGAATCTTGAAAATACCCATAGTTCAAGATCTAGTCTAAAGAGTGAAAACTTATGTGCTTGGGTGTTTTTCACAGTTGCAGTAATAGCCATGAACCTCCTTGCTTCTGCTGCTTTTGCCTGTATAATGGACAGAAAATCTGTAAGAGGAAGACCAAACCAGATCCTTTGAAGGGAAGACCAAAGCTTCATTTAGTCCAGAGGCATTCTAGCATCTAATTACTTTCTCAGAGTCACTCAGTAGCTAACAGAGTATGTCACAGGTAGAAAACATAAGAGGGAGTAGAAGGAAGGTAGTGAGTCATGGTACAAGAATGGACAGCTGATCTAACCCATGCTGGAGAAGGGGCAGGCCAATGTTGTTATGGATATAGTTAATACAAGGGACCATCTGCAGAGGTATTTTCTTACCTGAATCCTATCTGAATAGTTATCAAGAAGCAGGACACCAGAACTGGTCACTTTTTTTGTTTCAACCATAGTTTTTAAATCAGCCAACAGATTCATATGCTTAGACATGTCTGTTGCCAGTACCTTGAAAGAAAGTAAACAAAAAAATGAATATTATTCAAATTATTCTACTGACTTTTTAAAAAATAATCTTTGAACACATAACCAAGCAGTTCTGGGTGGGGGAGAACCCACAACTCCTGTGTCTCAATACGCTATAGAAGTCTGAGTCTTGTATATCAGTAGTGTCAAAAATACTAAGTTTTCCTTTTGGTTATTTTAAGAATATGAAAACATGATTGTTCTGAATTGTTGAGAATGATGTGATCAGCCTAAATTTATCATCAATTCATTTGCAAATTTCTAACTGCGATACTGAAATGGCATATACATCAGCACAAATAAAGCTTGAAGCAGAACTGTATACCTTCTAAAAAGTTATATGTGTTTATTGAAACTGGAAAGAACCCACTAGTCATTGTTTGGAAAAGACATGATAAAACTTCAAACTTTTACTTCATTGGTTATGAGTTTAATGACACATAATTTATCATTAAATAGTTCTGTGCTTTATTATTTAATTTGTTAGCATTATAGAAGACGCACTCTCAAGCAGAACTCACAATGTCAATGACCATTTTCCTCAATGATTGCCTCTGTTTTTTGGTCAAATTCTGGAAAATGTCACAATTTTCTTCCTGCAGCAGCTTGAAGCCCACAGCTAAGTGATGATTCTCCAGTACTGATGAGTCATTGTACATCAAGGCAAGTTCAGAATCTGCAGTAACAATTACAGGACAGAACGTTACTGAAGCATGTGCTTCTACAAAATCCCTTAAGATTTTTCAAACTCATTACACTCATAATAAGGTTTACAGATGAACCTGTAGAAACAGAGTTCCTGTAGTTCACACAGTATCAAAAGTTACAGAACTAATGACTGAATTTCTTACGAAATCAAAGCAAAACATGTTGAGGAAAATAAAAGAACGCTTTCCAGTAAAGCATGTACATGCGCCTGCAGTGGCAAGTTAGGAAAAAATGTAAGGAAGCTATTTTTCAGAATACATTTCCATACCTGCACGAGGTCACACTGAAAACATATGCTTAAACAGACCTGAAGTAAAACACACTCTGGTAGTTTTCTCTTCTCATGCAGCCCTCCATCACAACTACTAGAATTCCATTATTTAAGCCAAGCTGCAATGTGACTCAGCACTCAGACCCAGTAATACACAGCTGAGACTTTGCCAGAGGAGGCAGAGAGCACACATCTTGGTTTTCAAACCATGTCCTTCTGCAGTTAGCTAAGGCACTTAGATGCCTAGTCAATTAGGACTACAAGTCACTAGTCCTGCAGGATATTTTGATAATTGGATATTTCAAGGGGAGACTGATAGGAAAGTAATAGTTACACTTCTAGTCTTTTTCTTGGAAGGTATATGTGGCTTGAAAAGGCAAGCAACTGCCTTGAACTTAAGCATGGTCAACGCCTGATGCCATAATGCTGTCTTCTCCAATTAAATTATTCTTAACTCAATGTGGGTCTGAAAATAATATACCCCTTCCTAGCAATGCCCATGCTAAAGTACACTCAATGTCTGCTCAGACCTGCTGAATAGCCAGCTCTGACAAATAAAAGCGACTATGAAAATTTTCTGCACCCTTTAGCTTGTGCTCGGGGATACTGTACAGTGAGCTTGCATATGTTTTAAGACACAGCTTGCAAATGAATCTGTCATAAAACAGAAATACTTTTTTTGTAATAATACTTGTCACATGTGATATTAACTTCTATTTATTATAGCTGTTATATACTAAATCTAACCATTCATCAGTCTATTATACTCTCTGTCCCCTTTATCTTTTACAGCCATTTTGCTTTAAACACCCCTCTGGCTCAATGGGGTGCCTCTAAAATGCTCTGCTCTTCAGATTTCATTAGTCTCATTATTCATTGTCCTGGTGTCTTCCCCTACAACTTGAATACATCAATCTTTTCAATCAGGAAACACTTCCTATACCATTCCTTACCCTGATGGCAGCAAAACCATTAACAGCAAAAGCAATAAGGAAGTGATTTCGTCAAATGATCTCTTTTATCTTTTACAGAACAGTTACAAAGCTTCCCTACTCGTTATTTTTCTTACAAAAGTGACAGGCACTAGTTTATTTTCTTATTAAACAGCCTTCTGATGAGCCTAACTGTGAAACACTCAGCACTGACAAAATACTTTGCAAGGACTGGAGTTACAGAGAGAGGTAAAATGTGCTCAGCTTTGTAATAGAGGTGGAAATGAAAGAGAAAGCCCCCTTGGTAATCTCTGAAATGCATTATAATCTTTAAGAGTATTTTTCTAGAAGGACAGAGTTACAATTATCACATAAGCATCTCCTCTGATGCTATACAATCCATAATTGTTTACTAGCATTCAAGAAGGATTAGATTTCTAGACAACTGAGTAAAGGACTAAAACCTTAAATAGGGAAATAATATTCAGGAAACACAGCTGAGTAATTGTAAAGAATAAGCTAAAATATGGCAAATAGACACATACTTTGAGTAACTAAGTCTATTATGCTTTTTAAAAATGTGTTCTTATATTTCTTAGTGAAAGGTTAAAACATTTTAATTTCACTGGAAAAAAAAATCTAGGTGGAAGCAAAGGATCCTCTGGAAGGTAGGAAAATTTAGGATTTGGGAGTCCAGTCTTTATCTCTGTCCCTACGGTTTCTTCCTTGTACACAGAACAACTCTAAAGAGATAAAAGTATCTTTGTGTCTTTCAGCTTGGCAACTGCAGTTTCAGTTAGTGATGTTACTTGATTGACAAAGAAGCCTCCTCCATCAAAAGCTGAACTGAGAAAAACAAGACATTTATTCTAAGCTGCTAAATAAGCATTATCATTTTCACTCCTAACTTAGCTGAATTTCAACTACCTTCTTGAAAGTGAAAGCTTTACACATCACTACTGTTACCGTCAACGAGCCAGTCACCCTGCTTAAAACTCAGTAATGTGGTGGTTCCCTACAACACCTCAGATCCTGGTTAAATAAACAAATAAAGGCTTTACCTATATGTGCCCACTTTTAAGAATTTAAGTATTGTGCTGTTTTGTGCACAAACCTTGATTCACTCTCTTCATCTACTGTGCTGCTCTACTGGTTACCAATAAAGCACCGGAAATTTAGAGTCAATCCCAGTACTCCTCCATGATGATGAGTCACCAAATTGAACTTCACTATAGGGTGGCCCTCAGACCATTAAGGCAAATAAAATTAGATGCAGGCTAAACTGGAATGAAGGTCTTATCTGAATATACAACAGCAATGAGTCCAAAGGAGTTCCCTTCTTCAAACTATACTGTTAATTTGAGGTCATATTGTTTTAGCACTAGTGCAACAGACTCCCCCAGGTGCAGGAATGACAGTATCTATAAATACGTAGCTATACACAACCTTACGTGTGTTTCCATATCTGCAGCTTTTTCCTCTTACGCAATCGGATCATCAGTATTATTTCAACTTCTGCACTTCGGGGTCAGTTCTCGTAAAAGGAGAACTTGCCAGAAAGCAGAAGTAGCAATATCATATGATAGAACTTGCACTGATCTACAGTGTGCTATCCAATTTAACATACACCACTGAAATCAAAGCAGTTTACATAGGGGCAATAAGCCACTCAGTAAATGTGTTATGATTAGGTTCAACAAACCTAATAAGTTGTTTTATCCTAGTAGAATACCAAACAGGGGGCAGAGATTCATGCGCTGCTGCAGAGAACATCCTTGAGGATGCTAAACATGTACACTGGGTTTCAAATTTGGAGATGACATTATGGTCTCATTTCATAGGGCTCCTACAGCTAGAGGCTTATTAGCGGGGGAAAAAACCACACCAACAACAACTGAAAAAATGTTTTGCCATACCCTCATACCCAGCAGGGACAGGGTGAGAAAATTCAGTCCATGATGCACAAATATGCAAAGATCACAACCCAAGCACAGCAGCCAGTGAGAAAGCCAGACGGGTATGCCAGTCTGTTTGCTAGAAAGAAACTTGTTTTCTGGATTTCTTAAAAAATGCATGGATACGCTTGGCAATATCATATGCTTCCAACATAAACACATAAACTGTTCTCTTCCTTCTTTTTTATTTTTATTTAATCTTTCATTATTTTACTCCTACAACTTTATTTAATGTAAACCTTCTAATTTCCAGGAGAGACCACATCCAATTCCATTGAGACAGTGGCAGGTTTACAGTTTATCTCTTAGTAATTCTTGCTAGGGGGTATTATGTAAATTATTTGAAGAGTTCTAACAAATGCAGAATAAGATCCAGTTTAAAATACAAACATATATTTTCCAAGAAGAGTTACAGATAGAAGCACACAGGGGAATGTGTATTTTTCAGGTATCATGTGCTGACCTTGCAGGGTGTTTGAGAAACCCGCTGAACATCAAACTTACTTGTGTTGATAAGAAACTGGTTTGAAACCCCAGGATGATCTACATCATGTATTGCACTGGCAAAGAGTGCTGCAAGAATCTCCAAATCAGTGAATACTGCCTAGAAAATCATGAAACAGAAATGACAATCACTAATCAATGAAAATGTATTTTCAATAAAAAGCATTCCTCTGAATCAAGATCTGATCAAGGCAAACATATTTGAAATGTATCACAGGTCTCAAGACATTTTACACGTAGGCTATTACAAGCTTTTGTAAAATCAATGGTTCTGTAGAATTTCATAAATACTTCAAGTTTGGACAAAGTAAAATTATCCTTACTTCTATTAGTTCATTAATTAAAATTAGATCATTAAGTATAGGTTTCTAACCTGTAGTAGAAATTGAAGTTGAAAATTTCAACCACATTGTCCTATACTTCAAAGATGAGTATCTCATTAAATGATGCTAAAGGAAATGGCTACAGACTACAAAGCATCTTACTTAACATTTACTGATTTTCCTCCTGTATGAGATTATTGGGAAGACAGGATGGGAGAACTGCAATAGACCTAGTATGTCACTGAGCCCAGAAGCCTTTTGTCACAAGCACCCATTATATAATTACATTCATAATTGATCAAGATCAGCTCAGATGTGCTTAGGTCAGCAGTGGCACTGGGCAGACACTGCTATTTTCGTGGTTAAAGCTCTGCTGAGAACAAGGCTGTGAGATAATCTTTCCCAAGAGAATTCCTGAGTCTTTTACAATTGAGACCTGCCAACAATCTTAAGATCCACTTTTAACCCTATTTTTAAGAATAAGGTAATGTAGAAGCATTCAGTAACACGAGTCTTTATGATAGATAGTCAAAATATACCCCTCCTTGAAAATGAGGGCAAATCCTTTTGAACTACTAAAACATCAACTGCTTGCTTTATCTGCCTTTCCCCAACAATTTACTGGGATATATCAATGCTTGCTCTATTAAGACCTGAACAGTGCTTAAAAGTGAAAGTTACGTCCATCTTTCTTATACTTCTACTTCAGAGATTTAAGCTCTTTTGACAAGAGAACTGCTCCGAAACAAACATAGGAAATATTTTTCCAAACAATTTTGAAATGTTTATGAAAAAAGAAAACTATTAGTACCATCTAGTACATGTTCCACTCTGCCCAAGTAACAAACACAAAAGTAGCAAAGTAGCCTCTTAGGATCAGAATAAACATGCATAATTGAAAAAAACCCACAACAAAACAAAAACACAAAAAGCCCTATTGAGGAATCCCACTTTTTCACTATCCTTCCTAAACAATTCAACTAATTGTGGTTACTAAGAATTCCACATGGGAAATAATGACAGAATAAGGTGTAGTATTATTAATAAGATGACGGAAACAAGTTTTGCAGTGTGTTAACAGTGAAAAACGTGAGACAGCACAAATCTGCATGATTTGAAAGAAAAAGATGATATTTTCTGTACATTTACATCTAAATCTTAAAAACAGTGGAATTCATGAAAGAAATATTAGGATTTCTTCTAAAAACACTGCAGAAACTAAAAACTATAATATTCAGTTTAGAAGAGTCTTAGAATGTTGCATTCTCTCATGCCTGCCTCTTTTACAGCTCAGTTTAGTTTACCTCTAATGCTGGGGTTGATAGCAGGACATGGGTTGACTGAACAACATCTGCAGCATGTATGTTATTATGATATGCCACATCTGCATGGTAATGGTCTTCTAGGGTCATCAAGTAAGTTATTAAAGTGTCTACTGGAATCTTAAATGTTTTTAACAAGTCCCGCTCCTAGAAAATGAAGAGAAATAAAATTAGAAAGTACAGAAAAATCTCAAAGATAAGCAAAAAGCAGCACAGCTGCTGCTACTTGCCTGAAAAATTGTGTGCATGATGACTGTCAAAGGTCTGTTTCCAGATAACTCTGCTACTCTGAAAACCTGAAGGCCCCATTTGTTCACATCTTCTAGTTCCTAGGGCAGAATCAAGCAAACACATACACACATTGAAACCTGACAGAGATTTTCAACTGAAACAGCTACAAAGAACAGACTTGTAAGAATTCAAACCTCGCCACTGTGAAAGTTATATGCTAAATTCTGGAGGTGGGAAGCTGCTGTTACTAATCTTGCAATAATGAATTTGCAGCTACCAACTTTTCAGATTTTACTTCACTAAGCAGGAAAGAGTGCCTATTAAGTGGATTGCTCCAAAGGGAAAAATGCTACAGTATCTTGAATGAGCTGAACTGACACACTTTGCTATCTTACTGCCCAGTGACAGCAGAGTTCAGCGAGCAGGAAACCTTCAGAGATGCTGTGGTTCTGCTGCTGTCTCCCTGGTTCTCAGAAACACTCTTCAAATAAAGGGAGAGATTCCTGAAAACATAAGGATAGGCATATTTCAAAATACAAAACTCTAAAATTAAATGAATAATCACTTTATGCCAGTGTTAGATTATTGGCAACTAGTTAGCTGCTGGTGCAAAAGTCATAGGATACGTCACTGAAAATAAAACCACAAATGATGTACACAGAATGATACAGCTAAAGACAGGACCTGCAGGTCTAATGATACATACCAGTAGTGCATTTTCAAAATAACATACGACAACTATATATTTTCATTCCTGTGACAGTATGTAGTATGTTCATTCTTCATTCTTCAGGTACTATTTATGAATAAGCAGCTTTATGAATGCATACACAAATGCTAATTTACATTCAATCTCCAGCAGAAATCCTGCTCTTATAGAAACTGACCCTTATGGCCTGATTCTGATTTTACTTGTTATTCTTCCACTTCACCAAATTGATACTATTTGAAGTAAGACTAGCCTTTGGTGCTACAGCTTGAAATCAATGTTTATAAGCAGAGAATAGTGTAACACTGAGAAGTCCGTCCTCTGTTTTAATTCAGTGGTTTTAATCCAAGGATTTACACATTTTTCTACCTTGGCAAGAACATCTTCTTGGTCTGTTTTAACTCCAAATCTTGGAATACTGGAATTAGTTAGGCTGGAGCTGTGCATCAACTTTTTGACTCCACTGATCTGGGACATTGGCCTCTTTTTTTTCTCCTTCTCTTTCTGTGTCGGAGAAGGGATTTCAACTTCATGCTGTTTGTCTTCAAAAGAAGAAAGAAAAAAAGAAATTACAAATATTATAAAATCCATTGGTGAGTTGCATCTTATAGATACTGTAATTCTTAACAAAATCTTTTAATTTCTATATTTTGACATTTTGCAACATATGGTAAGTATCAAGGGCAGTCAAAACATGAAAAGATAAACAGAGGCCTATACCTCAGTATGAGTAGATGTCTATTACACAAATTGCCTGATTATTACTAAACTGGCTTTAAATGTGACTTGTGACCATTTGACTTTTACTTATCCTGCAACCCTAATGCTGCATAGAGGGGCAATCCTTTCTTAATAAAAATGTTAGTAGAACTCAAATCTAAACTTTCATTTTGCAAGAAAATTTAAGATTTCTTCTTTTCTAGGAAAAACACTCTCTGAAACTGTATCTCAAACCCAATCAAAACAGTACCTCATGTAAACCTTTCCAAACCATTTTCAGGACTCTAAGAACCTGGGGGCTTGTCCTGTTTACGTTAAGCCTCTCAGAAAGCCTTTTGCTAGCGTTTTACAAGTGTTTTGGCTGTACAGGCAGTTCATGCCAGTAATGCAGTGCATTCCTGCATCTCTCAACCAGAGTAAGTAATATCAACAAAAGAACTGTTCTGCTAAAACTCAGTATTTTGCTGTGGGCTTTTGCCTGCACAGCAGTGACATCACTTCATATACCTCACCGACATATGTGCCAGTAAAACTTTAGACTAGTATTAAACTAAAAGTTAAGTATACTTAGGCAATTTCCAGCTGACTGCTGCAGAAACAGTATGGAGTGTGGAGCATTAAAGACATCTGTGGTCCTCAGACAAACCCAAGTCAGCCCAGCAACAAACTCTCCTGCCAAACATGCTACAAATTTGCATTAACTTTTGTTCTTTTTATTCATACTGCATTTCAACATAGAGTTTTAATACTTCCTCCAAACTGTCTCCTCTTTGCTGAAATATCCCTGCATCATTTCCTGTCCTCAAGATATATTCCAGTAAAACCAGGAGAATCCGTGTTTCTAACAAAACCAACAAAACCCACAATTTAAAAATCTTGTTATAGCAAACAAAATTTTTTTAACCAATTTTTAATTACCATATTTTGTTTGCTTCTTTGTTTTTCAATTTTTTCTTCCATTATGTTTTAGCAGCCGCATTTACTAGACACCTCAAATTCCAACCAAATCACAGCAAAGAAGAGATAGTGGAAATGTCACCAAGCTTTAGCCTGTGGCACCAAGTTCTCCACTTGCCCCTGCCATGCTTCACCACTCTCTTCATATGGGCAAACAAGAAAAGGGTGAGGCAGAGAGTTGCAGCTCTTGACTTGTGCAAACTGACAACAGATAAGGAGCAGTGACTCGTGTTCATGCTTTGATGTTTATGGTTTTGGTCATACGCGTAAAGTTTAGACCCATCAAAGGAAGGTTCGTAAGCTGAGCTGTCAGACTAACTGAACTGAAAGGAAGTGTTTGTCTGAACACTTTAGATCTCCAGAGAAATTCCATAGGACTGCCTCTGCTTTCCCAACTAAAGCACACAAGACAAAGGATGCTGAGCCCATCTGAACATCCAGAAAAAACAGCTCGCCATTTTGACCCTGGCTGTACAGTGCTCATTGGTAGGTTCTCTTACATTTCTGCTTCACAGAAAACTAGGTTAATGACACTGAAAACAAAAACCTTGCATATTATTATGTTCAGTGTAGCAGCCTTAGTTCTTACAAAAGGAATATATTTGTTGTCATGAACAACTTCATAGATGTCATATAGCTCTACTAGGGAAAATGGTTGTTTCTTTTTTTGAAGAACAAGAACAAAAAAAAAATGTGTTTTCTCATTACATGTTCCTAACTTTCAAATGTGAGAAAGTCTGTACAGAAGATATTATGTATTAAAAAACCTACATAACTAAACCCATGAAAAATTTCTATGAAGAGAATGTTTTCTTTCCTCACATTGTTGCTCAGAACCTACATACTTAGATGGCATATTTTGAAAATACTCTATTTAAGCAATAATTCTGTAAATGAGGTGTTTTCCCCATTGTATTTCTCTTGCACCTACACTTTTAAGTATCCTAGTTTTTCAAACAGCCACAAAACAGCACTCATGAATCAGTAACTTAGAATTAATTTGTCTTTCCAGTCCTCTTTCTGCTCAAGACTGAGGTCTTGTGCGAAAGGCTGACATTCATTTCCTTACCCTGTCAAAACAACCCTTAAGCGTTCAAATAAAAGCAAGCAGAAACTGGTATCTCAGTCTTTTCAGCCTAAGTGGGTCATCTTCTGAGGCAATTGTACAGTGTGACTTTCAGGGCTCCTGAGGCTATGCAGTATTCCTTCTCCATAACACAGGCTCATCCCTTTCATACTGTCTGAAACGTGCCACAGTGCTGAGGAATGCTACTGCAAACACGGGTAAACTAAACAGACATATTAAGTGATCCATTTAGGACACAGTGACAGGTGGAATAAAATGCACTTAAAAAGGCCACTCCTTAAAAAAAAAACAAAACACAAAAAGCACCAGCTATCATATCTCACACAAATAAAACAAGATGTATCTTAACATGTATGACTGCCATTTTTTTAAGTACTTGTTATCCTAATTTACATATATTCATCTGTGCCTCCTCTTACACATGCAGTCTTTATGAACCAATGTTGTTTTGGTCTACATATGTTTTCAGATTGGTATATTATCTTTATCTTCATGTTTAAAATAAACAGCATGGAACCAAGTTTTATTAAAGGTTCACCCGTTTTTAGCAAAAAAAATTTTATACTTCCTTCTGCAAAGCCATAGATGAGAAAGCACACCAAAGTATGAGAACTAAGTGCTGTGAGATTTTAAAGAGTTACTTGTGCTCCAGCACACAGAAACCACTTTGCAGTAACCTTCATAAGGGAAACAGAATGGAAGAATTCTTTTCAATATATAATTAATTCATTATATATTCATTTCTAAATATTATAGCAATATAGTAGTGCAGTATTACATGAATATGTATCTGTAATTATACACATAGAGAAACCGCACAGACAAACTAACTGAGCTGTGAGGAAACGGGTCGAAAATGATGTCTCTGCTCAAACACTGAACAATGAGATACTAAATGCAGAGTTTCTGAAAGCAGAATATAGCAAGCTAGTTGCTTTTAAGCTCCATCACAGCCCAGAGAGAGAGACAAAAAAAAGCAAAAGACAAAAAGGTAACTCCCATCATAGTCTTACCTAAGAATGTGTTAGATATATATTCTGAGACTTGATTTCCTGACCTGCTCATTTCAGAGAGGTGGGTTAGCTCCCGGTTGAGCATTCTTTTAAACTGAAAAACAAAACAAAAAAGCATAGTTACCAGTTAAGATTGATTTTAGTTAGGATGAGAAAATACAGTTAATTAATAGTCGAAGAAAGGACATGACATTAAGATACCTACTAAACTCACTATGAAAGAAAAGAATCACATGTAATGTCACTCTAACCCTACTAACTTATTTGTGGATTGGACGGTACAGTTCTTAACCTCCTATAACATTCCACAAAGATACGACTAAGGCAAGGGTCCTATTAGTAACTGAAAACTTATAAAAAAGTCACACAAATAAGTAATATTAATGCCTTTTAAATTTTACTTTTGAGAGAAAATACACAGAATCCATTATCTACTAGGAGTTTCTTACCACTTGTATAAATTAATCTATTTGTGCATTTTTTGCAATTAATTTTGTAATATTTCAAGTTTATCTCACCTTTTATTATGAATCTACTCAAATATATTTGACAGCACTGCTCAAAACAATCAAAATATCTTACTGTTTTCCTACACATCAATATGAATAGATGTAGGTACTGTTGTCTTCAACTTAAAATTATTATTCTGGATCAGCCCAATGAATTTACCATTCCACAATTTTAGAAACCTGTCAGTAGCTACATCAGACTAGAAAGTACTCATCTGTGGAAATGCCTTCATTCCCTCTCCAAGTTAGCAAGTCACTCTAGGCACTTTATAGGATAGAAGCAGATACTAACATGAAATGTGTAGTTGATTAGGTATCACCACTGAGCTTTTCTTGATTCCTTTGAGATTCCAGGGTTAAATGATATCTTGTGTCATGGTGTTTGACAGGTTAATTGTGTAATACACTTCTAGCTATCTTACATGCATTTTCACTGACTCTAGATCTGCCTTGATATTATCAACAAATAAAATTCAGTTTTATTACCAATTCAAACAAATCTTGCCAATATAAATTAGCATCCATCACTACTAAATTTTGCCTCCTATTTAAGATTTCTCAGACATCCTTTCTCCTAACAAAGCCAAATGATTTGTGCCATTTTCAGAAATCATCTGTCATCATCTTCACCCAGTAACTACATCAAGCACTAGCTATCCTTAGTATATATCCCTGTAAACATTTCTCTGTTTGAACATTGGCATTTATTCTTCTATACGAGATAAAGCACTAGACCAAATATTAACCATCTCCTTTCCCATCCCACTGCAACCATCAAAGCCTCTTCTTCAAAGGGGCCTTGACAGTGAAAAGTGTTATTATCTTCACAATGTCTTTGTAAGTCAATTGCCATATTGCTCAGTGTGCGGACTGAAAATTACCTTTAATATAACTCTAACCATTAGTCACTGCATTTTCCTACCATCTTGATGTGCCATCAGCTCAGGGAGTTCCTGAGCTACAGAGCCTGAATCCTACTTTAGCCACAACCCAAAGGCTCTGCTTTGATCTCAGATATAGCTGTGTGCTAGCAAGTGCTCAACTCATCTCTGAAAATAAGAAACAGTCTGAAAATACAGCTACATGTACTATGAACTACAGGGCTATGCACTCTGCATGAAACCAATGCCAGCCTCGATAGTGAGATCTGATGTTTGTTGCCAATGTCAAATACGAAAAAAAACCAAGTCAGACTGGCCAAGCAGTTAAGAGTATTTTTAAAAAGTATTTTTAAATTATTTAAGGCAAGTCTCCAAATGGTATTTAGAAACTGCAGAATTAAATGAAATATGTATCAGAATCCTAATGAAATGTCTGAAGTTGAAAAAATTGCATTAACTTCCCAATATGTCATCAGTATATCCATTACTGCTGCGATATTCTCTCTTCCTTTATTTAATCCACCTAATTCACCAGATCCCAACTAAACAGATCCTCATCTGGCTGTTTCCTACTAAACTCTTTTAGATGATGCCCAACTTTGTGATGCTGCTTTTGCTGCAGAGCAGCACTACTGGGTTGATTTCCGCACTCTGTATCTAGCCACCACTGCTACACACTCTTCAGGAACTCTCCTTAGAAGTTTTCCAGCTTTGAAAATAGAACAAATTGGTGTTTGTTTGCACTATGCTTTTTCAGCAGCTACCTGACACAAGTAAAGCACTTCTTTTTCTCCCTCTCTCCAAATCATAAATTTAATAGCAGGGAGTAGGGAGTGAAAAAGTTTATTATTGAATACCAAGAATCATCTTATGGAACTTATGCAGTATATGTTTTTTAAGGATTTTCAACTAAATTTTTATCGTATGGATGTCTGTAACAACTGGAAGGTGCATGGCAGTCTTTTCTAATGGTACATTCCCCACTACTATCATGCAAAGCTTTGTCTTCCCACCTCCCATCACCCCATAAGTCACCAACATGAAAGCTCAACTATCAGCATGTAACCTGTCTGTGTTGCTGCTGTATGTGAGAGTACAGTAAAACAAGTCCCTTAGCTTCTGCAAGGCCCCCCTGCTAACAGTGAGCTTAATGGGAGTAGTCTTTTGCTTTGAAGAACTGTAGCAATGTGATTTCCTCATACTCCTCCACATGTTGCTGATGCTACAGCAACAATTTAACTGACTTTTATTTTGAAAACATCTAGACTCAGTCTAGTTTAGCAGGAGTTTAGAGAATTGCTTTAATTTTCTAATTACAAGACAGTCTTATGACCATCACCACCACAGAAACAGATCAAGTTGAAAACTATATGCAGACAGAATTCTGATGCAGAACTGTAATATCTTTGAGAACATAAAAAACCCACAACAGATGAACAGTGATTGAGATGTTCAGACATTTTTGTTGATTATACTGTTTCAATGCATCTGTATGTTAATTAAACCTCTGATGTTTAGTAACTCATTCTTTGATAGGGGGAAAAAAAAATATTTTTTTTTCTAAGAAAAGAACCCCAAAACCGAAGTCCTTTTACCTATTCCACAAATGTTTCATTTGGGCCCAAGTGCACCGATATCTAGTTGCTGCATCAAATAGTATCAAGATTCAACATCTTTATACATCTCTGAAAAACCACTTTATAATGAAACTCTGCCTGATCCTCCCACGGCTCCCACAAGATCTTATTGCAAATCAGAGAAAATTCCATTATATCTGTGAGTCAATACTGTTTCAGTCATCCATCAGATGCCTCTTAAGTGCCTGAAACATGGTTCGACTGTCCACACTCTCAGAAATAATGTTTAGTTCTTTATTCAAACCAAATCAAACAAGACATCAAACCACCTTGTCACTAATAGTAAATGTTAAAGATAATATTTTAAATAAGAATTTTAAAAAGTGAATGCCATATACTTTCTCAGCTGAAGAAAACATATCACAGTGCATCAGAACTCTCATTACTAACATTTACACCATACACTTTAAGTATTACATTGTTAGCTCAGCATGGGGAGGAAGCAGAGCTTTTGGTTGATCTATGCTTATATTGTCTTCTTTTGCAGAAAAAAGGTTTTCCTGTGTTAAGATTGGCATTGTTAGTTTGGAAAAATGACAAATATATCCCTTTGGAATATCACAACCTTCAACTATAGTTTAGGAAATGCCCCCTGGAAACATACCAGCTATAAAATCTTCATTAAGCCAATTATATAGTACTTCACTGTTGAATACTTATGTCACTGCAACAAAGCAGTAAAGCATTCTTTGAAAAAATATCCCCTCCCCAAATATTTCCTTAAGCAGATTTTTTTTTTATTTGTTTCTATTGATTTTAATGGTTTTACTCTCAGCATTGGGGTGGAGGACCCACAATGCAAAGAGGTATGATATTCAAATAGCATTTAAAAACTCCCAAAGTGACAGAAGTGCATGTGTGCTTTAACCTCCCTTTAAAAACCTAGGAACTCTAATAGAGGGAGAACTGTAATACATGAGAATAACAGTGCATACATTGATGAGACAAGAACAGTTTCCTAAACAGTGGCTAAATCTAAACAACCAGTTAAAAATGAGGGATTGAGTGGGGTAATTTAGATCCTTCTGAGCTGAAGCCCAATGTGTGCATATCCCTGTATATATAGTACTGCTGTCAACCCAGGATAAATATACATGGGTTTCAGAGATAAAAGTTACGATACTTTTCTGTTGTCAACACAGGTACATAGAAAAATGTAGACAAACTTTTTGCATTAACCATATTCCTGGATGGTAACCAGAGCACTGATTTAATTTTGAGAAGACTTTTCACCTATACTAGATGGAAACTTCAGAAACATAGCGAAGATCCAACTGAAGTCAATTCATTGCCATGAAAAAGTTTGGGTTGCATGCTTAATATTCATACCAGGTTTACTGATTACACTTCAGAACATTTTTATATTTTTTGCATAAATTCTTGACTCAATAAAAAAGCTTAAGTAACTATGCAGCTTTCAGTTGTCTTGGGATAGAAAGCATGCAGAACCACCCTTCGTGTGGATGCCCTGTCCTGGTAGGGCCTCCTCCATCTATGCTTTCTGTTCCCAAAGAGGTGAACTGCTGCATTCCAAGGACTGTAAAGCAGCTGCCTTCACTACAACCTTTGGCACCAGCACAGAAGCAGCAGCCAGGGCTAGAAGGGAGTCCATCGACCAAAAGGCTCCATCCTGCCTGTCCTTCAGTTTGTTATTCAAGCTCCAAGCCCAGTGCCAAGTGAAACCAAAATGCTCAAGAGCGCCTGGAGGCTTTTACTGACCTAGCTGCCAAACCCACGTGGCAACAGATCCCAATTTCAACCTTTCTGACTGCCTCTTTCCTAGGTAAGATCTCTCAAGCTTATATGAATAGAAAATATCCATGGAATATTCAATCAGTAATTAGAACATTAAACTTACATGATTATATTTTGTTTCTGAAACATCTATCAATGTTATTTTAAGACAGTGTTTGTAACCCCAAACCAATAAACTATACCATTTTACTGAATTTGGAAAGTCTTGAATTTCCAAATACAAGGCAAGGAACTTAAAACAGGCTAGTCTTACAAATTAATTTAAGGCTTCTGTTTACATTGCTTATCAATACAAAACTATCTCTAATTTTAACATCTCCCTTAATATATACACATAGATAAGATCTGGGTTAGAAGCCCAAGTGTTTAATCAGTATCAGTCATGCACTGTTTTTTACACATAAGCCATAATGAGGTACATATCTCTAAGTCTAGCATTGTGATGGTGGTGTTCATTGTTTCAAGGAGAGATACTCAATGAAAAAGCCAAGGGCAATACTTCATATGCCAACCATTCTCTGAAATATAATTGAAATATAATTAACAGAAGATAATAAGGTACAGCCCTAAGCACACAGAAATTACAGAAATATACAGTAAGGGATATGAACATACATAATGATCTCCAAGACTGTTTCATTCTTCCTTAGAAATACACAAATGCTCTAAACCGCTATTTTGAATGTCATAAAAAGCAGATTATATTTACCTCTCCACACTTTTCCTGTAATGTGCACACTGTGAACTCAAAAAGCACTGTTCTATAATTGTGTGCAAGTACTTGTCTGTTTAACTAAAACCATTGTCAGCAGACAGTGTAGGACACTGTTTGTATAGAAGACTTCTTTTCACACAGGTAATCAATTACAGATATCATGCTCTCTGCTGAACTTCAATTAGCAAAAAAATATATCAAACACTAAACAGTAAGAGGGAATATTTTTTGAAGATTGATGATCGAATTTTTCTAGTTAGGAATATGACAGCAGCTCTCTGGAAATGCAGGAACTCACAGTAAATACCTTACTTTCCATTCAGCTAGAAGTAATTTCATCTTAGTTTTTGGTAAACAAGAAAGGAATATACCTAACTAGGTACACAGGGATTTAATTTCTTCACGGAAGACTGATCAAAATCCTTGAGAATACACTGTAACAATTCTGCATTACCAGAGAATAGTCACAATGACCTGATCAGACACAATAAGCTAGTGAGGCTTTTACATTTCTATTTAAAAAAAATAATCTACGATAAACATTGCTATTAATGCAAGCAAGCACAAGAGATTCAGTAATGTCTCAATACAATGCTCATATTTTTAGTCATTGAATTCAACACTTACATTATTTAGTTCAGGAGAAATCAGAATTATCATCAGAACAGGATGGCTTGGAACAATTCACATCCTATGTCAAGCATAGGATTTATAACAATTATAAAGGTAATTTTTTTTTTCTTAAGCAAAAACACACAAGTAATGCTAAAACAAAGCCCAAACATGGTTTTGTGTTAAGTAAATTTCTGTCCTGTATGTTCATAGGCATATTGATTTAACTCCTTGGTGCTAAACTTTTCCATAATAGAGACAAAAGCTTATTTATTATTTTCGTAGCAGTACTGCAGTTTCAAGCTACTTCAAAGCTGCTCTACATAATAATGTAGATCAATACTACAAAACGACAATTTCATTTTCCAGTGTTTTAATCAGTACACTGTTACACACTGAAGCTACCAAGTAATGCTGCTGGAACATACTGTTGATAATTTCACATTTCTTCAGCTTTTAAAAGCAGTACGAGTCATGCATTCACCCGTTATCCCCAGCATCTTTACTCATGCTCTCTCACACTGTATGGTACCTCAGTTCTGAGGGTTTGGTGGTTTTTTAGGGTTTTTGGTGGTGGTTTTTAATATTTTACTGTCTGTAAAAAATATTTTGTTGCAGTCTTTTTCTAAAAGAACACAACATTCTCCTGAATTTCTTTGGTTTCAGACTTGGTCTGATTAATCCCCTGAAGTAACATTATTTTAGAAATCCCGACACAATTTCTAAGAAAGACTGTATACTGTGCAGTTGATTCTCACTGCTGAACAAAGGCTTGCTTTTCTGATTTTTTACTTTATACTCATATTACTTACAGTCATATCACCAAACTCATGCTATCCAGTGATCATGCAATCATGCACCACAAACCAAGGTTCTTAAAAAGTACAAACAAAATCCTACCTTTATGAAGCCCCAAGAAACCGAAAGCAAATAGTTTGCCTCAGGCATTTTTTATTTTTTTCTATACTACCAATTGAAGATTATCAGTTCTCTGCTATCTGATAATGCACAAGATTTCCAAGAACAAGGATTCCTCCTTTTTTCTCCTAATTCTTTTTGCTGATCTTCAGGTTCTCAATAAGGAGGCATACTGAAATGAAATCCAAGCATGTCATCTTCCGACTGTATAAATGCCATTTGTAAAACTCCAAGCATTCAGAGGCAACACTGAAGTGACATATTGTATGAACTGAAGAAATATCTGAAGAGCTAGGAATATGCATATTTTCCGAACACCAGGACTTAATGAATAATGTATGTCAAGATGCTCTGCTGCTGGAAAGACTTGCTCTACAGCTTCTAAATAAGGATCTGAAAGGGAAGCCACACTGTGCCAGGAATCCCTCCCATAGAGCCTAACAAGCAGCCAATAGTATGTCATCCTAAAAAGATATAAATCTGAGGGGCTGGTAGTATGATATACAGTAATTTCCCATTGGCCAGTGCTGCAGACTCTCCTAGGCATGTGCCTTCCCCGCCCNTATTTTCTTCAAATTTTAAGAAGATTCCTCCCCCCCCCCCCCCCCCCCCTTTTTTTTTTTTTTTTAACTAAATATGTCATTTAGTAATGGCATCCCCACCTGCAGCATCCACATACATCATTAAAAAATAATTGGGTTATGGTCTCTTCATTCCAGCAGCATTTACTGACTCTCTTCAATGCATGCACCATCCAAGCAGTTTAAAACAATATTGTGTATATTGGTGTGGATTGTCTAGCGGTTTTAATTTTTCATATGGAAGGGAAGTATATTTTGAGGCTTTTTTGGTGAAGGAAAACCACAGCTATCAGGCTTCTTGAGCAGTCTGTGACATACTGATGTATTTTAAACAATGAAAATGTTTATGGCATTTATGCCATCTAGAGTAAAAATTGGTCTACTTAGACCACTGAGCCAGTCTGCTAGTTTCTACTTTTTTTTTTAAATGATAAAAACAGTTGTTATTAAGATGGAACAAGTCATGTGTCTTACAAATCCCAATAAATTTTAAGTTTCTGTGGAGAAGGCAGAAGTGAGATAACAAAAGTCCTCAAATTCTCACAGTATTTATTCCATTTTTGCTCTTTCGGCCTTTGCAGATTAATATAACCCATCATAGCTATACATCATAGAAAAAAAAAAAGGCACTCATTGAAAGCTGCATGTGTCAGTGAGCTGATTCAGAGCATGAAATAAAATATCCCACCAACTGCCACTCAGAGGCCAAAACTTTGAAAGAGGAATGTATTATCTTGCATTACTTGCAAGGCATATGCACTACTGCAGCAAAATTCTTAGTCTTTATTGTATCAAAAGAAGGGAACATTTCCCAATAAGACAATGGGCAGATGTCTAAGGACAAGCTAAATGAGATGCAGCCTAAACCCACGCTGCTGATTCACTGGAAGATACTGACCGACAATGGTCATGAGGGAGGTTTCGGCTGCAGTAGTTTCTACTTCTCTGCGTGATGCTACATAGCAATGTCAGCAACACTAAGTGCTTGATAAAGAATCGAACCTGCAAAAATCAATAGGGCAAAATATGATGTTAACAAATTTCTTCCTCACAGAAGAAAAATGTGTAGCAATGTGAAAACTGGATACATTCAACAGATCATCCAGCACTTACGTATTTTCACATGCAAACCATACCATTTTCTTTAAAATAAGTAATATAAAAAAGCATGTGATTGAACACACTAGTGATGCATTTTCTTTATAACATGGACAGTAATACCAGTCCTGGATCTATACAGGCAGATGAATATAAAATATCTGGATTATGAGAGACTCAGCAAGACATCAACATGATGTATTTCTTGAAAATATTTCTCCTGATTATTCCAGTTCAGCTTTGTTACACTGAATAGAAAAGGCTTGTCTACATCTGTGTTGCCTTGTTTTCTTATTGCCCATAAGGGAGCACTCCTGCCACCTATCCAGCATCAACACTGAAAAGTGAAAATATGCTGCCTCCCTTCAGAAGGCAATTTCAATCATGACTTAGAAAATGGTAAAATAACAGCCATTTACTTCTGGCTACTTAAGACATTAAGTATGAAGGTGTGAAAGTTCAGTTGCAATAGGTAGTATGAACAGGCATTGGAAAGCCAAGTTTTAAATCACTTCTCCTACTTTCTCTTAGTCCTACTTTTCTCCTTAAATCTTACTAACAACTGTCCCAAAGAACAGAGAACTTGTTTCAGATAAGGAATATTTAAATTGACTTTTAAGTTACACTTGTTCTTTAGCATGTATTAAAAAAACCCCAACTTCCTTGTATTTTTTTTCCTCAGCACCATATGTGACAGACACATCCATAACTTAATTACTTAATTGTAAATTATTACAATTAATAATTGCTTAATTGTAAATTATTGAATTCATTGAAGGATGGTATTTATAATACATATATTACAACCATTTATTTTAGCTGCATATTAGCTATACTGATAATAGGAAATTACACCTGGTATTGACAGCTTTTCCAAGACCCAAAGCCTCAAGGTCATAAAACTGCCACTCTGGTTGATTTTCATCCTCAATTCTCAAACTGGGATGAGTGAATAAGTAGCTGTAGAGGAGGTTATGGTGGACAGATGAGTGCACAGCAATAGTTGCCATACAGAACCAAGTATCTGAAGTAATTCAAGGAAAGAGGAACAGAAACGCAGCAATGTGAAAGGGAAATTCTTGTTTTCGTACACATATACCCACACAATCACTAAGCATGGGGAAAGAATGGAATGAGGACATTTTCTACAATGGCTCCAATTATGCAAAGAATATGGAAATGAGAAAGGTGTAATTTGAAATGACAGTAACTGATTAATAAAGTCAGGAAAAAAAAAGTTTTTAATGAGTACTGTTGTGTGATTTCAAAGAAGCAAGACAATGACCTTGAAAGGCAGAAAGATGATGAAATCCCTTAATACCCCCAGGAAATGTCAGCCATTGTTTAACCAATAAGCCTGGACAATTTTCTCTACAGGAGTCATAAAAAGAGATGGCAGAGATCCCAGGAGCTGTGACGTTCTGCTTTAGCAAATTTGAGAAGACTGCAAAAATGTTATTTTTGTGACAATTAAAATTTGCAAGCAGGATGGCTTAGTAACTTCAGGCCACTTCACAAAACATTAGTCCTGGGTAAAACAATGAAAAAACTGAAATGCACATATTCTAGGCATTTGCCTGACAAAGAACTAAGACACAGAAATGTAATTACCTCCCAGTAAATATAATTTTATCTCTTTGAACATGTAATATTCTTGAATTGCTTCAGAGTATGGATTTAGTACTGTACAGAATGCTGTGACAGCACTCCCACTGTTGAGAGAGGACACATAAAATGGGTTAATAACCTGATCACTGACCCATTTCTAACAACCATTAACAGGCTGTCTTCATCTAATGTGACAGTTTTAAATCAGGCTCTGCAAGACCCGAGACTATTTTATGTTATTCAATTTCAATGAATCACAGAATCATTAAGGTTGGAAGAGATCATCAAGTCCAACCATACCTATCACTAACATACCACTAAATCATGTCCCTAAGTAGAGCATCTAAATGTTTCTTAAACGCCTCCAGGACAATGTGTCCACCAACCCCTTAGGCAGCCTATTCCAAGACTTAAGAACACCTTCAGGACCAGAGAAGTGATCATCTCTCCCTGTACTCAGCACTGGGGAGGCAGCACCTCAAATACTGTGTTCAGTTTTGGGCTCCTCATTACAAGAAGGCCATAGAGGCATTAAAGTGTGTCCAGAGAAGGGCAACAAGGCTAGTGAGGAGTCTGGAGAATAAGTCTTATGAGGAGCAGCTGAGGGAACTGGGGTTGTTTAGTCTGGAGGAGACTCAGGGGAGATCTTATCTCTCTCTACAACTTCCTGAAAGGTGGTTGTAGCAAGAAGGGGGAGGTTTCTTCTCTAGGGTTAGCGGTGAGAGGACAAGAGGAAATAGCTTCAAATTGCACCAGGGGAGGTTTAGATTAGACAGAAAGAGAAATTTCTTTACTGAAGGGGTTGTTAAGTCTTGGAATAGTCTGCCCAGGGGGGTGGTGGAGACACCATCAAACATTTAGATGCTCTACTCAGGGACATGGTTTAGTGGTATGTTAATGATAGGTACGGTTGGACTTGATGATCTTAGAGGTCTCTTCCAACCTTAATGATTCTGTGGTGTTATTTTAAAAAAAATAAAAATAAAAAAACAAAGAAAAAGGACTTTCTGGTAAAATACATAATTCAGTGTTTGTGTTTACTGCCCTCTTGTGTTAATATAGGCATTAACTATGAACGTGTAGGAACACACTGAACCTTTTTCAGACCAGAAATCTCACAATGTGGTCAATGAATTTTCAACCATACCACAGCAGGATCATTCCAGGTATTCTGCACAAATGCAAAATTTTCAATTGACACTCCTGAGCAACAAGAGTTGTTTTGTTGCACAAGCAACAAAAATTCACCCTATTTCAACCCATGTTTTGGAAGCCACTATCAATCTTTTAAGACACAATATTCCAATTCAGTTTTCTTGCAGGAATCCTTCTACATGAAAGTACAGTATTCATTTAATGGCTTAAAAAAAAAAAAAAATCAAACCCTGCAGTAAATGGAGTTTAATTTCAAAAGTATTTTGCTGTTTACAATCTTCTGCTACTTGTTTATTTTCCCCTTAATTCAATGCTGTCAAAATTATGTAAATTATGCAAAAGCTACAGTTAAAAGCTAATTTAGATCGAAGAAAAGTGGATCAGGGCATGATGACAGCAGATTTGAGGAGACGGACATCCTAGCAGTGATGAATAGCTCAAGTGGTTATCTCTCTATCCTGCCTGGCAACTGACAGAATGAAATGCATAACCACAACCTTGTGTTTCCATCCATGAAATTACTATTGTGAACAGTATCTGATGTGAACAGAAGGCTTTTCAACTTTTGCCTTAAACACATTAAAAGAAATATTTAATCTTTACTTTGATAGATACAGAGATATAAATATATATGTGTATGACATCATAAAATCATAATACATATCATGCATATATGTCCACAGCATATTGATACCAATATACAATATATCTGTATTAAATGGGTGAAGTTGTGAACACCAGACCAGAGTTATTTACACCTGTGGCCTAGAAATGCTTCAAAAAATATCCTGGGTTAAGGCAATATTGTTTTTAAATTATGCTAAAATTATTGCAATGCTAGTGGAAATACATACCCCACTTCAGTTAATTCATCACATCAGCATAATTCTCAACAGACACTGAACTGCTTTGCTTGAAGTTTGTTCTTTGCATCTATAAAACATGCTGGCACACAAATCAAACATGCTCAGCTTGCACTGGACATCAGCTCAGGGAGCCTGATTCAAACTGATATTTTATATTTCTTATCTACTTGATATGCAAGAATCCACTTTACTTTCAGGACTCATCCTAATACACCTCTTACACAAGCTGATCGGGCTTTCTTGTGACCAAATCTCAAAATCAAATAGTTCAATACTCCATCAAAGGATGGACTTGATGATCTCCAAGGTCTTCCAGCTGTAACTGTTCTATGATTCTATTCTATGATCAGAAGACCCACTCTCTGGCCTTCCAACTTTCTTTTAGGATGGGTCCTCTCTTTTAGACCTGGATTTGGAAATCTTGTTTAATTGTTGCCATTTAATACCAAAAGAAATGAGTCTTCTAATCACGTTTAAAGCTACAGTCATGCTTAGCATACATAATGTGCTTGTGAAAAAGCAAAAATTAAATACGACTTTTTAAAAAATATATACAAAAACCAAATACTAACCATACTGTTTCCTATCCTTCTAAATACTATTGCTTAATTGACAGGAAGATAAAAGCCATTCGTCCATTACACTCTTCTCTCATGCATATAGGGAAACACTCAAAAAATTCAATGCTTCTTTTTTTGTCCAAGCCAGCACTTCACTCAGGTGCCTCTGGTTCAAATAAAGCAGAGAAGCACAGAACCAAAGCGGTTTCCAGTTCCACAGTCAAGTGTACTGTGAGGTTAGGTTCACATATGACAGATGGAGACAAGATAACAAAACCAGGCCAAAGGAAGCTCAGTAGTTTCCTCAACTGCATACTTATTTCCTGGGTGATTTAAATCTCTCTTATATGAGGTCTCAGTATTTGGATAACGAAGCTTGTAGTATATTTGTATTTCCTTACTCTTATGTCTATTGACAGCAATATTTTGCCTCTTACCCTACAGACAGGATCCAAGTGTTCTTTTGAGAGCTGACTTCTAATTTGGTGGTGACAGTACACAGTTGGGTGCTGCAGTGCTTGGACCACACAGAGCTATCATTCAGCTCCATCACCTGGCACTTGGTTGGCCAGCCATAGATGTTTGCACAGCTGGCCAGAGTTTGGCAGGTTCAGACTAGGTCACACTTAGGAGGTGTTGGTTGAGTGCTGGTAAGGATGAGTGACACACCCACTGCTGACAAAGAACACTCCTCACTGTCCCTTGACAACACAGATAGGTTCCTTAGTGTTTGGCAACCCTGTTTAACCTTATGCAGGAGCACAGCAGGTGAGTGCTCAGACTGTCAGAGCTGAGTCTCAGCTGGGCAGCAACTAGCAGCTGAAAGGCAGTTGAAGAAATGGACTTTCAGCATCCTTCACCTCTAGCTACTACATTTTCCACGTAGCTTATTATTCATAATATAGACAGGAAGAAACATACACAGGATCGGACCTGCTTACAGAGCATGCGCTCGGAAACTGAAAGCATTAGGAACAATGACTGAGGGTCAGGAGATGCAACTGGATGCTTGGTTCTTCCATGAGCGCAGAGCTACAGTCTTCCTTCACTCTAACCTGTTAACATTTTGTTCTTTCTTACCCCACACTGTAGGCAAGACACGGGCATTAATCTAGAACCACTTTTGCTCTAGGGTCTCACATATCCTCCAGGCTGGAACAGGTTTTCATCTCACCAGCTCAAAGCCCCACAGGGCTGCAACCAGGAGCTCTCCCACATACTGCTGGTTTTCCACAAAGTTTTATTTAAGGTAGTTACAGGGAGCTGCCAAAGCACAACTCCCACACCTATTAGTGTCCAATGTGGTCTAACTGCAACAGCTGAAAGGATTTTGTTCAAGTCCCCCCACCTGGGTTTCACTTGTTATAAAATGAAACTAACACCAAACAAAGCATCAAGAATATCTCAAGTTACACAACACACATAACTGTGCATTGCTCATTAACTTTGTAGAACTGGATTTCAGGTGAGAGGCATCCTTTCAGTAATTCTCTACTTTTCTTTTACAACTATTTTTTGCGTTATCCACAACTGACTGATTGTTCACATGCAGGAAACATGTTTATGCTAACTTTTCTAAAATAATAGTATGAAATATACAAATAGGTATCAAGATTTGCTTGCCACATAAATGTTCTCACGCCTTGGGTAGTGTTAAAGTGGGTTGATGGTGCACAATCTCAGCTTAACAGAGAACCATTAAATTTATATTTAGAAGGAAACAATTTTATTGCTAAATCTGTATTTCCTTTAAAAATGCTCAAATGTGGGTTATATTTAGCAATTTCCAGTATGTACTGTAATACTATACAGTAATCAAGTTTTGTAAAAGTTGCTCTTATTCACAGTTTATAACCAGTGAATATTTTATATTTAACAATAGCTAAATGTACACTAGTAATTAATTAATAGTTTTGATAATTTAGGTCACTTATGAACTTATATAGCAGACAAAAGCACTAAAGAATTTAATTTGAAATGTAAGACTTACAATCAATAATAACCTATCATCCCTTATCCTCCTTTCTGAACACTCAACTAACAAAACCTGCCATTCGTGTAAAATTTGAAACTAAAGGTAAACTAAAAATAATGGAAATACCACCACATTCTGGAAACTGATTAGGTTCCACTATCAGAAGAAAAGCATATCATTAGATTGGGGTGCATTCTCTGATGAACTTGTAATACAGATAACAAATACACAGACATTATTCAATTAAAACATTATCTATTAACCTTTCATTATTACTAGATATTTTATCAAGAAATAATGCATTTCTTATATTTCAGTCCCCTTAAATGGATGTTTTTAACGGTGTATAAAAATCATCCCTACTTTGGAAAACATCTTAAACCCCCAAAAAACTCAGTAAGCTTGAAACAGACGTAGCACCATCTTCACTTTTGACTTGTATTTAATTAGTAAAAAAACTCAAATGAATTAAAATGAAGCAAAGCTAATCTACTCGTCTGCATCTGCAAACAGACTCCTTAAAGTCCCTGGTAGCCAAAAGGTACAAGCCAAAATGGATCTCTTAAGTTCCACTGCTGCCACATACAAGCCTGTGATCAAGCCACTTGGTGTGACTCCTACCATTCAAAAGAACTACATGCATCAGCAAAGCCAAGAGACCGCTGCTGAGCAGGATGTGAGGTGGAAAGACAGACTGGGGAATAGATAGATTTGTTAGAGTGTGCTATTTCACAACAGTCAAGACACTGTAGAAGGAACCAAAAGAAAGAAAACTAAACCAAACCCCAGATGACTTCTCCCTGAAGAACAATTAAGGCACTGTTTCCTACTTAGGCACACTATTCAAATGATGCAAGATCAACATCTGTCCCCTCTCATACTCCATTTCGGTCATACAAGCAGCTTTAGTTTCCTACAAGGTCATTTGTCATCCCTATGTATATTGGCATGCTTGTATTTATACTACATCTATAAAATCTAAACTACATATGAGCACAGGAATATTACCTACCTGGAAGTATAAAAAATTCACCACAACATAGTTATCAAATTCTTTTTCTTCCTGCTTTTCTACTTTATCCCAACAGCACAGTTTTATCTTGCATCGTTATATCATTCCTACAATCAGTCATTCACAGCTCGACGAAACAAAAACCAGATTACAGATGTACATTCCTGACTATCAAAGAAAAATCATTACTTAAGTTTTAGCCCCTAAATGCCAAGATTTCTTTCTGAAGAACTTTTCCAGCTTCTTTTATTTAAAATTTAGTCATTCCATTTTAAAAATCAAGTTCTGTAAACAGGGATGTATGGAATGCTGTGCTAGAAACGCCATGCTCTCATTATGTATCGAACAACTGCACCATCTTCACAGTGATGAGCTTTAAAAGCAGTCCTGTAGTAAAGCCTCTGAATACTTTTCAGCAACAACCAGAAAGAGCTGCAGAAAACCACTCCCAGCTAGAAAATGTACCTACTTGTTTTTACTGATGCTAAGAAAAGGGAAAAAGCAACTAATTACCAAATTATGAAATGTAATCTTACCTGGGTCCAGTATTCAGACACACAAAAACCTGGCGATGCTTCATAGTACAAGAAAAACACAGTCATTTTACTGAGACATCTGAGCTCTGGGCTTTCAAGTTTATGCATCCAAAGAAATAGTCTATGATTTTTCAATTATCACACCAATATTTCTCAGGAATAGGCACAGTCTGAAAATCACTTGGGATCTTCTGTGGCCCCTGGTGTGAAAACTGTGCCGATAGCAGAGGGAGCATTAAACTCATTGCCCACGGTAAAGTGTGGGGAGTGATACCCATGTTCCTATAATCCTTGTATGGGTAGGATGTGCTCATTAGCCTTCTGGCAGTCATCCTAGGAGAAGGACAACTCTGATTCCAAACCCAGGCAGATGGAGCTCGTTTAGCCCCGTAAGGCCTTCCATCTAAGAGAAGGACACTCTAATAAAACCTACATCTTAAGGACTTTGCTGCCAGTGTCCAAGCTTGCTAGGCCCTGGCAGATGAACCTTAGGACTAAAGGGTGGGTCCAGCTCTGAGCATGCTGTGTCTCAAAAAAAAAAAAATCCATTGCGCAGCTTCAAGGGTGCTATCCGCTATCCTCTTTTTATCAGCGCACTTGTAAAAGGCGCTGATGAGGAGTGTGGGTGAAGCCCTCTCTCGATCTTCGTTCGTGAAGCCTAGCCATACATACATTTCTCAGGAATAAATGTGCTTATAAATTTTCCAGCTTAGGTTTCCACTGCAAGTGAAAAATAATCTCCTTTAAATAAACCTTACATACTTAATTTCAGATTTTTTGTAAGTTGTCTTCTTGTAAGTAATGTGTTTCAGAAAACCTCTGTTGTGCACGTACAAAACAGCTTTGTAAATGCAGCAAAGATGCTTTCTAGCTTCTTGTTGAGCCACACTAGCCTGCATTTACTCCAAAATAGCACCCTCATCTCTGCGTGTTACTATGGCCACAACATAGAATCATAGAATAGAAGAGTTACAGCTGGAAGAGACCTTGAAGATCATCGAGTCCAGCCTTT
>VWZO01011620.1:48135-59779 GCA_013396975.1 Bucco capensis | reverse complement strand
ATCAATCTGCAACTTACTCACTGCTCCATGCCTATGCCAGAGCCACAAGGACATCAGGAGGTCTGTAAGTAGAATCATAGAATCATAGAATCCTAGACTGGTTTGGGTTGGAAGGGACCTCTGGAGCTCATCTAGTCCAACCCCCCTGCAGTGGCCAGGGACATCCCCAACTAGAGCAGCTTGCCCAGAGCCCTGGCAAGCCTCACCTGCAATGCCTCCAGGGATGGGAACTCAACCACCTCCCTGGGCAACCTGTGCCAGTGTTCCACCACCCTCGTGGGGAGGAACTTCTTTCTAATGTCCAATTTAAATCTACTCCTCTCCAATTTAAAACCATTCCCCCTTGTCCTTTCACTCCAAGTATCTCTTCCCCAGGAGTTCTCAGTAGGAGACAGTCCAAAGATGTATGGAGCAGAAGGACTCCATTTCTCCATTCCTTCAGGTCAGCACAAGATGATTCTCTGAACTGAAGCACATGCTTTCATCTTCATTTAAACGGTAGTTTTCCTTGGGATTTTCCTTGAAATGAAATGCCAAAACTTTTCTGATGGAGACCTCGTCTAGGTGATCCTGCTCTGGCAGGGGGGTTGGACTAGATGATCTTTCTAGGGCCCTTCCAACCCCTAACATTCTGTGATTCTGTGAGAACATCAGAGTGATTCTCCTAAATACTACCTGAGATCACAAAGAACTTTGGGCCATTCAGCAAGGCTCAGACTTAGTGGGAACACAGTTTCTCTTCTTTAAACAAGCTGAGATGTTTGTAGGGGTACATTCCCACCAAAGCTTTTGCTCTGGTTCTGCCTCTACCAGTTGCTCAACCTCAGCCAAATCCCCAGAGAGGAAAAACAACAAAGGTGAACTTCAGAGCTCTCCCAGGGCTGCCCTGGCTCAGCAGTCAAGTCATCTCCTGGTGGAGCACAGAACCAATGAATACCAGAAAAGCAGATCCTTCCTTTCCTCTGGTAAGTGTCTCAAATTCAGCAGGACAAATTCAAGACATTTCCCAGCAGTGAAGTTTTTCCTGTTGCTACAGGACACCAGTGTAATTCCTCCAGCCTCCACCACACAGAGACAGCTTCAGTGCTGCACAAAGAGGTGGAGTCAGAGTCAACTTTGGCTTCCAAATCTTGTCCCCATGTGGCTGAAAGAGCAATAGTAGCCAGAATGACCATCAAAACCAGGGATTCTCAGTGTGACTGAGAGTCTGTGCTTGCCTGGAACTAGACTGTAGGGAGCACATCTTCAACTGCAGTAATACTGCTCCTAGTCTGAAGCCTTGCATTGAGCTAAGGCATTAATAATAATTGGGCATTATTGCTCTGCAGCAAGATGTCCTGCACTGCCAGATGGCCAGGGAGAGTTGGCAGAGCAGGGTTGGGGTGGATAAATATTAAAATGAAAACAAAGGGTGAGTGAAGACAGAAGATAGCAAGGAACAACCATACTGGTGTGTAGATGGGTCCTAATGGTGCCGAAATGCAGCAGAGCTTTCCATCTCCATGCACTGCAACCCATTGCTATCCCCTGGGAAATACAGATGCAAGGATCACCCTGCAGCACATCAGAGCAGATCCATAGCTGTGACAGCTCACGTAGCCATTCCTCCCCACTCAGGAATGATGGAGAATCCCAGTGATCCTTCCCATTGGAGTGACAAGCTGAATGGCAAAACAGTGTCAGGCTGGACAGTTGCCTACTGTGTGAAGTGGCAGGGGACATTAGGTAACAGGTTTGAGCAGCCACAGGGGAATCTGAAATAACCCAGTGCTGCCTCCTATTTCCATCTCTGCTTCTGCTTTATAGAGCACCCAAGCAGGCTGCTGTGCCCTGGCCTGTGGGAGCTGGGATGATCTGCTGGGGAGTTGAGGCCCTTTACAAAGTTGTTCCAGGCTGGCACTGCCTGGGTTGGGCTGTGACGAGAATGAGAGCCTGGAGGATACAAAAGCAACTTACTCCCAGAGCAGGTAAACTGGAAGAGCCCAGCTTTGTGCTACTGACAAAGCTGGAAGAAGTGGGGCAATTACTGCTCCTGGGAGAAGTCATCACTAGAAAATCTCTCTTGAAGGTAAGCAAGAGGTCCAGGATAGGTTTGATGCCCTGGCACCTGCTACCTTGGCCATTTGCCATGCCCAGAACTAGCTCTTCTTCTTTGATTGCAGAGAGAGATGTGGATCCAGCTGCTTGCACAGGAACATGGTAGAGAGAGAAGCACTGAGAATCATGACCCTTGGAGCCAATATGCTCTTTTTGGGTCCATACTACGGTACTGTTGGCCTTGGCAGGGGCCTGTGTCCTGTGCCCAAAACAAGGGAATATGTCTGAACCAAAGCAGGGGCTGACTCCTCTCTATCAGTTCCCCCAGAGCAACATCAGTGCTAGCAGACAGGGTCCCAGGAGTGCACAGCTGGGCCTCATTTGGGTAAAACTGGCTGTAAAAGCAGCACAAGTCAACCCAGCCCACAAGGTCTCCTGGGTTACACCTGAAGGCTTCTTCCTTTATGGGTGTCATTCATTTTCTACCATGATTTGGGGGAGGCACAGAGGATGAAGGCTGTCTATGTGTGGCTGCAGATGTCTGTACAAAGCTAGGGGAGCCCCATGCAGGCCGGGCAGCCCCAGTTCAGCCCAAAGGTCTACCTGGTCTGGACCCAGTGACCAGTACCAGTTCCACCTGTCAAGCAGAGCAGGAACATGATTCATGCTCCATGCTCCCAGGTCAGCTTCAGCAAATCCAGCCAGCAGCGCAAAGGTTGAAGGCAATGGCAGCATAACAAGTCAACAGGAAATGAAACATCCATTCAGAGACTTCTGGAGACCTTTGTGCACTAGTAGGGTCCTTGTCCTTGTAGGTTTTTAACTTTCCTCAACTGGAAATTGAGAAGAGAGCCCCTCATGCCCCTTTTTGGGTGGTAGCAAGGCCCTTTCCTTGCACATCCTCGTCTGCTTTTTTGAGCTGAAAAGTCCAGTCCTTGAGGGTGATAGGGGCATGCAGCAGCTTTCCCAGTATGAGTATCAGCCGGCTCACAGGGGCAGGCTGGAGGAGTGGGGAGACTGGCCATCCCAGTGGAAGAGATGAGTCCTCTGTGGGGCTAGCAGGTCCAGTGCCGCTGGGATGGAGACAGGGGCCCTTGCAGACTCAGCAAGGACACCTGCACACCTGGACCGTGGCACCGATTTGTCACTGCTTCCCCGAGCGGTGGAGAGGAACTATTGCCGACCCAGGACACTGCCGGGAGGCTACCGGCTGCCCCCAGAGCTGCCCCGACGGCCGATAGCGCTGGCGGGGCCGGTGAGAAGGATAGGACCGCTGCAGGAGCCCTGCTGGAACCGAGGGGCAAATCTGACCTTAAGGGTACCCATTCTAGCTCCCCGGACTCGGCAGCCATTGCTTACCCGACGGGGTGGGAAACCATGCTGGGTGAGGGGCTTTGGCACCGGGACTGCAAGTGGGCTTAGTCCCCTGGCATAGGGATCAGACCCGCCGGATGCGCCCTCCACAGACGCTGTGATACTGTGACCCATCACCACCGCGCCACGGAGATGCTTGTGGCTGGGGAGAAGGGAGCGGACGAGCAGGGTCGGGGGCTCTGGAGGTACGAGTCGGCAGCCGAGGAGCAGCCGTGGGGCGGCTGGACAGAGGAGGGGGGCACCGTAGACGCTTGGCCGGCCCTGGTCGGAAAGGAGCATCCCTGGTACCACCACCTTTCCCCGCCCCCGCCTGGGTCCCGGGCAGAGACCCACCCCCGGCGGCGTGGGGCGAGGGGGGCGCCCCTGCCTTGACGTCAGTAGAAGGGTTTATAAAGGCGGCGAGCGGCGAGGAGATCCCCAACGCCGGAGCCGAGCCGCAGCCGAGCCGCCAGCGACTCCCCACCGCCGCCTCTCCGCGCCCGACCCGCCGGCGAGATGCTGTCGTGCCGCCTCCAGTGCGCCCTGGCCCTGCTCTCCATCGCCCTGGCCCTCGGCACCGTCTCGGCCGCCCCCTCGGACCCGCGGCTCCGGCAGTTCCTGCAGAAGTCCCTGGCTGCCGCCGCCGGCAAGCAGGTGAGAACCCCGCGACGAGGCGGCCGTGCTCGGCACCCCTCGGGCATCCCTCGGGCACCCTTCAGGCACCTCGACGGTCCTGCTGCACACCTGTGCTTCTTCACGGCAGACCTCTGCTTCTCCTCCAGGGACCCCCTCTAATTTCCCGTTCCAGACCCTCTATTTCCCCAGCAAAGCCCCTAGCACTCCCATTGCATACCCCTAGCTTCCCTGCTTCAGACCCCTCCAGGTCCCCTGTGGACATCCCAGTACCTCGGTGCAGACCTCTAGCTCCTCACTGCACCTCCCCAGTGTTTCAGACCCCCAGTCGCTTGCTGCAGACCCCAGTTCTCTGACAAATCCACTGGCTTTCTGCCGAGGCTGAGACAGTGACAGGCTGGGCAGCTAGACTGGGAAGGGGAGACAACCCCCCAGCCCAGCCCAGTTGGGTACTGGCAGGGTTGAAGAGCAGCCACTGCTGGGGCAGAGGGCAGAGCCCCTGTGAAGCTCTCCAGGGCTTCTCCAGGGCACTGAACCAAGGCAGCTGCACTGGCGCAGCAGGAGGATGTCCTTACCCATGCAAGGAGGCAGCCAGAGCTTGGAAGGACAGGAGGAAATATAACCCCCAGTGAGAGCGTGACTCGACTCAAGCTCCCCTGCAAGCTCCCACAAATACCTTTCCCAGGTGACTTTAGTAGCAGTCTTGTAGCATCCTCACAGAGTCTGGCGCAGTGCGCTGGAGCAGTGGGAAGAGAAGGTGAGGTGGTGCTTGGATGAGTTAATTCCCTGCCATAGCCAGGGCAGCAGCCTCTTCCCCAAGTCAGGTAGGTGTCAGGGCTCTTCTGCTCTGCTTTATTTTGTAGGCACAGCCACTGTATAGCAGCTGTCAGGCTGAGCTCTGGGGGAGGCCAGGGGTCCTCTTCTTCTCCAGAGTCTTGTATGTCTCTAATCTGGGCACAAAGGTGTCTCAGAGGGACAGAGTGGTGACCCCTCAAAAGCCAAGCAGTAATTGTGGTCTTTCTCTCTTTTTCTCTTCCCCACCCCAACAAGGAACTGGCCAAGTACTTTTTGGCAGAACTGCTCTCAGAGCCAAGCCAGACAGAAAATGAAGCCCTGGAGTCTGAGGACTTGTCCCGAGGGGCTGAGCAGGATGAAGTGAGACTGGAGCTGGAGCGTTCAGCTAACTCAAATCCTGCCCTGGCACCCCGGGAACGCAAAGCAGGCTGCAAGAACTTCTTCTGGAAAACTTTCACATCCTGTTAGCTTTTGAAACCCATCTCTTCTCCCCCTCCATCCTTGCCTTCTTCCTAGCCCCCCACCCTGAGCAGAACCTTCACCACAAGAGGCGAAGACTGTAAATACACAATCCACAGTTATGGTGAAATTAAACAAACAAGGAAAATTTGAGTTTGATTTCCAGTTGTTTTAATAAATCTTTCTGTTCCAATTGTACATGATTTGCTTGAGTTGTGATTTCTGACTAGTTCTTTAATGACATGCACTCTGCAATTCTTTCAGATGTACTATTTTTAATTCTTTGTTGCAATAAAGTTTATGTTTCAAACTGTGATGCTGAGACTTGGTGGTCAATGCAAAAACCTAAGGCACCTTGCAGGCTGCTTGTCTTCCAAATGCCCCCCCATCTCAGGCCAGCAACAGCAGCAAACAGCATCCACATGCACACAGATACAATAGCTTTTCAAGTGATTTTTCTTTATGGTCTTTCTAATGGACTTGGAGACACAGCAGTATTTTAGCTTCCAAATCCCTGTAATTGTGGCTGAGTCGAATCCACAGTACTGGCACTTCAGTCAGTCTAGAGGATTTACACCTATCACCAGAAGCATCACTGTAAATCACAGCTGTGTATTCCAGGTGATGGGGAACATAAAAGCAGTTCCCAGTACAAGTTCAGTCCACACACACCTCCTTCTCTCCTCAGACACAAACACTAAAAGGTTTTCTTACCTGCCATATTTTACTCCTCTCCACATCCCTTACAAACATTGCTTCTCAGATTCCTTTGGCAAGTTTTCCTTTGTTCTGCTGTGCAGGGGGAAGTTTCACATCCCTGTAAAGCTGAGATATTCACCCCATGCCACCAGCCTCTCTCCATCTAATAAACTCTTTACAGCAGTTTTTCTACCCACTACATCATCACTAAAAGCAATATTAAAAGGTTTATTCAAATATTAAAGGACAAAATATTAAAAGGAGATCACAGTGGGAAAAAGACATGTGTCTGTCAATGGAAGAGAAATTCTTTGTGCTTTTGCAGCCTCTTCCCTTTCTGGCTATGCTGGTTTGTGACACACAATCCTGGGTGAGCTGGAGCTGTAGAGCATGCATCGTGCACAGGGCACAAGTGTCACTTTGAGAAGAAACAAACGATTGAGGATTAAAGGAAAGAAATATTTTGCAGCCATCATCTGGGAAGGAAATGTGAAAAATGCAAGATCTTAGAGATGCTCATGTGTGGAGGGCTGAGCATCACCCCAGTTCATGTAGATTTCCCAGCTGAGAGTGTGTGAAGTTGCCTCTAGACTGTGCTGGGCTGTGGGGCACCAATCTTGATGCCTCATGGGCCATTGCTTTTATTCCTTTCCCTTTCCATGGGCAGGGCTTTGTTAGGTTAGAGTTGGGGACAGGTGAAACCCTTGTTGTTGGGAGCTACAGCCCTGCCATGTTCACTTACCACAGGTCTCAGCCAGTATGCTCCAGAGCCAATTGGCAACAGGCGACGGCAGTGGGGACGTGCTCAGGGAGAAGAGCTGCTGGCAGGGGACCCTCCATGCTCAGGGGCAAGGCTGGATGTGCTGCACGCAGGGGTTGAGGGCTGCCTGCTCCCAGCCTGGCTGCTGCCAGGGAAGCTGGATTGGGCAATTGCTGGGGAAGCCTTGCCATGGCAGGATCCTGCATATCCCCAGCTCCTAGGAGTCTCCTTCCTCCCTTGGAAGGGTAATAGGCTTTGTGGTGTGAGCTGGGGAAATGCGTGGTCCTCAGCCGCCACTGTCGCTGGTGGAGTTAAGGACTCTGACCTCTGTACTGGAGCAGGGTAAGGTGCAGGCTGGGCAGCTCATCCTCCTGTCACTTCAGGGGGACAGATGGAGAGCCCTGGCACACAGGGCACCCTTTTTCACCTCCTGTTTCTGTGGCTGGTGCAGCTGTGGAGAGTGCAGGATTAGGTCACCCTTGGGAGAAGGGCAGGGCTGGCATTGCTGGGGTGGAAGTCTGGAAAACAACACCTGAGAAGCTCAGGGAATGTAGATTGTTTCTCAGCCTTAAAAGCAGACAGAGTGAGAATAGGATCCCATTTGAAACGGTGGAGACAGACTCTCTGAGGAGAAAGCAACGGTCCTAGCTCATGTCTGATTCCTTTGCTTGCTGTACATCACCAAGGGAGCAGAATTTAGGGGACTCAGTAAAGCAGAGACCTCCCCATCTGCTTTCTCCTATCTTGACCAAGGTTCCACTTGGCTTTCAATTCTTAGCAGCTAATTCTTCAGTGCTGAGAGACCCTCAAGGCAGCAGCTAAAGGAATAGAAAGGGGGTGGAAGTGCCAGGGGCTTGAATATTCTTACTCACTGAGTCAATCTTTCACGGGATATAAATAGAACACTACTTGCCTGAGCTTTTTCCTCTTGGTCACTATGCTCAGCCAGTGCTTCTGAAGCCAGTTTAATCCTGCCAATTACTGGAGCAAAACTCATCCCAACTAGAGATGCAGATGATCCTCAGGCACAAGCAGGAGCTAAAGACAGTGATTCACATACTACACCAGTTTGTTTCAGCAGTACAGCCAGTGCTGCGTCACATCACAGCAGCTTCAGTGAAGCCTAATGAAGATATAGTGGTGGAGGCATGTACAAACGTCCTCCATTCAGAGGCAGAAAGGCAAACCTGCTCCTTCTGTCAAGACAAAAGCTCCTGGAGTTTGGGGAGATGGCTCCCAGGGTGTTAAATACAATATCACCACTTGTCAATTGCATTGCAGCAGTGCCAGCAGTCCCATGTGCTGAAGCCATACAAACACAATGCAGAGGATGGTCTTGCCCTGCTGAGCTAAAAAAGCTAGAAAGACAAAGAAAGATTTACTGTTTCTCTTTGATAGATGAGAATAATGGGGTAAAGAGATTTAATGGGTGTAGTTAACCCTCGGCCACACAGCCATAAGACAGAGTCCTGGGCTGAGAAGCCCCTTGCTGGGCAAGGTTGCATCTGAGATGAGCACACAGGTAAGGTCAGCTCCCATGGGCCAGAGCTGCCAAAGGGGAAAGCAGGTTTGGAAACAAGTTTTCAGGTGATATTTTCTCCAGCTCAGAGCTCCATGAAGGAGCAGCCTGGGGCTGGGGGAGGTTAGGGGCCATGATAATCCATGCCTAGCTGATTCATCTGCCCTCTTGCACTCAGTGTCATAGGCAGACCCAGAGCAATCCCCATTCCAGCAGCAACCTTCAACTCAGTGACTCACCTGAGGCAGTGCAGGGAAATGTCCATGAGGAACCACATAAAAGAGCTTCCAACTGCTGCCTGAAGAGTTGCTTTTAATGAAAACCAGAAAGAGCTGTATAAGGCCTGGAAACACATCCCCAATGGGAAGTCAGTGATGAGCTTCTCAGCAATCCCCAGCAGCAAAGTCTCCTACTAACAATGCCAGGGAGGCTCATTTACTCTAGCAAGCAGACCAGGGTTTTTTTAATGAGTATCTCAAATTGGTAAAGAGGGTAGGGATTCCTTGGACCAGAAGCCTTGTTGGTGACAGATAGCTTGAAGTGATCCTAGCTGTGGTGCAGAGGAAATACTTGTGGGATCCAGATTTCATAGCCTAGGTCTACTCTGCCCCAGCTAACACCTTTTGGCTCCACAGAAAAGACCAAGAGCCTGGACTCCTGTGCACAACTACCCTTCCCTCAGAACAGCCTTTGCTTTTACTCTGCCTCTGTGGCTTCTAGCAGGCATTACACCATGGCTCTGATCCACAGCCACCAGGAGCAGCTCAGATTCCCAGAGCTCTGTTCTCACCACAGAAAACTTCTTGCCTTTCATCATACCTAATACCAGCACCACTGGGGAGCACTGGAGCAACCCCCAGCTCCTGTAAGGGTAAGCACCAGGCATTGAGAAAGAAGCACTCACTGCTGCAACTGAGTCCTAATTCCCTGAAAGCAAAGCAGTAGGATGTTTACTGACCTGGATGAGAAAAGCTCTACCTAGGCAATAGAAGTTATTATGATAAAGGAACAGGCAGTACTCTCTGCTCTCTGAACACTTTCTGCCTCTTTGATGGCTTCTCACCAGAATAATGCAATAAAACTCCCTTGCTCTGAGCAGTTTCTTCTCCTACATCTTTGTTTTGCTAGGGAATTATTTGCTAGTTTTTGTCAGCTACTAATTGCACCTCTGAGAATAGCTGTTGAGCCAAATGCTGTGAGTATCCCAGAAGACTTCTTGGATCCCAGTCTCAGGAGACTTACTCCATAACTTGTAGAACACAAAAAAATCTCACCAAAAATTTACCAAGCTCAGTTTTTCTCGTATGTATAGTACAGATGCCAGTTTGTGCCATGAACTACTATTTCCAACATCATTTGACAAAGAAAACCACTTGGTCATTCAATTAATAAACTGAATTTAGTGAAGGACTCTGGAATTTCCTATGGGGAGATTCCCTGAGAAAGCATGAAATGATGCATTGAACTACACTTTGCTCATCACCTGGGTTAGCTGCTGGACCAGAGGGTAGGACTTGATCCTGTACATAATGCCAGAGCATCCTTCCCAGTGCTCTCCACTGCCTGCCTCCTCTTTCCTGCAGCTGGCTCTTTGCTGCTGGCAGCCCACTGCACTCCTCAGCAGGTATGCTGAGAGATCCTAGAATGGTTTGGGTTGGAAGGGACCTCTGGAGCTCATCTAGTCCAACCCCCCTGCAGTGGCCAGGGACATCCCCAACTAGAGCAGCTTGCCCAGAGCCCTGGCAAGCCTCACCTGCAATGCCTCCAGGGATGGCAACTCAACCACCTCCCTGGGCAACCTGGGCCAGTGTTCCACCACCCTCGTGGAGAGCAACTTCTTTCTAATGTCCAGTCTAAATCTACTCTTCTCCAATTTCAAACCATTGCCCCTTGTCCTTTCCCTCCAGGCCTTTGCAAACAGGCCCTCTGCAGCCTGCTTGGAAGTTCCCTTTAGGTCCTGGAAGGTCACTAGTAGTTCCCCTGAAGCCTTCTCTTCTCCAGGCTGAACAATGCCAGCTCCCTCAGCCTGTCCTCAGAGCAGAGGTGTTCCAGCCCCTGAGCATTCTCGTGGCCTCCTCTGCACCTGCTCCATCAGCTCCATGTCCTTTCTGTGTTGAGGGCTCCAGAACTGGACCCAGTATTGCAGAGGAGGTGTGAGCAGAGCAGAGTGCAGTGGCAGAATCACCTCTCTGGCTCTGCTGGCCACGCTTCTCTTGCTGCAGCCCAGGATGCCATTGTGCTTCTGGGCTGCCAGCGTGCACTGTTTGCTCATGGCCAGCTTCTCAGCCACCAGCACCCCAAGGCCTTTTCTGCAGGGCTGCTCTCCATCATCTCATCCCCCAGCCTGGATTGATAGCATTGGCAAGTCTCTTTGCTAACACCTTTTTTTCTTCTCTATTTTACTTCTTGTGCTTGTCAGGGTTCATGATTCTTCCCAGAGGCTCAAGTACGTTTCTTTCCCTGCCAGCTGGTTCCCCAAAGAGCACAATGTGAGGAGACATCCCTGAGCACCAGCCCAGGAATGGGGTGCATTGCAGCCAGCAGAGAGAGCCAAAGAGCACAGATTATCCTATTTATGGTCTGGATCCCTAAAAGCAGCTGCTTAGGATGGGATGGGATGGGTGTCCTCTGTGCCAGGGGCTGTCAGAGCCCTGACTACCACCTCACCACGGGGAGATTGTCTGGAGACAAGGGATCTTGCAAAGGGGCTTTCCAAGGGGCAGCACTTTGGGGAACCACAGCCATGGGAGCTGCTGCACTGACAAAGATTTTTTTCCCCCAAACAGAGTGCATGCTTTTCATCTCCAAAGGGCATTTCTCATGTCAGAGTTGCACATTGTTAGAAGAAAGTTAAGTAACATGAAAGGAAGTGAGACCAGGGGATGGAGTGCAGCCTTAGCAAGTTTGCAGATGACACCAAGCTGGGTGCCAGTGTCGATCTGCTTGAGGGTAGGGAGGCTTTCCAGAGGGATCTGGACAGGCTGGATGGCTGGGCCAAGGCCAATGCCATTAAGTTCACTAAGGCCAAATGCCAGGTGCTGCCCCTTGGCCATAGCAACCCCCAGCAGTGCTCTAGGCTTGGGGAGCAGTGGCTGCAGAGCTGCCAGGCACAGAGGGACCTAGGGGTGCTGAGTGACAGCTGAACAGGAGCCAGCAGTGTGCCCAGGTGGCCAAGAAGGCCAAGGGCATCCTGGCCTGGAGCAGGAACAGTGTTGGCAGCAGGAGCAGGGAGGTGATCCTGCCCCTTTCCTCAGCTTTGGGGAGGCCTCACCTCCAGTACTGCATCCAGTTTTGGGCCCCTCACTACAAGAGGGACATGGAGGTGCTGGAGAGGGGACAGAGGCTCCCAAGCTGCTAAAGGGCTTAGAACATAAGCCTGAGGAGGAAAG
>VWZO01011620.1:11334-48124 GCA_013396975.1 Bucco capensis | reverse complement strand
TCATGCTCTATGGGCAACTTGCCACTGGCTGTGGCAAGAGAGAAGCCCCGAAGAGGAGATGCAAGGACTCCCTGAAACAACAGCTCAGCCTTGGCCAGATTGCTCCCCTGAACTGCTCTCCTCTGGCCTCCACTCAGCAGCTCTGCACACACACTAGTTTGAATGCCGCCCATGGTTTGGAGCAGGCAGCAGGATCACTCTGGAGGAGAAAAGACAGCGTAGAAAGAATCGTGTCTTGCAGCTTCTACCTCCTGAGGAGTCCTTGTGCTGTGCCTTTTGCAACCACTCTGGTCTGTCCCAAATTGGCCTTTGCAGCCAGCAGCGCTTGGAAAAAGCACTTGGGAAGAGCATGGATGGAGCCCTCCCTGGAGCTGCATTCACAAAGCCTGGTCATGATGATGATGATGATGATGAGATGTGGATCCCCAGACATTGCCTTCATGTGTGTATCAGCAAGTGAGCAGGTTGGTCTCCAGAAAATACTGTCCCTGTAGACTGAAGGATATAATTCAGGTGGAAAGAATCCCTGAATTCCAGACCCTGCCTATCTCCCCAGACACTGAGGACACATGTCATCCAATCACCTCCACCATTAATTCCCTTATTTGTCATGTTAGCATTGGTGATACTGACACCAGCATCCAGATAATGAAAGAAACTGAGTTGATCTTGAGACAGAAGAACAAAGTAGAAGCCATGTCTGACCATATTAATGAATCCCTTGGAGCCAGTTTTCAATCATTCAAGTTTATCAACCAGCAGAAGGTAACAGATAAGAACTGGGGGGAGAAACAAATCATTCTGCAATGTAACTCTGTCATCCTCACCTGGAACTGCTTCTTCCAGAAGAACAAAACATCTCAGGAGGCATCAGTGGAAGTGCTCAATGATGATGTAATGAGCAATTTCTTTACCTTAATGCTACACTTCTTGGACAGAGATGTGGAGGAAAATCAGAAGCTCATATAGTCCATTAATATCCTCATGAAGAGGATGCTGGAAAAATTTGACCACACAAGGATTTTTTGTGCCTACTGAAGGCAGCCCAGATAACTTTTCTCACCTACTACTGGCCAAGTGCCCATGGAGGACCACATGGATTCTACCAGGCACCATTAGCACCATCAATCCTGCTGGATGTCCACATGCTCATGAAGGTTCTCTCAAAGGAAACTGATGTACTGTACAAGCAAACTCCTGCTGTGCACCCTGAAAGCTCAGCTGCACAACTTGCACAAGCTGAAAGGAGTGAGGATCCTGGACCACCTCACCCTGGCTGAGGATGCAGCTAGCTCTAAGTGGAAGTTTACCTCTGAAAGACACTCAATCCTACTGCTAAGTAGAAGGAGAAGAGGAGGAGGCCTCCTGGGTAGCTATCAGGGTTGCAAAAGACAAAGCAGGTGATGTTACAGAGAACATCTTCTAGGAAATCTGCTCCATGAAGAGTTTGACAGAGGGCCTAGAGGAGTTATACAGTGTAAGAAAAAGAGGCCTGAGACAAAGTAGGAATCTTTCTTAGAAAACCTTTCTGTCATCTTGCAGAGCCATGGGAAGCAAAGCCTGGCCATCATCTGGACAGAACAGGACAACAGAGAACATATTCCTCCTCCCTTAGGGATATACCCTGACATGGAAGCATCTCCCTGTAGATCAACATGGAACCCAGGAGGGACCATAAAAGGTCATCCTTCCACCTGGATAACCTGCTACTTAGGGATGCAGGTAAATAGAAATAAGGGCAAATAGCTGCTCTTTCCAAAGTCAAAGAGGAGATAGGTCTTAAGACAAGAAGGTGTGCAGCTCAGACAAAGGGAAGAGATCTCCCAGGTTCCTTGTGCTCTGCAGGAAACAGCAATAAGGTTTTATTGCTTCCAGAGCTCAAAGTCTTCATGTTTCCATGTCACAGCACAATCTAAGAAAAAATTAAGGTGAGATGGATGCCTTGGGGTAAAACTGAACCCAGAGCACACAAGTCTGTTTAGGGCACAGGGTAGTTGTGGTGCTGACCCTGCCCAGAAAACCTCCACAGGGATCCTTCTGACATGGGATTTGTTAGGCAAAACATTGATGGTTAGTAAAGTATCAAACCTCCCTGGTTCCCAAGTGGGAGCTACCTGAAGAGATCAGGTCTTCCAAACAGCATCTCTGCCTTGCTACACACTGGCACCAAAGGGAAAAGCTGCAATAGGAAACTCATTGGGGAAAGCAATTTGGAAATGCTCCTGTTTTCTCTTAGGCAAAATCAATAAGACATAGACTTTCAAACCCACTTTTCCCTTGTCAAATTGAAAGAGTTCAAGAGTTGCTATCAACTGCAGAATTCCAGTGCCTCATCCCAGCCCACCCTGCTATTCCCATGTAAAAAGCACCTGCATTTGTCTTTAACATTTGTCTTGCCTTTAAGCTGCTGAAGGTAGGAGTCCTCAGCCTTGTGTCAGCTCTAACAGTAAGTGCTTCAAGGGTGCTTCCTAAATTACAAGGCTTCTTTACTAATAGACAATTCAGACAATTCGAAAAGGCTATGAAGTGTTCATACTCAGGCAGAGGGAGTTAGCTGCCTGGTGAACATGACAAATCAATAGTTTTAATTAAAATAAGAGAAAAGGAATACACAGTCTGATGACTGGCCAACAAGAAAAATACACCCCAGAGATCTCCAAGTGTAATTACCCTTTCTGAATGACCAAAATGCTTTGTTTGCTGCAGACTATAATTCTCTCATGCTGTTATAAAGTCCTGGACACTGTCTCACCTACCTCATTCATCCAGGGGCTGCTCCAGTATCCATGAAATCAGGCCCTGGGACATTAATATCTAGTTTCTCCCTTATTTTCTGGCTGAGTAGCTGAAGTATTCACAATGAGAACATGGCTAAAGCATCTACAGTTTCTCTTCTTTGATTCTTTCCTGCTCTGTCCTTGAGATGCTCCCTCTTTTTGTGCTAAAGGACATAAGCTATGAGGCTGGAGTGGAGCTGTGGTGTTTACAGGCAAAAGAATTGGGCACCCTTTATGTGGCCTTCCAAAAGTAAATTCATATGCATCTTTAGCTGTGAGCTCAGGCTGGAACATGCTGTCCAAGAGGTTTCCTTCAGTGTTGTAGTCCCTTTGTGCTGGCAGCCAGTGCCCCATGAACAGCTTCTTTTATAGCTGCGTCTCCATCAAGCCCTGGAAATGCTCTTTACATGGATGCACAAACATCATTCCAGCACAGTTATCTGGGAGAACTATACTATAACTATACTGCCCTGTCACTCAGTCCACACTCAAATTTGCCCAGTAATAGTGTTCCCTTTGGAAAAGACTCCCTGGCTAAGTGGCTATCATCAGGCTGCCCTTCTGACCCATGCTGCAGCTGCTGTGCTGCATCTGGCACACTGCTAGAGGAAAAAGCCAGCACACAGCACTGATAAGCTGAGGCCACCCAGTATGTTGTAGCAAGGTGACACAGACAGGCTCTTCTTCCATAATGCTTAAGACCTGATCCATTCCTTAAGGATTCTAGACACAATAGAACAGTCAAGTGTTGGGAAGCCTTGCAGTACTTTCCGTGCAGGCAAACTATTCACTGTGATGCATCACAGCTATGAGACTGCTTGAGGGCCCTTGTCATCAGTCACAGATCATCCACAGTAGGAGCAGCACAAAGTCAGAGCAAGTCCTGCACCTGTTAAATGTGATAGGAGATAAGTGCTGAACAGGAGCCAGCAGTGTGCCCAGGGGGACAAGAAGGCCAATGGCATCCTGGCCTGGAGCAGGAACAGTGTTGGCAGCAGGAGCAGGGAGGTGATCCTGCCCCTTTGCTCAGCTTTGGGGAGGCCTCACCTCCAGTACTGCATCCAGTTTTGGGCTCCTCACTCCAAGAGGGACATGGAGGTGCTGGAGAGGGGACAGAGGCTCCCAAGCTGCTCAAGGGCTTAGAACATAAGCCTGAGGAGGAAAGACTGAGGGATCTGGGCCTGTTTAGCCTGGAAAAGAGGAGATTGAGGGGAGAGCTCCTGGCTCTCTAGAACTACCTGAAGGGAGGTTGTAGAGAGGCAGGGACTGCTCTGTTCTCCCTGGTGGAGAGTGATAGGACAAGGGGAAATGGATGGAAATTGCCCCAGGGGAGGTTCAGGCTAGACATGAGGAGGAATTTCTTTGCTGCAAGGGTTGTGAGCCATTGGAACAGGCTGCCCAGGGAGGTGCTTGAGTCCCCATCCCTGGAGGTGTTTAAGAGCCAGGTGGATGTTGCATTGGGAGGCATCATTTAGCAGGTTGCTAGGGCTAGGACAAAGGCTGCAGTGATGATCTCCAAGGTCTCTTCCAGCTGGAACTGTTCTATGATTCTATGTTCTATGATTCTAAGTGCACCATCAGAGATGCCTTGGAGTCCTACAGAAGCAAGCAGGCTTGTGGTTATTGTCATTGTAGTCTGACATATGCCTCTCAGCACAGCCCCCCAACAGCAAACAGGAGTGCCCTGAACACCAAGGTGATGAGCCACAAGTTATTTGTTCTTGCACCTCCTTGTCCCTGGCAGAGAACAGGATGCAATGGGTATCATGGTCCAGCATGAGTCTAGGTGCTTATTCTGGATGTTACTCAACAGTCATAGTCAGGTAGTGCTGAGAGAAAGAGCAAGTTGTAGAAACACATTTTGCACTCAGATCTGGACAGTGGAGGCCTGTGCCCTGAAAGAGCTACTTCCAGCACATGTAACCCAGCCTGCCAGGAAATCATGCCTTCTGCCAGGGAAAGGGTACATTTTTAGAGAGTCCTCCAGAGACAGAGGAGCAGGATCTGGCATGGGCCCTGACACACAGGGTGAAATATCAGGATGCTGGAATGCTCCTGCTAGCACCACATTCTGAGGTTTGCTGCATGGCAATTCAATTTTCCCCCATCCTGCCTCCAAGACAGCATATTCATCCTCCTTCACAGCCCTGGGGAAGAGTAAAAGAACAACTGGGTTGGGAGGTGAAGAAAGAGACTGTGAGGAGGTCATAAAGGAGAGCTGACCTGCGTGCTACCTTTTGCCCTTTCCTGCTTCAGTCTGTTCCATTTGCTGGAATCATGACCAAATTGCTTGTTCAGGAGAGAGCAGGGTCAGGCAGATCTATGAATTATAAATAAATACATTATAAACAAATCAATCAGAGGGATAAAAGCATTCGACAGAGCCACAGTAATTAAAAATAGAATAATCCAGAGAGCGGCCGTTTATTTCAAATGGTGCAATTAGAGCTTTTAATCATCCAGGTTTCAATTAAGAGCAGCGGTGAAGCGGCTGGGCCAATGTGTTCTGTGTAATGAACCGAGATTAGAAAGCCAGCTTGGTGCTGCCTCCCTCTCTCAGGCTAATTCTCCCTCCTCTCATTGTGAAATAACCTTTCGGTGTCATTTTCTTGTAGAGTCTCGAAGATGAAGACACAATATTAGAGCTAAATTAAATCCCCTTCACATGGTTCTCTTTCAAGCTGTAAAAATTGCTGGTATCAGTCATTCAGCCTCTAGTGCTGACGCAACCACACTTGAGGAGAACATCTGGGGGCTCCAGGGAAAATAAAATCCTATATTACAATCAGCCAGCAATTACAAGGCAGGATGCAGGAGGGCCAATGCTTGCTAGACTTGTGATGCTTTGGGGTCCTTCCTTCTTCACTGGGTTGATTGAGAGGAGGCTAGAAAAATTCTAGATCTGCTTCTGCCCAGTAAAACTGATCTTGGAAGTAGCTGATGTTAGTTTGGGTCAGTGCTGAATCAGAGGTCACCAGTTCAGTACCCATTCACTTCCAGCCAGCCTGCTTTACAGAACTGTGGGGCCAATCTTGCCTTGGCTAGCCATTCACAGAATGAGAGAATGCTTTGGGTTGGAAGCGGGGGAGACCTTTAGAGGTCATCTAGTGCAACCACCCTGCAGTAAGCAGGGGCATCATCAACTAGATCAGGCTGCTTAGAGCCCTGTACAAGCTGACCTTGAATGTTGCCAGGGTTGGGGCTTCTACCATCTCTCTGGGTAACTTGTGCCAGTGTTTGAAAACCCTCATTGCAAAAAATTTCTTCCTTATATCTAGTCTAAATCTCCTCTCTTTTAGTTTAGAACCATTACCCCTTGTCCTGTCCCAACTGCTCCCATCTTTCTTTTAAGCCCCCTCTAATTACTGTAAGTCCACAATAAGGTCTCCTTGCAGCCTTCTCTTCTCTAGGCTGAACAACTCCAACTCTTTCAGCCTTTCTTCATAGGACAGACATTCCATCCCTCTGATGCTTTTTGTCCTGAACAGACGTGATGTGGTTGAAGGCAGAGCTCAGTTTGCCATGTGAAGCCACTGTGCTTAGCATAGGCTCAACACTGGCACAGGCAAATCAGAGAGATGAAAGCTCTCTGCACCTGGCATGGTTGTGACTTAGCAAAGTGATGGTTCTTACCTGCCCTGGGCAACAGTCATGATCTACATATGTATCTACATCTGCCCTGTAAATACATCTTTCTTACAGAGAAGCCAAATGTCAAGCTCTGCCAAGTGCTTGGTGCTGCCAAGTGCTCAATGCAGTGATGGAAGTGAGCAGATATCCAGCACTGTTGAAGGCAAAGCCTTCCAGACACGAGTGTCCTGAGGTGGGTTTGAACTAGCAGCCAAGGAGAGGAGATTCTCCACTGGCTGCAAAAATTCTCCTGCTCCTCAGTCTCTCCTCACTACCAGCCAGTGTGCTCAGATCTGCCCTGCCCCTGCCTTTGCTCTGTCCCCTTGTCACACTTGGCACAGGGAGTGTCACAGCAACACAGAAACAGCCCCAAAAGTTCCTGAGTTACAAGACTCAACTTCCATCAGTGCCCCAGATGCATTATAACTACCTGAAGGGAGGTTGTAGAGAGGCAGGGACTGCTCTGTTCTCCCTGGTGGAGAGTGATAGGACAAGGGGAAATGGATGGAAATTGCCCCAGGGGAGGTTCAGGCTAGACATGAGGAGGAATTTCTTTGCTGCAAGGGTTGTCAGCCATTGGCACAGGCTGCCCAGGGAGGTGCTTGAGTCCCCATCCCTGGAGGGGTTTAAGAGCCAGGTGGATGTTGCATTGGGAGGCATCATTTAGCAGGTTGCTAGGGCTAGGACAAAGGCTGGACTCATGATCTTCAAGGTCTTTTCCAACTGGAACTGTTCTATGATTCTATGATTTGCCCCACAGCTTGTGCTGGTAACAGTGCAGTACTGATCCTTCTCACAGCATTAGGATACTCCACAGCTCAGCCTGGGATTGCTTAAAGGCTGCAGGGAAAGGGACAAGAAGGAGAAAGCATGGAGAAAAGATTGAATTGTGGAAGTATGTGAAGATTTCTTGGTGGGAAATGAACAGTACATGGGGGAAAGTGTGTTCTATGATGCGTGTCTGCACATGTGTGAGCGTGGGTGTGACTCTGTGTGACTGCGTGTGTGACTGCGTGTGTGTGTGTGTCTGCATGTGTGTGACTGCATGTCTGCATGTGTGACTCCATGTCTGCTGCGTGCATAGAAANTGCTCCAGCCTCTGAGCATCCTCATGGCCCTGCTCTGGACACCTTCCAGCACATAACACGTCCCATGCATGTGTGTGACTGTGTGTGTGGCTGCATGCCTGTGTGTGTGCACACATCTCCTTCCAGAGCTCCTCATCCACTCCTGGCTTTTGGCCATTGTCACCATCACAATCACCTAAATGCACCTGTAAGTCCTGAGCACATGATTAAAATCAGGAGCCCTTTGGAAAGAGAATTTTGTCTCTTTAATTAGCACCAAGCCCTCCTCTCTTTCCTGTTTACCCAAAGGATGTGCAAACACACAGCAAGGGAGCAAGTGGAAGTCCCACAGCCCTCACCATTGCAATGGGCAGTGCAATTACCTGGACTGAACGTTAAGATTAATAAATATTAACTTTACTTGTGTTTTTACTGTCCACTTAAGATGGAAACAATGAGCCTTGCTACTTAATCAAATTAGAGCTATAAAATTATATCCCTTTTAGAAGGTTCATTTCTGGTTTGCTGGCAATTAGTGTTGATGATTCGAGTCTCATCTTTGAAACATTTGGAAACATGGAAAATGGCCTAAGTGCCACAGTGCGTTAATGGAGCCATAATACACATCAGGTAATAAAGCATGAAGAGACTGTTTACTTTAAGCACTCTAATTACTTGAGAGCTTTTTTATAAAAGCACAAATTGAACACGTAAAAACTTTCATTTATTTTGAATTAATCTTTAAAAACAAACAGAAAAAAAAACAACAAACAAAAAACAAACCCAAACAACAAAAAAGAACAAAGTGCCCTTTCCCTCTTTTTGAAGTGTTACTTTGAAATTCCCTGCAGCCAGGCCAGGTCCCAGGCAGACATTCAGGAGTAGCTTTCCCCTTTTTCTCTTGGTTTTTCTCTCTGCAGGGTGTGCAGGGCAGGGGGAACCACTCACAGCCTGGATGCTCTTGCAGCACCTCCTGCACTTACCTCTGAAAATACCTCAAGGAATCAATGCACCAGCTTAAAAGAGACCCCCATGCTTCACTGGGCTGCAGGGGACAGTCATAGAATCCTAGAATGGGCAGGTTGGAAGGGACCTTAAAGATCATCTAGTTCCAACCTCCCCACACTGAGCAGGGATGCCAATCACTAGCCCAGGTCACCCAGGGCTGCATCCAGCCTGGCCTTGAACACTGCCAGGGATGGAGCATCCACAACCTCTCTGGGCAACCTGTGCCAGTGCCTAACCACTCTCTGGGGAAAGAACTTCCTCATAATCTCCAATCTAAATCTCCCCTCCTTCAGCTTATAACCATCACTGTCATTGCCAGGTCCAGCAGATCTAAAAATCCTCTTAAACCTTTAGCACAGCCATGAAAGTATTCATCAGCTGTACCTTAGCCTGAGACACAACTCTCTGGTGAGGCAGAACACAGCTCCCATGCTTTCCTTGCCTCTGTGGAGCTAGTAAGCTTTGTTTTACTCTTCTTTTCAAATCAACACCAAAGCAGCAGCAAAACTGAGGCAGAATGAGATCTCTGGAGGTCTATTGAGCTCCCTGTATAAGAGCCTGATCTTCAAAGTTAGGTCATGTTGCTCTGAGGCTTGTCCTTCTGAGTTTTAACTATGGCCATAGAGATTCCCCTACCACTGCTCTGCCTTGGAAACTCACTGCTTGTTATCAAGATGATTTTTCGTTATATCTTGTTGACATTGCCCCTGCTGCAGCCTGTGCCTATGGCCTCTTGTCTTAGAATCCTAGACTTGTCAGGGTTGGAAGGGACCTTAAAGCTCCTCTATCCCAACCCCTGTGCCTGCCATGGGCAGGGACACCTGGCACTAGAGCAGCTTGCTCCCAGCCCCAGCCAGCCTGGCCTGCAACACTGCCAGGGCTGGGGCTGCCACCACCTCTCTGGCCAACCTGGCACAGTGGCTCAGCACCCTCCTGGCCAACAACTTCTGCCTAACAGCCAACCTCAATCTCCCCTCCTCAAGCTTGGATCCATTCCCCCTAGTCCTAGCACTGCCTGACATCCTAACAAGTCCTTCCCCAGCCCTCTTGGAGCCTCTGCAGATCCTGGAAGGCCACAAGAAGGTCTCCTGGGAGACTTTATTGCTTGTTGCTGTGTACCTCTGAGGACAGTGTAGTTCCAGCCTGTCAGTTCCCTGGGTGATAGTGGAAGCTAGCAGCAAAATCCTCCCTATCCTTCTCATCTTCAGGCTCAAACAAGTCCAACCCTTCCACATCACCTTGTACATCTTCCTCCAACAGCTCAGTGGCTTTTAATGAGCTTTCTCCAGCTCACTGTGCTTTAAGACAGCTGGTGCAGCCAGTCTTTCCCCAACTCACTGTTCCTCCCATCCTGCTTTCCTCTCCACCATTTGACTATAGCCACAGAGAAGACAAAACTACATGGAAAAGACCAAATGGCTGATAGCAGAGAGAGGAAGCATGGCCAAATCCTTGCAGTGTCCCTTGATGTGACTCAGTAACGCCAGTGGGTTAGCTAGAGCTAACTTCTCTCATACACTGCTTACCCTGCTGTTCATATCCAAACATACTCTTTCCCTGACCCATTGCCTGCAGCTCAGTGAGCTCTCCATGGGCTGGGAGATCTTAGCCTACCTCAGCCCAGATGATACACTTTCCTGTTGTTTGGAGCAGGCAGCACTCTACAGCTGGTTGGCCTGGGATTAGCTGGAAGCACACAAAGGAAGAGCTGGTGCAGAGTCTGTCCCCAGATCTGATGGCCTGGTTTTCTAAAGCACGACTGTTCTCCCTGTTGCAGTGCATGGATTGCTTCACCAGTCAAGTGTATTTGCAAGGCTGTACAAGTCAAGATAAATTTGCCCCCAAAGTAATAACTTTTCAATTACCTTCATTATTCCTTGCTCAGTGCAGGAACAGTACAGCACATCTTGAGGGAGTAGCTGAGTATTTCTCTCCAGGGTGCACATTTATTATTTTAAGAATCATTTAATTTGCCATGTGAACAAAAGAGGAGAATGGAGGTCCTGAATGACTCCAGGGCCCTGTTCAATACCTTGCCATGTTATACATCACAGCAATTACACATGGCAATTCATCTCTGAGAAACTTCAATACGCAGATCTGAGAGCATCTGAGGTATCTGGCATGGCTAGCAACTCTGGGAGCTCATGGAAAGAAGGCATTATAGCTGGGCAGCATGCAAGTATGCCCAAGAAACTCAGGGCTTTTAGCATCCTAGCTACCCGCAGCCTGGCTTTCCAATACCTCTCCCAAACTCTGCCCTCTCATGATAGAACACACCTGTCCCTGCAAGTCCTGTTGCTGGAGCCATTGTGGTTTACAGCAGTGCAGTGATGCTTTTCACAACACTTTCCTGAGTCAGGTGGGTGGTGCTGCCAGTGTGAGAAATGTGACTAAATGCCACCACAGCAAATAGTTCAGGAGGGAAACCTTTTACCCTCTGAGGTCTGAAGAGCACCACTGACTCTTCATCAAAGTGACCTGCAGAGCTTTAGCCAAAACTCGCTAAGGGATGAAGAGGAATGTTATCCTGATTTGGGCTAAACCCGAATAATTCTGTTCAGTGATTTTACTTTTCAGCTGAAGCTGCTCTAACTAACTGCACTTTCGAAGCTAGCAGCTTGTTTTTCACAGGTAAGACCCAATGTTCTGGAATTGTGGCAATGCACCAACATCACTGCTAGATCTTGTGACCCACAAAGGGAGTGCAGAGCAAAGGGCTACACCTCTAGTGAGGAGCAGACAGTTCAGGTGACCCTAAAGTGACCAACTACATATTCCACACCATTAAGTGTCATATCCACTCTAAAATGAGAGGGTCAGTACCCCTCATTCCCTTTTTCTTCTTCCTCTGATGGCCAGCACCTGAGGAGAACTCTGCCAGTCATCTCTTTGATTCCAATCGAATGTTCCAGAATCCAGTTCCGCCTCCCCCTCCCCAGGCTATGCCTGGTGCTAATACTACTCAGTGTTGATGTAGTTACCAAAAAGGGGATTTGAGGTTCAATTCTGTAAATACTTGTAAATATTTTATTTTTATTTATATTATTTTATTAAAGTAGTTTTAGTTTTATTTTCCAATCCAATCTCTCATCTTTTTATTACCACTTAGATAGATTGGAGAATAACCATTATTAAACATCTGACATCAGATCTAGTTGGGGATGTCCCTGACCGCTGCAGGGGGGTTGGACTAGATGAGCTCCAGAGGTCCCTTCCAACCCAAACCATTCTAGGATTCTAGGATTCTATGATCAGTCAGGGGACCCAGAAATAGCAAGAAAATACAATGGCTAATCAGACACGTGGACTGTTTTAACCAACTCCCTCTGGAATATTCTCATTGAACACGGTTAGGTTTCTTCCTTTCCTTCCATAACCTATCCTTACATTCAATTACACTGGAAATCTGGCTGTGCCCCCCTTGGATGGAATGTTTTACTGCTCATGTGGTCTTTGCAGATAAGAGACACTGCTGCTATGCACAATTGGAGAAGAGGCTTTGAGGGGTTTGGAATCTCCTTTGAGAGGCTGCAGCTCCAGCNCTCAGCCACCAGCACCCCAAGGCCTTTTCTGCAGGGCTGCTCTCTATCATCTCATCCCCCAGCCTGGATTGATAGTGGGGATTGTTCTGACCCAGGTGTAAGACCAAGGCAGAGGCAGAAATCTATGAGTAGGAGCAGTAATTCCTATGCCTTCTGTAGGAGAAACAACATTACCATTGTCTTGATCTTGTCACCTGACTGGGAAGGCTAAATATGATGAATTGTCAGGTGAATGGTCCATGCAGGAGAGAGAAGATAGGATTGGATCCAGCACAGGCCAGTCTGATCTTGCAAGGGTAGTGAGCTTCCTGCACAGCTTACTCAAAGAATGATACCAGGCAGTATTTGGAAAAAACAGGATGGACATCCCTTCCAGACAAGAATGTTGAAGGCAATAGCATTGATATGGTCAACAGCCAAGGTGAAACTGCAGTATGTATAATGTCCATCTCAGGAGCTGATCAATGTACTTTTAAAGAACACAAAACAGGATCCAGAGAGGGAGTGATTACTCCACAGATAAGGGAAGATACTGGACAGGAACATCAGCCATTAATCTGGAATCTTTTTTATACCAGCCACTGCTGAGATATTTAAAATGGGAACATTATGCTCATTTCCCCAGAACACTGTGTCCCTTTAGGTCATAAATTCTTCAATATCAAGGCCTTAACATTTTCTCTTCCATGCTGTCACCATTTGTCACCTCACTATATAATACTTTGTGTCCATCCATAGCCAGGGACTGTACCTGCCCTGAGACAAGCCTAGCAGGGGCTCAGAGGTGTCCTAGAGCTTTTTATGATACTGTTGGACTTGTTTTCCATGTCTGACTAGCAAGAGTTATGTTAGAATCACATATAAGTAAGATAAGTAAAGCTTTTATTGTAGAAGAGTTACGTTCAGATCTCTAGTCCAAATCAAGCAGGTGAGGGATGTGAACCCAAGTTTCCTTGTTCCTCATGTCAGTCCATCAGTAGAAGAGTGGAGTGGGAATCCTCAGTTATTTTCATTAAATTTCCACAAGCCCTTGTCTTTTTTTCCAGTTCTTGAGTAGAGAACTCCAAAGTTTTAAACTTTCCCAATGTTATTATCTTGTAAAAATACTTTTGTTGTAAATGTTTAGGTTTAGTGAATTTGAGTCTTGTTTTACTTCAACCATAAGGCTATATGAGGTCTATAGCTTATAAACTATGGGTCTGGTTTTGAATCAAAACAGATAAAAAATAGAACCCATCCAATGCCAGCATATGACTACAGGATAATTTGAGCATCTTTTTCCTAGGCAATAATGTGCTGAAATTGATATGTTTTGAAAAAGACTTTGATTTAAATTAAAATAGCCTTTTTTCATCCAAAACTGTAAAGCTTTTCTGGCCATCTCTACGAGGAGTACAGCTGATTCTTGTCTCTCTTATCCTGGCATGACTCTACTGAACACAGTGGAGCCCAGATGTGCAAGGCTGAAACAGGGATCTGTGCCATGCAGCAATACTGCTGCAGCAAAGTGGGGCTGAGGAGGGAGAGAGGGTTACAGTGCTGGTAGTGTGGCTTTGTTATGTCCCTTCACATCCCCTGTGTCTCAGGTTTTGACCTGTTACTAGGACAGAAAAGACAAAAGAGGACATGGGGAGAACAATACATTGAGTGTTACTGTTGTGACCTTCTGGATCAACAAAGATTTGCAAAGCTCTGCAAGGTGTTCCCAGGAGAGATGATGCTTAACAAAGCACTTTGGATAGCCTTTTTATTTCACTAGCAAATTTGTGGCTTGCCTCTAGGATAGTGCTGTCTTAAAAGAGAAGAACTGTCTGAAAATTATTACCTGCTTAGAAGAAAAGTGAGAAGTGGGGGAAGATCTGCCTTTCTGCTACCTACTCTGCATGGACTAAAGTTCTCCACAGCTCAGCCTCAAAGCTTCCCAATATCCTGCATGGACAGATGGCGTTAGGCAATGAACTCCTCTCCTTCCAAAATAATTATCATTTCTGCCTAGAAACACACAACCTTTGGACATGAAAGCCCATTTCCTGGAACCTGGGAGGACATCAACCATGCTGATCCTTTTTGGAGAAAGAGAGAGAAGACAAATGTCCTGGGAGGTAGAGAAGAGACCAAAGCTAATGGGATGGGAGCCCTGATGTCAAGCAGTGTCTAAAATATCCCCTTTGCATCATACTGGCTCTTAATTTTCACCAACCATGGAGGAACTGATTGAGCCCAGCAAGGGTCCAGCAAAATAGATAATTCTCGCAGGCATCTGAAATTCATGAGCACAGCGGTGGTCCTGTCACGCCATTGCTATGTTGTTCCATGGCCCACAGGCTCCCTTAAGGGTGAAAATATCAGGAGTACTTTTTTTTTTTTTCCCCTAAGAGGAGAATACATTTGGGTTGTTAACACATGGCTTGCACTTGAGGCAGGTCCTTACAGAAGGGCCAAGAGCTTGTCTTAACCCGCGTGTTGTAAATGAACTCTTAATGTGCTGAATGCATTAAAGGGCTGTTAGGCCTGAAGGATGTGCTCAGAAACCCGACCTTCTGATTAAGTGTCTGATTCATGAAAGCTTTGCGCACCACTTACGCAGGTTTCCTTATTGGAAATGTTACTTGGAAAGAGCCCTTGAGTGGCTTCTTCCCAGGGAAATGGGGTTAGTAGTCTGGACACGCAGGCTCACACGTGTGCTTGCAAACATATGTACTCACAGAGGCAAGCCCATGGGGGGGAACACATGAAAAGACCTGCATGTACTCATCACCAAGTGCAGGGTCTAAAACCTGGGTCAGAACAATGCCCACTATCAATCCAGGCTGGGGGATGAGATGATAGAGAGCAGTCCTGCAGGAAAGGACTTGGGGTGCTGGTGGCTGAGAAGCTGCACATGAGCAAACAGTGCACGCTGGCAGCCCAGAAGCACAATGGCATCCTGGGCTGCAGCAAGAGAAGCGTGGCCAGCAGAGCCAGAGAGGTGATTCTGCCACTTTGCTCTGCTCTGCTCACACCTCCTCTGCAATACTGGGTCCAGTTCTGGAGCCCTCAACACAGAAAGGACATGGAGCTGATGGAGCAGGTGCAGAGGAGGCCACGAGAATGCTCAGGGGCTGGAACACCTCTGCTCTGAGGACAGGCTGAGGGAGCTGGGATTGTTCAGCCTGGAGGAGAGAAGGCTTCAGGGGACCTACTAGTGACCTTCCAGTCCCTAAAGGGAACTTGCAAGAAGGCTGCAGAGGGCCTGTTTGCAAAGGCCTGCAGTGAAAGGACAAGGGGCAATGGTTTGAAATTGGAGAGGAGTAGATTTAAACTGGACATTAGAAAGAAGTTGCTCCCCACGAGGGTGATGGAACACTGGCCCAGGTTGCCCAGGGAGGTGGTTGAGTTCCCATGCCTGGAGGCATTGCAGGTGAGGCTTGCCAGGGCTCTGGGCAAGCTGCTCTAGTTGGGGATGTCCCTGGCCACTGCAGGGGGGTTGGACTAGATGAGCTCCAGCGGTCCCTTCCAACCCAAACCATTCTAGGATGACACACTGCTGTCACACATCTAGTGTGAACCAGACCCTGCAGTGCAGGCAGTGGTCCTCCTTCAGACTCAGACACACATGTTTCTCCGTCTGTAAGCCTTGGTCCTGTTCAATCTACTGAGCTAACTACTACTACTAACTCAGCTACCACTGTCTGCAACCGAGCTAGGGACTCCTCAGCCATAGGGCTCAAGGCATGGCAGCCCCTCTGATGCTCAGGGCTTGAGGCAGCACCTCCAGCTCAGAGGGGGAAACTTGAGTGTGACCCACACTAGGACAAGGTCTGGAGGACAAAACCCAGAGAAATGATGGAAATCACTTCTAAGAGGAAAAGCTCTGGGAAATTATCAATGCTGGGGGTGGAGTGGTAGAGAGATGTGGATGGGATAAGCAAATAAATCCATTTTCTTATGCCTTATCCATACAATTTAGGGATTTTCACCTTTACAAAATAGTTGAGGGATCTCATGATGCAAGAACTCGGTTGGAGCATCCCCGACTGGCTTTTACCTTAGGGAAAGAGAAGTGGAAGCCAGTTGCTCTGAACTGGAGGGGTGCCACCTGGGCTGCTGGATACACAGACCCTGTGACCCGAGGGGCTTTGACCAGGGCTGTGTCACTGCAACCAGAAGCAAGGAAGCAGCCTGGCAGCTCTGCTACCTGCGCTACTGCTTGGGAGAAAATATGTCCCTTGAGGAAGTAAGTGGTTTAATTTCCACATTGGCTGCATGAAAGGAGATACATGCCATTTTCTATAGTTCACAGATCTACAGAGAGAAGCAGTCAGAAAATTGCTGGAAGATAAAAAATAATTCCTATTGAACATGTCATTCCAGGGGGATCCAAATGTAATAGCTTTTAAGTGACACCCCACACTCATCATGACAAACACCCCACTTGCAAAGCAGCCCTAGGAATTTTACAGCTGTTCCTTGAACAGCTTATGCTGAGAAACAAGGAGAGGCAGTGGCTCTGTGCCCTTTCTGCCCTGTGTCATAGGTCGAAAGAGAGCCACAGCACCTCTGGCTCTTGCAAGAACAGCCACACCAACCCTGCTGACCCTGCCAGCCTCCACAGGCTCTAGGCAGCATGCTTCAGGAATGCTCTACCTCTGTGCAGAAGCCCACTTTGTATCTGCTTTAAACTGATGTCCTTCAGTGAATGTACTGGGGGGTATGGTGAACAAACATTCAGACACCTTACCTAAAATCTTCATGATTTCTCCTCTCCCTGTTAAGAGTCTTGGCTTTTTTATTCTCTCGTCATAAGNGAGGAGCGTGGATGGAGCCCTCCCTGGAGCTTCATTCACGAAGCCTAGCCACAACGACAACAACATAAGACAGCTTTCCCATCCCTTCAGTTTTCCCTCTAGCCCCTCTAACTCCCTTTATCCTACATCAGTGCAGAGACCAGTGCTGCCCATAGTGCTCTAGTGCATCCCTAAACCCACAGCAGAGTTTGGGACTCAGGGTCCCAACACCCACCTCCTATGTCCACTCTGTGAACCCAGGGCATGGTAGGCATTAGCATCACTTCAGGAAATAGCATTAGATCTACTCTACTCCTTCAGGTCTCTGGTATTACCTTATATTTTATATCCCAAATTCCCCCAATGCCGAACAACTTCAGTGTGCTTCCCTGGGCAGAAACTGAGGATGCTGCAGAATCTGTCCTCTGTGTTTCACCTGGCATGCCTGAATGTGCCCAAAGCCAGAAACTCTTCTCATCAAAGTTTAGCGATGACATCTATCCTCGTTTAATTATAATGTGCTTCTGTGAGGCTGCCATTAGAGGGATAAAATAATGGCCCCTTCAATCCAAGTAGTTCTGCCTGATCCCAGAGATGTTTAATCAGGCAGCAGCCACTGTACCTGAAATCATCACATTGGCTATATGGCAGCACCTTTCCTCTCATGACGATGTGATAATGAGCTTCTGTTCAACAGAAATGAGCTTTATTTGAAGGCCATAAGGAAAATGGGTTTAATTTCAGCCTGTATTATCATCAGCATCTGCTTCGACCTCGCAGCCAGTGCCTGCTCCAGAGCCCTGACACAGGAATGGGGCAGTTGTAGGTGGCTCCTGTGTCACATCACTGAAGTCATGTCTGGTCCTGAATACCTCTGAGTGAAAATGGAGGAAAGAGGAGAAAAGAATAAAATCAGATAAGAAATATGATTGCTCATTTATGACAAACACGAGTGTCTCTTGCAGAAGAGCTGCTTAGCAGGCAATTTCAGGTAAACAATGCTCTGAGAGAGGGGCACTGGTTGTGTTCAGGCAGTAACTCCATGTGTCTGGAATGATATTGCATGGCCCTGCTATACCTTAGCACCCTGTTAGATCTGGCCAAGGCAGCTCCCATTTGGGTTCAGAGTCTCTGAGCAGCCAGGAGAGCAGGAATAAGTCAGCAGAGAGTTTTGCCTGGATGATGAGTGATGCCCATGGGTTTGCCCCATGTGGCCAGGGCTCCAGGCACCCTATGTCTGCTCTTCTCTGTGACTGCAGTTTACAGTCAAGCTGGAAAGATAAGAACCTCAACAGTGGCAAAATGAAAAAGACAAATGAGTTTCCCAGCTGTGTTTGAAATAAAAAACCACTTCAACCTGTCAACTTTTAAGTGAACCTCAGAATTTGGAAGAATGAGGCTGGTGTTTGCTTTCTGAACACTCAAGGTGAGGACGGCAAGCTGGAGGCCTTCTCCTGAGAGCTTGTTTACAAAGCTACCTTTTTTTTTTTCTGGCAACATAAAGCTACAGTTTAATCACTGTTTGCTGAGGAACAGCCACAGGAAGCTCTGCTCCCAAGAGCAACAACCAGAGACATTCAATTTTGAAGCTGCCAGTCAACAAAAGGGCATGAAGTTATTAGCTCTGAAGACTCCATTACCTGCCACTTTGCACCCCAGATACCATCTTTCCTATATTTTTCTGGGGATTCCCCTTTTGAGTAGGGTCAGAAGCCAAATTACTGCTAGGGGGTTTCCAAAACATCTCCAGAGGTACAGTGAACACAAAGTTTGGTTCAGTGTACTCTATTAAAAAACAGCATATTAAAAAAACCAGCTATGCCCAAGTATGCTTCCTTGCAGGTATGCAAGTGCTCTTAATGTGATGAAAACCAAAATGACTGAAAATTTCATGGGCAAATGAGGCTATCTTATTTCCCCTGTCCTCTGTGGTCTCCAGGCATTCCTCAGGGCATCCTCCTGCTCATCCAGAGGATTCTCTCACAATTCCCAGGGCAGGTGGGTGCCAGAAGAACCCCTCTGTAGAGCATGAGCAGAGGCAAGGCAAGCAATGCCTCATTGGAATGGCAGAAATAGTCTGTTTTGAGCACCAAGAAGAAAATAAATCAGAGTTTACTGCTTAATCTCTGCTCCAGCCAGGACTATTTTGGATTTGGCAGTTTAAGCTGTAGGAGGATTTATCTCTCAAAGAACAACTTTGAACACCTTAAAGAAATGCAGGCAGAAGCCACAAAATGATGGTGTCAGGCAGAGAGAAGTCAGCAGATATGGCAGTAGGGAGTGAGAGAGGAATCAGTCACTGTCCCTCTGTCTATCTGCCTGCAAAAGTAAGTGAATTAAATGAGGAAAGTGAGCAAAATCCTCTAGAGTGGCAAATAAGGTTTAAACTGAGCAGCTTCAGTACACATCCCAATCTCCATGGTTAATAGACTAGGGAGCCTTTTCAGTACATTCCTCATGGAGTATTTCCCATCATTTTTACCTTGAGTAATCAGAGGCTCCCTGGTCCCTGGTGCTCCCCTTCACAGCACAGCATTAATAGGAGTTTCTGAGATGCAGCAGCTGCTCAAAAGCACAGCCTCCCAACTAAAGTACAGGGCTGTAATTTTACAGTTTGCCTGTGGGTAATGGAGTAAATGGAATGGAGTTCATATAGTCAGGATTTAAAAGGAAAAATACCTGTATTTATGGGCAGAAAGGAACATGCTCCCACATATCCTCTACTGTGAAGCTCTTTGTATTGAGGTTGGATGATGATAAGCAGATGGGTGCAAAGATGCAAAACCCTACTGTATTTTACAAGTAGTGGTGGCATCTGGACAAGATCAGAGAGGAAGATGAGGATCAGAGGGAATTGCAGAAGCACCAAGGTGTTTTCAACCACCTTGGAGGGCTCAGTGCCTCTCAGGACTTCACACAGGACAAATTCACAGAGAGTCCTTCCTTAGCTTTGGATGAAGCCAGAGAGGAGGAACACCAGCCTCTAGGGACATGGCACCAAGCCTGAAGGCTTCCTTTTGCTCTGATGGACCCTCATTCTCTTTCCTGTGCCCATGGAGAGGGTTGGAGTCCAGGCAGGCAGCATAGCTGGCAAAGGACAGGGTGCAAAACAGCCTCTAAGCATCACCACAAAACTCAGCACAGGTCATTGCCTGCTCCCCTCTAGCTCCTGTGCTGTGGGCAGAACTCCTCAAAAGCCTCTTTCAGGACCTGGGAGAAAACTCTGACAGCATTACCAGGCATTACATAGCATCAGAGACACATCATCTAGCCTTGCTGACACATTAGGCCAAGTTGCCATCCAATTTGTCTCTACTAATCTGTTCCTTTATAGGTCTGTTAAGATAAAAAACTCCAAAATGAAGACAGAGCTGCCAGAAAGCTTTTGAATTGACAGTGGGTTGCTCAACTGTTTTAGCACACTATCATCCTAAATTGCCTGCTGCTCAGCTCTCACACCAACTGCCCTAATGGCACTTCTGTACCACGCAGAACTGGAGGCCTGCTGCATCTTCCTGCATTTATGAACAACTAGAACATTATGTGAAGGGGGAATAAAACATCTCTGAGATCAGTTATTAGTGCCAGGGATGTTGGATCGCCTGCTCTATAGGAGAAAATTTGGAAGAGCAGCAGGATGTCCTCAGGGGGATGAGCAGTCTGGTCAGCACCAGGCCATGATCAAGCCCTTGCTCATGAATTCATGGAGCAAATCAAATGCTGCCTGATGGCAGAAGGAGGCTTAGTTAATTGGGTTTGGGCATGCTTTGGAAGGATCTGCCCCAGCACAGCTTTTATCTGCCATTCAGAGGCTGAATTTTGAGGATAATCTGCTTTGATGTTTTGCAGTGCAGGGAAGCAGACATTGCCCAGCCCTGCACAGAGTCTGTGCAAGAGCCCTGCAATGGTCACAAGCTCCCCAAAACCAACAGGAGCACTGCCTTGAGCAGAGAACCAATGAACATTGATGAGACTTGGAGATAAAGTAGCTTTCAGTAAACCTCCTCCCAACTAGCCTTTTTTGAGATGTTACTAGAAGGAGACAAGTCAGAGTCTGGCTTCTGAAAGCCTGTTTGCAGCCAGCAATACAAACAAAGCCAATGAGTCAGAGAATTGCTGCCTTGGGGAAGGGAATTTCTCTGTAACTAGTAGAAATGAACTGGGAAAACTCTTGTTTTGAAATACATTACTGCTGAAGGAGGCAGTGAGGAAGGGAAAACCACACACTGTATTAGGGAGCAACAGGGCTTCACTAAAGCTAGGGACTGGGTACAGCCAGAGTGACCTTCTACCCTTCTGCAGAGGATGAGCCTCTCACTCTTCCATACCTGTCTGTCACAAACACTCCNGGCAGGGGGGTTGCACTAGATGATCTTTCTAGGGCCCTTCCAACCCCTAACATACTGGGATACTGTAATACAATTTTGGGGGAAGTAAACTCTGTATGGACAGAGCAACACAGAGGGTCCCACAGAGCTGCTAGACACTGCAGACATTGGAGACAATCCTTTGCAGAGAGCACAAGAAGGGAAGAAACCACCCTGGCACTGAGATGCTCAATGGACACCCCAAGACAAGTGTCTTCTGAAAGCAAATCACTGTGACAGGAAGAACACCTTTTGCTCTGAAGATATGCCTCCTCCAAGGCCTCATTCAGTCTGCATGGCTGTGATCCACAGTATCACAGAATGTTAGGGGTTGGAAGGGCCCTAGAAAGATCGTCTAGTGCAACCCCCCTGCCAGAGCAGGATCACCTAGACCAGCTCACACAGCAATGTGTCCAGGCAGCTCTGCAATGGCTCCAGACAAGGAGACTCCACAGCCTCCTGGGCAGCCTGGGCCAGTGCTCCGTCACCCTTACTGTAAAGAAGTTCCTCCTCACATCCCTGCTGAGCTTGGCCAGCTCATGCAGAAGGTTAACTCTAGGAGTCTGGGTGGCAGACTGTTACTCCCATCTGGCTGCACAGAAGGGATCATGTCACAGCTGCAGGGGGTATGAGTGATTTTCCAAGTTAACATGATTTGGAAGAAGACAGCTCAATTCTTGGTCTGTATTGCACCCCATCATCTCATCTGCTAGGGTACAAAGGTGTCCCACATCCTGGTTGTGAGTAGCCAACTGTCTGTGTTTCCAGCAGCCTGCAATCTTCCTCAAAGTATTATCTTAGTTGAGCCAGAGCATATTTTACCATGAAGATATATGGGAAGGCTGCAGTAGATATAAGGAGTGAGCTAATGCCCTTGTATATCTCCTACAAGATCAGTCCTTCTGTTGGAGGGAACAACTTTATTCACAACTCCCCAACTTACTCAGCTCAATAATTCTAAAGGCTTTGGTGCCTAGGTGAAACAAAGGGCCTGGGGACAGCAGCAGAGACACAACTCCAGCTTGCAAAATGTTTCATTAAAGTGTTATCACAGAAGGGTCATATCTCCATCACTCAGGGGAGCCACACAGCACCCATCTCCATGTGCTGCTGCACACAACTGATGGGTTATGTTATTGCAGAGGTGCTTGTGGTGAAGAGGAAACAAGAGTGTTACATTAGCAGCAAAGGCAGGTCATCAGTGTAATAATTGAGTACAAGAGCTATCCAGTGGGGGGTAATAGAATAACAAGCAATCAACCACAAGACAGGAAGAATAAATTAAACTGTGTGTGTCTGCTTTCATTGAGGCACAATTAATACCATTAGTCCTGAGACACAATCTAGCTTTCTGGGGATAACTCCTGAGACAGGTAACTGCCTGCACTGGGGAAGCAGCTCCAGCCTGCACCCAGCCACTGGCAATTGCAGACAGCTGCAGAGGCATTGCTGTGTCCCCCTGGCATGGCCAGCACATCTGTGTCTTCCCTCTGAAAATCATCCCCTGCCTGCCCAGAAGAAGCCAGCAGATTTTTGGTTGAGTGTCTTATTGTGGCAGGTCTCAGGCAGTTCTGTGACCTTCAGGCCATGCAGAGCTGGGAATGGCCATCAGCTGGCAAAAGACCAGTGGCAAGGCTGGCAAAGCTATGGACAAGGTATCTGGAACTCTCAATTTTACTCCAAACTTGAAAGCAAATCTCTTGTTCACATGGTGAAACAACCTGTCTCTTTGCTCAGTCAAACATTTGAATTACCTCTTGCCTGCAAGCGATATTTGTCACCTTATAAATTAATCACTTTCAGGCTGTTCCTCAACTCAAGCTGTTAAGATCCAGAGAGTCTGAGACAGCTTAATGCAGAGTAAACAACTCTGCAGGAGCTCTTCTTATTTCTGCCTTGGTTTTCTTTTTTCCTTCTATCACGCACACAAAAAAAAAACCACCTCAAAATTGGTTGTATTAATACTTTCCTGATGTTTCATCTCAGGAACAAAACTTCAAAGTGATTTCATGGTCTAGCTCACTCCTGAAAAGAAATAAATCATGAAGTCAAAGAGGCTGCTAGCAGAGCTGTGGCAGGGACTGTTAAAAAACCTGTTTTCAGCCTTTTCCATTTTCCAGGGAGCTCTCCCAAACACTGCCCAAGGGAGTTATTTATTCTGTATTACTTCAGGGAAGACACAGCAGAATACACTAGGCTTGTTCCTACTGCACTGATTGATGCAGGGAAGTGGCAACAAAAGCTGCCATACAGGACATGGGCACAAGGGACAGGGAGGCTGGCTAATTACTGACTACAAACCATATGGAGTTGGTGACAGTAGCCCAAAGCTCATCCTAGCAGCATCCCTCCACCCTGAAAAATAAAGAAAGGGGATCTCTTTTGTTAAGTTTGCACTCTCTAAGTTCTCAGGAGGGGAAGTGGACCCTGCTAATCTCATAGTATGCTCCAGAGAAGATCAAGGATTGTTTTTTGTTGTGAGCCAGAACCAACTTAGGGGTGAGCTAAGGGAAAGTTTGATGATAACAGCTCAACTAATGCATGAGCAATAGCAGGGCTGAAGCAGAAGTTGTACTGATTAGTGTATTGTCAGTGCTGAGGCCTCCCACACAGACAGCTCTGTCTTCCTTCCCTTCATTCACATACTCAAGGATGCTACATTCAGTCAAGTGTTTCTGTGCTCAGTGCCCTCCATCCCTCACCCAGTGTCCTCTGCCTGTTTATTCAGGCTTAATGTCAAGGCAAATAATCCACCTACAAGGCACTTTTTCACACTCCCAGTGAGAAGCAATGTGTTCCAGGTTAAAAGCTGCAGCCTCCATCACTGTTTCATCCTCAGGAGGGCTGGGGATGGCAGAGGCAGAGTTGGGTGATGTGTGTGTGTCCTGCACCTGGAGCTGGGTGACTAGAAATGCTTCAAAGAAATAGTGTCACCACCTCCAGACGATGCTGGGATGTCTGTGAAATTTCCTCCCATATTTTATCTGACTGGCTTTACAAAGGATGAGTCTGAGCCTCTGTCCTGCTCGAGTTTGGACTAAACAAGGGGTTTGAGTTGAAAACAGGCAGTTTGGGCCTGAAGAAATTGAAGAAATAGTAAACATTTTCTAAAAGGATCATGCAACAGATTTCCCCTCTCTGCCCTGCACAGCCTGGGGAGGCTTATGTGCTGCATAAATGCAGTGGTGCCTGTTTGAAAGAGCCCCTGTTCCAGAAGCCAAGGAGGAAAGGACACACCTGGCTATTAGATGCAGAGGAACCTGGACTGGAAGCAGTAAGAGAGTTTCTGTAATCCTCACCCTGAGATATAGCCAAAGAAGAGAGATGAGATGAGATGCCCTCCCAGCCATGCTACCCTGTTAAGAAACTGAGGCAAACCAAATCCCAGAGCCACTAAGGCTCTCTCTGGATGAATCTTTTGGGAATTCAGCATTCCTCAAGCCATGGTGTACTGTCTGATGCCCCACAGAATGCCCAAGGCACAAAAGCCCCACCTTGGGCATCTCCAGGGCTACCTGCATCTCCAGAGCTCAGGTGTGCCAGCCAGCATGCAATGAAGTCCCATGGCTCTGCCCTGTCCCAGGCTGTCACCTCTGTCCTCTGCACCTTCAGTTTGTGTCTCCTGCAGGGTGTTTGTGAGCAGGAGGCAGAGAGTCTCCTCTTGAAACCCACTGTTTGGGACGTGCAGCAGCAGATATTTGCACTTCTCCTTCTGAAGGGTGGCAATTTGCAGAGAGATAGGGCTGAGGAAGTTTACAAGTGCAAACATACATAGCAATGGGCAGTGATTGTTTCTTCCCAAGCTGAACTCCTCTGAAAGAGCTTTCTTAAGGGCAGACAGGAACAGGCTGGCTGTGTGTCAGCTAACGGGGAGACTGCAGTCACAGACTAGCCTGGCTCCCCCCAAGAAGAGGAAGCAGGATGCTGAGCAGAGGCAGCTGCCTTCCCTGAGCAAACCCAAGGTTTTTGGTATAGGCAGGGCTGCATTATAGAATTCTAGAATGGTTTGGGTTNCTGGACCCAGTATTGCAGAGGAGGTGTGAGCAGAGCAGAGTGCAGTGGCAGAATCACCTCTCTGGCTCTGCTGGCCACGCTTCTTTAGAAGCCAGCACTCTGTTTTGGGGCCTTTGGGGCAGCAGTGCAGGAGGAGGACAGTGGAGAGAGGCTGAGCAGAGAAAGTAAGCTTGTTAGGGGCTGGTTCAGGCAAATTCCTGCAGAAAGGTGCTGTGAGGGACCAGGGGCTAGGGTATTATGGATTCAGGAAGCAACACACAGAGGATGACCTGGCTTTGTTTCAGCATCCCAGGCTCCTGGAGAAGAGCTGTGTTAGCACCACAACAGTTAAACAGCAGCTGGGTTCATTGCTTCACTCTGATGTGTCTTTATGTAAGGGAGCCTGGGATGCACAGCATGTCCTGGGGATCTGGAGGTGGGAGCTCCTCGGAAATGAACCATGCTCTCCTCCAATTGCCACCCTCAGCAAGAAAATTGTCCTTCCAGTTCTAATTAAAAAAAAAAAAAAGGAAAAAAAAGGAAAGAAAAGCTCCATGCGTGTATGTGCATAGATATAGAAAGCAATTGCAGCCCCCACAGACTGAAAGGAATAAAGAGAGGAGCAGGAGAAGGATTCAGCAGCAAAGGCTGGTTATGTGTCTGCCCATTAGCAGAACTTAGAAAGGAACAGGACTAATGACACTGGAATAATAAAGTCATTAGAGTGAACAGCCAGAGCCTGTGCTTACACCTGTAAGTGCTACTGAGCCTTGGAGTAGATTAAGTTCATCTTAGTGACCACGAGTGCCTGTTCTAAAGTAATTATTGACAGATCTGGGAGCTGTTTGCTTTGCATTTAGTGATCAATTAGAATGCAAACACTCTCCCTTCCCAGCCAGGCCTGAGGGATGTTCCGGTGCTTAATTGTTTAAATGCTTAGGTGACAGGATAAGGGATTTCAGGAATTTTGTTGTATTTAAAGCCTGGCTGTGCCTTATGATGTAGAAACAATCTGATTCTCAGTTTAAAATTTCCATCCCAGCAAGAATTTGCTCTGTTAGAGAAGGGAAGTGTCTGCAAATGCGTCATTAAGAGCATGCAATAAAACAGAGCACTAATGCAGTGCTCTGAGCTGGGAACTCGTTGGATGGGGAGGGCTGCTTTGGGACAAAGGGAGAAAGAGGATGTCACCAAAGCTGGGAACTTTTTGACTCAGTACAGCAGCTATTAGGGATGATGGGAAAGCACCTACAAGAAAAGACCTGGATGTGGTGGTTATAAGAAAAGAACCCTGAGTGGNCTGATCTAGATGGGGATGTCCGTGGCCACTGCAGGGGGGTTGGACTAGATGAGCTCCAGAGGTCCCTTCCAACCCAAACCGTTCTAGGATTCTATGATTTTATGAAAGTAGGAACCCAACCCAAAATGCCAATCCTCAGAAAGGAGTCGAAGTGAGTGAGCTGATGCTAAGCCACAGCCTGCAGCCCTGTGTGCCTGGCCATTCCCCAGTCTCCCTGCACAGGTGGAGCTAGTACAAGAGCAGAGATACCTGCAGGACTGCCCTCCCCATTCCTCCTGGAGAGTATATCCAGAAAGTCTTGCTCAATGCTGGCATGTTGGCTTTGGCCCTTGCTAATGAATCCTCCTCCTCGAGGCAGAGGGGTGGGTTTGTCACCCACCTGCTAGCAGAGTACTGCCACTGCCTAACCCTGCACACTCATGGTACTGTGGCTGGCAGGGGTTCCCCTGTGCCAAATGATGTGGCATCATGGACTCACTTTGGCCCATGGGTCCCCAACCCCTTGCCACCTTGGACTAATCCATTTGCCCCTCTGAGCTGCAGGTCAGCCAGCTCCTGCTGCAAGCCATGCTATGTCCATCATCCAGATGAAAGGACCCTGATGGGGAAAGGACCCTGTCAGACCAACATCCATGTTCCAGCAAGGTGGGACCATTCAGCCCCACACTTCATCCCTCACCAGCCACATCCCTGTGTGAGTCTCCCAGGCAGCCAGAAAGCTCCTCTCCCCTACAGGCAGGATAGATTAACATGGCAAACCACAACCAAGTAAAAAGCTCTCTATTCCATTATCCATCTCCTAAACTATCCTGTCCTCCAGCACAGCATTCTTCACAGAGCAAAACAGCATTGATTTCAGTGCCAGCTCTCCAGTCCTGTTATTTATTTAGCATGAAAAGTCTAGTTTGCACGCTGCTTCTCTCCCTGCTTATCACTCAAGGGATCTTTACACTGTGAAAGGCATCTCCTAAAACAACAGCATCTTTCTCCATAGTAATTTGTTGTCCTCAAAAAAAGAGTGGGGCAGTTTAATATCTTGTTAATGAGTCTGTCAAAGGGACTGTGACTGCTGAAAAAAAAAGAACAAACTAAAAAATGGAGCTTATATTGAAATCAATGGGAGTTTAACTACTTCATTAAATGGCCTTTTTCCCATTGGGTGTTGATTTAGCTGTCAGACTTAATAGGCCTGTCCCAGAAACAAATACATATTTTCAATCAATAAATAGCCTAGATAAATACATTAATAACTGCTATGTACTGAAGGCTCCCCTGCTGATATTTTTTATCTTTGTTTTGTCCTCTCTCCTGTTTACACAACTATCTGAAAGCTAGAAAGCATTTCCTTCTCCCCTAGCATATGGCTATTAAGTAGAATTTACTGTAGAAAGCTCTTTCTGACATGTGGCTAATAAAGTCTGTGTATATCTCAGCTCCTGAACTGCAACCACATTTCCACACTGCTCAGGACCCAGCAGCACAGCCTGCTCTCTCCTGCCTCCACTAGCAACCAGCTCCACACTAATCTGGTCAATTTGAAGACCTCCTAATTAGTTTTTCCTCAGCCCTGTCTTCTGAAGGGATGGAGGAACAGTATTGCCAGGTCAGCAGGAAGTTCATGTGCTGACTGACAGGAGAAGTCTCATGGAGCATCTTCACAGTATCACAGAAAGTTAGGGGTTGGAAAGGCCCTAGAAAGATCATCTAGTGCAACCCCCCTGCCAGAGCAGGAGCACCTAGACCAGCTCACACAGCAATGTGTCCAGGCAGCTCTGCAATGGNTTTACCTTTACCTTGGGCACCTTTGCTACATCCTGGGTCCAGGCAGTGATTCTTAGTTGTTGCAACCATGCTTTTCTGCCAGACCAGAGCTCTATCCATGGTCCAAACTCCCATGGTCCTAACAAGGCCAAGACCTAGCAGAGAAAGTCATCAGGTTGCTTAAAATAAATAGTTCAAAGGCTCTGTCCTGATATTTTTATCCCGTGACTTGGCCTTCTCTCATTTCCCTGCCCAAAGACTTGCTGGGAAGCAGATCTCTGGGCACAGAGATGTGTCACCAAACTGAGGGCTTCACCTGCTCTGAGTTGAAGGAGTAAATGGCTGGCAGTCACCTTGGGGAGATAACCAGTGGTGAGCCCTGAGTGTTGCAGGCCAGTATATAGCTGCCAATGCATCAGTCTCAGGGCACAGCCTCCTCATCCTGCAGAGTTCTTTGGGTCCCTGCTCTACCTCTCTGGGTGTCTGGGACAGGACTGCATCCAAACCACCTGGACTTGTGATGCTCACTGCCAGGATGTCCTGCCAGAAAGGAAGATTTTCCAGCTGCTACCTAACACAAACAAGCCACTAACTGAGCAAGGGCCTGCTAGAGCTACATAGAATCATAGAATCATAGAACAGTTCCAGCTGGAAGAGACCTTGAAGATCATCGAGTCCAGCCTTTTTCCTAGCCCTATCACCCCACTAAATGATGCTCCCCAACACAACATCCAGCCGTCTCTTACATGCTGCCAAAAACCTTGGATCTGCTAATCTCTCTTTCCCCAGGACTTCAGATTTTCAGGCAAGGATCTTCACAGACTCTTTCTACAAAAGGCAGGTAGCATCATGGTAGCATAGCTCTTTTCTTCTCTTGCAGCACTTTTCTCAGTAAATCATCTTTTCTTCTGGATGAAGCAAATGTCTTTGTTAATTCTCCTGTCCGAGTCACACTCAAGGTCCCACTGAGACCCATGAGCTGCCCCAGGGGTGACAAGACTGTCTGGGGCTCATGCATCCTGCTGTCAAGGGCATCAAGGCAAGCCCTCCCATCTGGGGATGCTCATTAACAGCCAGCCATTCCCCTCAGAGCAGGGATGACTCTAAGTCACAGCAAAAATCCAAACTGCCATGGAGCAGGGAGCATGTCTCTGTGGCATCACTGATTAGTTCCCTGGGCTGAATCACTTGCTGTGGGGCTTTTGGGGGTCCCATGTCCCAGGGCTCTGAGAGGTGGCAGCCTCCCCCACCATGGCTGAGCTCCCATGAGACAAGCAAGTAGAATTACTTCAATATTCACAGTCTCCTTCCCCCATGGTATTTACCAGGGATTTACATTTTCACAAATACTTTGATTTCATCACATTTCCTTTCATTCTTCCCTCTGGGAAGGGCCACCACAGGAGGTTTTTTTCTCCTTTGCTTTCCAGCAAAGCTTCTAGCCCTCCTGTTTCAATTTGGAGCAGTTCCTTTTTCCCTTTTCTCTTTCCACGTTCCTTCAAAAAGAGAAAGCAAAGAGATAACAGAGGGGAGGTGAAGGAGAGCCTCTAAAACCAGAATCACACAGAATCACAGAATATCTCAAGTTGGAAGGAACCCATGAGGATCATCAAGTCCAACTCCTAGTTAGGCACAGGAGGCACACTATGTGTCTAAAAGCATTGCCCAAGTGCTTCTTAAACTCCATGAGAGTTGGTGGTGTGACTGCCTCCCTGGGAAGCCTGTTCCAGTGCTCCACCATTCCCTGGGTAAAGAACCTCTCCCTAACATCTTACCTGAACTTCCCTCAGCAGAGCTTCATGCCATTCCCCAAAGTCCTCCCCAGTTTCCAAAAATGCCACAAAAAAACCCTCCAGCATTCCTGAGATTATGAAAGTGCAGGTCTCTTCCAAACTTCCAGAGCCAAATCCATCATTCAAAAACACTCAGGATGACCTTCTCCTATTTTATGCCCAGCTTTGACTGACACTCTGGTGTGGCTGCTCTCTTTCAAAGAGTTTATCCCTTCTCCAAGCCCTCCAGTCTCCCACCTTTGCTGGTGGACAGCAGGCAGCCTTTACAGTACCACAGTATCCCAGTATGTCAGGGGTTGGAAGTGACCTAGAAAGATCATGTAGTGCAACCCCCCTGCCAGAGCAGGATCACCTAGACCAGCTCACACAGCAATGTGTCCAGGCAGCTCTGCAATGGCTCCAGACAAGGAGACTCCACAGCCTCCTGGGCAGCCTGGGCCAGTGCTCTGGCACCTGCACTGCAAACAANTCTCCCTGCCCATGTCTCTAGCCTGTCCAGGTCACTCTGGATGGCAGCACAGCTCCTGGTGTGCCAGCCACTGCTCCAAGCTTGGGATCATCTGCAGACTTGCTGAGGGAACACTCTACCCTTTCATACCCCTTTAGCAGGCAGCCGAGCTCCTGTGTAGCACTAGGTTTGATGGCATATCACACTCACTGCTGAGCCAGCTGCCCATGGCATGGGTGAGCTTGTGCTGCTTCAGCAGCTGCCAGTTTTTTAGCTACCAACCTGGCCAGACAGCAGCAGTTGCCTCTGAGTAACTGGCAGCCCTGGTTGTGCAGGCAGCCTCTCTGCCAGATGCTGCTGAGATCTGTGCTCCAGTAATAGCCATCATTAATAACAATAACATGCCTGCAAACCATGATGGAAGCAGGCACTAATCTTTCATAATATTTTTAAGACAGGAAGAGGACAATCCTGCCATACAAGTCCTGCTCTATATCAGTTTGGAGCCAATACTTAGAGGAGGCAGAAGACCTCTTAAATGCCTTGCAAATTTGTTTTTCATTGAGCCAGGTTATATCAAAAGCTTCTGTCCTTACACTGTCACTGAATTTACTTTGTCCCAGTCTGTGTCTATAGCATTAGGCAGCAGACCTGGTCCTTGGAGGCAGAAAACAGTTGGGACTAGATGATCTTTAAGGTGCCTTCCAACCCTGACAATCCTGTGATTCTAAAACATGCAAGAAAATGCTAGTGCTCTATGGTTATAGCTGCTTCACCTAGGTGGACCCCTGGGAGGATTTACTGCCATGCTGAGGTCTTTTAGTGCTGCTGCCTCTCCTTTAGTAAGGGGTTGGATATGGCTCACTGGGAATCAGCTGGGAAGAGGCAGGCAATGGTGCCACTTGCATCTATGTGGGTGAAGCAGGGTACAGGACAGCAGTTCACAGGAGTACAGCATCCCTCTGCAAAACAGGGCTCAGTTTCCCCAGCACTGCTCTATGTCAGAGAGAAGGGCAGGGTCTGGCACACCTGACCTCACCTCAATTCACAGCATTGGTCTCACACCTCCCCATGCTGCTGTCTCATTTATTTCAGGCTCATATGCAAGCTATCCCTCAGGATAATGTCTGTGTTTGGTGTGTTTAGTTCCCTGCCCACAGGAGAGGAGCAGAGCACAGGCTGCTTTGAAACCTCCCAGCTTACCACCTGCCTCCCTTGGCTCTTCCCTCCAGCCCCATTTAAACAAGCTTTGCCCCCACAGTGGACAAGAAGTCTCTTGCCCCACACAANTGAGGGCTCCAGAGCTGGCCCCAGTATTGCAGAGGAGGTGTGAGCAGAGCAGAGTGCAGTGGCAGAATCACCTCTCTGGCTCTGCTGGCCACGCTTCTCTTGCTGCAGCCCAGGATGCCATTGTGCTTCTGGGCTGCCAGCGTGCACTGGTTGCTCATGGCCAGCTTCTCAGCCACCAGCACCCCAAGGCCTTTTCTGCAGGGCTGCTCTGCATCATCTCATCCCCTAGCCTGTGTTGATGGGGGGAAATCAAGACTGTTCCAGGAGGGAAGGACCTCTTAGGAAATTCAGACCATGAAACCACTGCTCCCTCCCTCTGGCACTCTGGAAACAGTTTTGGAGGGACTATTTTTGAGGATGGACTCCTCACCTCTGCTTTTGCTAAGCCCACAGCTCTGCAGATGCAGAAAGGAGACCACAGTAACTGTGCTCTAATTCACAGCCCTCTACCTCAGTCTCCCCATCATCAGTGTCATGTGAGTTGGATAATCACTTGCTGGTCTCTGAAGATAAATTGGGAGATTTTTCAAAGCTATAGGCAACCAGTGGGTACCTAAATACTGTGGCAAGCATTCATGAAGTGAGTGGAGCTCCAGGAGCAGAGGTGTTTCAACACAGGCATCACAGAAACAACAGATGCTATTAAAAACATGCTGTTGCATTGTTTGCTGATCTCTGCAAGGAGAGATTAGGGAAGGCCCCAGTGAGATGGCAGAGCTGAGGAGCCCCTTCACCCTGCTGTGTCTCAAGCTACAACACTGTCTCCCACAAGAGTCACAGTACTTCAGTGGCTGGGTGGGCTCTGCCACAATGGAAACCTCTCCCAATTACACTAATGAGGTGTGCAAGTTCCCCAGAAGGGTCTGGAGATGAGACACATCACTAGAAGAGGATTTTAATTGGCCTGGGAGGATGAGGGCTACCAGAGGTACACACCAGCCAGGGGAGGCTCTCCAGGGCCTTGCTCCTGTGTCAGCACTGAGGACAGGCAGGAGGCTTGGCACATGGACCACTGTCACCACTGGGATGGATGTGGGATGTCCTTGAGAGGGCTAAGAAGCAGTTTGCAGCCAGCATGTCCACCCACACCACCAGCACTCTCAGATGAGCCTGGCTCTGAGGGGAGCTCTCTGTTGCCCTGAAGGCTAGGACTCTCTGTCCTCCTGTGGAGCAAAGCACCATCTTCTGATGGTTCTCTCGTCATGCTTGCTCCCAGGGGAGCTACAAGAAAAGCCTGGGCAGCTTGAGATGTTGCCACTGGCAGAAGAGAAGATCCTGCAGAGTCCTCCCAGTTTGTGTTGACTGTGAGAGCTGCCTGTGTTGTACATCAGCAGGGGCAGGACTGAGGGCCCCGACACAGCTGATGCAGCCAAGCCAGGCTCAGGCTGCCCTGGGAGCTGGTTAAGCCCTGCAGAAGGAGAAGAGGAGCCTCACAGGGGTAACCCTATGCTAGTTACACAGGGAAGAGATCTCTTTTGCAATTTTGAAAATGCAAAAGCCTCCCCTGACACTTTCTGCAGGGGAAGGATGCTTACTCAGCACCTTTCCCCCTGCTGTGGTGCTTCTGAATGGGTGTAGTTTCCCATCCCTCTTCCTTGGCTGCCAGCCAGGAATCAGCTCTCCCAGCATGTTTCTCCTCTCTAGCATGCTGTCCCCTTCCCCATCCCCTGCTTCCCAGCCTACTTCTACCTTCAACACAAGCATCAGTGGGGATGGGGACAGCATCATTCCCCATCCAGGTCAGGGAGCAGTGAAGTGTTTATCTGCTGACAGAGATAACAGAGTGGTGGCAAGATGAGCTGGAAGCAGACAGTGTGAAATGTGCAGGGGGAGAGGGTGAATGCAAAGCAGCAGTTCCTGCCTCTGCCTGTTGGCCCTGTGCTCCCAAACATGGCTAGGAGCTGGCTCATAACCACATGCTTCAGTATGAAAACCCCAGGGTGCTTCTTTCATTCCCAGCATGATGATCCCTCCTGCCATGCTGGGACATGATAGCCTGTTGGGAGCTTGTTAGATAGAATCCGAGGTAACCCTTTTGTGTTTCATAGAATCCTAGAATGGTTTGGGCTGGAAGGNAATCACCTCTCTGGCTCTGCTGGCCACGCTTCTCTTGCTGCAGCCCAGGATACACTTCATGAGGAGAAGTGATGACAAAAACTAGGGAAAATACAGACTTTAACAGGTCTCCTGATTAATGTTCATTTAATGAGAGCTTCTTTGCAGTCTGGGCTGTGTACCAGCTTTGGGGAGGGGGAAATAGCACACATGTCCATTGCCTGGGCCAAAGGACTAGCCCCAGTCACCACACAGCAGCACTTGAGGACATGAGTCAGGCCTAGGGAGGGAAAAAGAGGTGCTTTTTTTTGTAGGGATTATGGCACTGGAAGTGCCTGAGTGCCAGATATCTCAAACTCACCCAACACAACCCTAGAAGGATAGAGATAAATGTGAGGATGGATGGGTGAGTTGGTGTGTTTGTGCAAACATAGTGTTTGTACATCAGTGCATAGAAAAATGTGGATTCAGGGTGGATGCATGGATGCATGCATTCCCTAACTAGCAAAATAAGCCAAATCCTCAGAAGGAAGGTATTTGAAAACTCCTGGTGTTTTCTGCTCTAAACTCACTGTGACTGTCTGCTTTGGCAGTCTCAAACTCAGAGAAACAGGAAAAGCTTTTCCAAATCTCCTTCCTCATGCCAAAGGGGTAAACAAATGGCATTGCCTGCTCCTCTCACTTGGGCTGAGCTTGTCCATCAGGTGACTGGAAATCTGAAAGGAATGGGAGTTTTAGAAAGAAATGTTATTATCCCTCAGCTCTGCATTGGTATTCTGTGTTAATCCTTTTTGTTTCAACTCAGAGAAAAGCAGCCCTTGTTTTTGGGGGGGGTTTTGATGTGTGACTAATATTTTCTAACACTGTAAAAAAGTGTCCAATCTGGAGAGGAGGATGAGTATCATTCTTCCTGCGGGGAGAATTACTGATAGAGCTGGGGGAATTGTTCTCCTTATCTTTATTTCAGGTGCAGAACTACTGCACCATGCTTAGTGATGCAATTCCCTTCCACACCTGCCAGACTAGCACAAGCTTTCTCCAAAAGGGCTGTAGGCAAGATCAGGAAAGCTTAACTGTATATATATATATAAATGTATAAGTGTAGACAATTTTCTGTACTTTAACTGTAGGTAGGATTTTCCCATTCCCTCCAAGTAGAAACACTGAAAGAAACACAAAGCATGACAAGCTCATCATCCTAATTAAAATTTCCAACAACTCTTTCAAGGAAATAAATTCCATTTGGTTTCTTTGGGGTTTTGTTCTTACTTTCAAAAGTAATGACTTGCTGTCTTAAGGAAAGCCTACAGATGAGGCAGAGACAGAAACTGCTTATTCAGAATGCTCCTTATTATGGAAATGTTTGACTGACCTTTTGGGGATTATTTCAGAGGAATTAGGCACACAAGACTGGAAGGGAAGAAAAGGGTCTTCTAGCCACATTTCAGCCCCAGGGCAGCCATGTGATGCAGAAGAGTCTCTAGCACATCTCTTCCACATACACAACACTCCAACATCCCCTGAAATGTTGGAGTATCATAGAATCATAGAATCCTAGAATGGGCAGGTTGGAAGGGACCCTAAAGATCATCTAGTTCCAACCCCCCCACACTGAGCAGGGATGCCAATCACTAGCCCAGGTCACCCAGGGCTGCATCCAGCCTGGCCTTGAACACTGCCAGGGATGGAGCAGCCACAACCTCTCTGGGCAACCTGTGCCAGTGCCTAACCACTCTCCGGGTAAAGAACTTCCTCATAATCTCTAATCTAAATTTCCCCTCCTTCAGTTTATAACCATTCCCCCTTGTCCTAGCACAGTCTGAGTAGTGTCAGTAAACAAAACCACAACTACCAGATGGCACAGGGAGAGGGGAAAAGAGGTAGCAAATGTGTCTGGTAGGGCAGTAGGTTTGCTTGGGGAAATTCAGGAGATGGGATGCATAGGACTTCACTCAGCTGCTCTGTGCTGAACCCACTCTTATTTGACATGGCTTATACTGCAGCCTGGGTCAGAAAGTGCTGGAAGGTGGAGAAGGCACCACACTCCTCAGCTGCCTGTTCCAAGTAGAAGTCACTTTGTTACCAATGTGTGACTCACTGCATGATCTGCCTTCAGCTCCCAGCTGCCTGATGCTCAGTCGCTTTTCCCTGCCTGCCCACAAAGCCTTCCAGCACTTAGTGCTTCTCCCCTTTGCCCTGTTATTAGCTCACCCCTCAAGCTGCCAGGAGATGAGATGTGCAGAGGTCTTGCAGAAATATGGCTTTTGCCATCTGTGTCATCCACACAACAGATGGACACACTGAAGAGAGGTCCTGAGCAAAGGCCCATTGGAGCCCTAGAGTTTGGCGAGCTGTCTGTCAAAGCCATTAGCAGGGCCAGCTATGTGCACAAGCAAATGAAGTTGTTGCTAAGCCAACACACTGATGAGAATGCAGTAAGAGCTGTGGACTCACTGCTTCCTTTGGCAAGGGCAACATTTTACAGAGTCAGACTGATTGCAACTATTGCCAGAAGATGAGTTAGAGTACAGTCTGTTGTAGTTGCATCCATAGGGAAGAAGTGGCTTCATCCAGCAGCTGCAAGGAGAAAAAGCCATGGTCTCCTGGTTCTCTCTCCCAGCTCTTTCCTTCATGTGTCCCACTCCTATAGCAAGAGGAGTCCAACCCCAGGGATTCATCAAGAGCCATGATTTGGTCTTAGCCAAAAAAAGCAAGGTCTTAAAGTTCAGAAGGAACTCAGTTAGCAGAGACCACAGTTTTTAAATGATGAGGGTCCATGGCATCAATGAAAGGGATTGCTTGAATACCAACTGAATGATTCAAGTATGGCTTCAGCTCTGGGACTCTGTCACAGAGCTATAAATATGACTGCATGACCCAAACTTCTGACTGGAGGAAGAGTCAGCAAAGCCTGCAAGAACCTTCTGTAAAACCCCAGGCCACAGAGCAAGGAGCTTTCAAGCAAGATCCAGAGAGGTGACTCTGCCACT
>VWZO01011615.1:257075-270277 GCA_013396975.1 Bucco capensis | reverse complement strand
AAAAAAGCACACACGTGCCTCTTTCTGGAGGATGTGTCATCCACCTGAGTTTAATTGAGACTTGCTCAAATAAAGAAGGAGTGGCTGCTGCGCCATGGGTTAATGTCACATTTTGTTTGTGTTCATGCAGGGTGGCTGACCAATTGCCTAGACCAAACCTTGTCTTGCTCAGGCACTTGCTCTCTCTGCTCCACCACATCAGCCAAAACGCTGAGACCAGCAGGATGGACTCCAGCAATCTGGCCATCTGCATTGGCCCAAATATGCTGAGCCCAGAGACGGACAACATGCTCCCGCTGGAAGTGCAGAAGGAGATGAATGACAAGGTATGTTGAACTCACCAAGGAGCCACCCCCTTTGGGAGAGCTCAAAGACATCCCTAGGGATCCTGCTGCCATTCATTGTAAAAGCTGAAGAAAACAGCATCCCTGCATATTGGGGGTGACCCTCAGCTCAGTGCCTGCAAAGTGATGGGCAAGGCTTCACCTTGTCTTGCTTCCCCTGATCAAAAGTATCAGTCATCCTGCAGTCCCTTATGTCATAGCTCAGCTCCTGAATACTTTGCACCCAGAGGGCAAGGGGCACCCCGAGGGCATTATCACCTGCACGCCCTCTGGACAGAGAAATTGCTGCTGTGGCTGATGACATTTTGTCTGTGTGAGGGTAGGTCATTATATCTGCAGCATCAGGCCTCATCCTCCAGAGTATTCCCACCCTCTGCCTTGAAGCTAGGATTACAGCAGAATCTACCCTGCTCTATGGTACCCCGCATACAAAGAGAGCAGGCAGGGCCCAAAAGACTGTGCAATATGTTTTCAGCCCTTTTGACTAAAATAAACTCTTTTCTGTGTGCAGGTGACAGTGTTGGTGGAGTTCCTCATAAACAACTGCTCAGAAATCTTTGGGGAGGACATTGCCTTCCCTGTCTGTGCATTGGCAGAGGAGTCACCAGAGCACACAGACAGCTCCACAGGTAAGAGAATGAACTGTGAATGTCACAGACTGCATCTGTTGGGCTAAGTTCTTTAATTTGGTATGGGAATACATTTGTGGAAACAGAGAGCTGTAGAGGTCTCAAGACTCTATTGCAGTGCTCCCCTACAGGAACTCTTTCCATACAGGTCCCTTGCATCCTTCGGTAGTCAGTGAAAAATAACAGTTGCTTTCTCCCAACAGAACACGTCTGTGCTGCTCAACAGAATGACTCTGCCTATGACAGCCCAGGTCCTGAAGCTGAAGGCAGCCCCTGTCCATCTCGGATGGAGCACCCCAAAGAGAAAAGCACTAGTGTGAACAGAAGATATCCAACACACACTTCTGCCCCTTCACTGACTGCTGTCAGAAGCGACATCATCACAATGGACAGGAGGTTCTCAGAGCCAGACCTATCCTTCCAGAATCGCCTTGAATGCAGGATAAGGAAACAGAAGCTAAACAAAAGTGAGGACAATTTTCTGGTTCAGCGGAAACAGCTAGGGTTGGAGACACTGGAGAAACAGTTTGCGCTCTTACCTTCTCAAGTATCAACTGACTCTCTACCCAAAGCATCCTCTAACTGCTCCCTAGAGAGCTCTGACAGCTCGGTCTTCATCAGCTCCCCAGCAGTTTCACCTTCTAGCCCCCAAAAAACCTTTTTAATTAGGCCTCAGTCTTTTTCCACCAAGGCCACTGAAGACTGTGGTACGCTTAGCAGAGAGAAGAAAAGGCATTCCATGTCATTCTCTTTTGAAAACCGCAGGAAAACACTGTTGAAAACCCGGAGCTGGGGGCCTGGAAAAAACATGGCTTTTCAGAGAGACAGTTTCACACAGAAAGAAAGTCAGTTCTCCTGCAGAGTTGTCCAGAACAACCCTGACGATGATAAGCCACTGCCTTTGGCATATCAACGAAGGCCTCGTTTCAGGTCAGATGATGAAGTGTTCAGAGAGGTAGACCAGAGGAATCCTGGAAGACCACCTTCTTACCAAGAGGCTACTAAAGACTACCTGGCCACTCAAATTCCCTCCCACAACCTCACGGTTAAAACTATGAGATTAAAGGTGTCAAACCAGGGCACTTTGCCGCCTCATCCATGCAGCAGCTGTGAACAGGATGCAGCATATGTGACTCTAAGGAATCTACCCAGTGGCAGAGTTTCTGCAGCAAAGGGTTCTGATGTGGAAACTGAAACTCTCAGTGTCACTTTGGGAATAAAGTCCCGTGTGAGTTTACCTGTGACCCCAGGAGTCTACCGATTAAGAGCTGTGTCTGAATCCTATTCGAAGAACAAACTTGAGTATGTGGCTCGGAGGTGCAGCCAGCCAGTTTTTGAGGTAGACCAGATCCAGTATGCTAAGGAATCCTACGTTTAAAAAGCCTATCCCTCCTCTTCACAGTGTACAAAGTAAATATTGTAAAAATACACATATTTGCCATCTTTTGTAAGATATTACTTTCGTGAGACCAAGAATAAGCTAGCTCTGCACGAACTTTTTCTCCTTCAGACTCTCAAGAAGTGTCTGTCATCTTGATATGTCACAGTCTTCCACCACAAAAGGTGGTGGTGGGGAAGACTTGTGCAGCATTATGTAAAAATGTAAGTGAATATGCTGTGCATAACTTACTGTGTAGGAAAACTCATTAGTAGTTGATAAACAGTGTTGTACTTGTATCCCTGAAAGGACAATTAAAAGGTTGGCAGGTCTAAAGCCTGTTCTGCTTTCTTTTCTTTTCTGTATGGCTCAAAGCCCTTTGTCACCTGTGTTGCAGGCTGATACAATGCTTTGCTGATTTTCTGCATTAAGAATTGGTCTGGCACTTACCTTAAATGAGGAAGGGCTGTTCTCTCATCAAGACCAGTTCAGCACTCTTCCATAAAATCCCTATATGTGCTGCCATTCCCTCTTCCTGCTTGCTGCTGATGAGAATGATCTGACTGTTAACTGGCATTAGTGTTGCACACCAAGCCTGATTTTAGAGGCCTTAAGCCCTACAAGATTGTTATTGGGATGTATTAAGTAAACCTCATGTGGCCCAAGGTGCCTTTAGTCAAAATGGACAGATGATGCAGAGAGGTTATCTTCAGGTTTGCTTTTATGAGGGGGAAGGGAAATATTCTGGATTAACAATGTAAATTGTTAAAGGTGCAGCTTATTAAAAAAAAAAACACAAACAAAAAACACCCCCAAAAAAACCCCAAACCAGGCAATGTCCTTTCAACCTTGTAAAAATGACTGGAAGTGCAATGAATTTTTACATGTAGGAACTTGTTTTTGGTTAGCACTTACCTCCTATTTTATGGCTCAGCAAAGCCTTGAATCAGGAGCAGCGAGACTTTTGTTTTTCTCCTTCACTTCACTACAATAAAACAGTTTTCTGCATGAATGCTAAACTGTCTATTGTCTGTCTTTAAAACATCCAAGCAGTATATGTACTGTACCTACTTTGACACTATTCTACAAGCACTGCAGGTCTGCTTGAACAACATGGCATAGGTAAGCAGTGGGAAGGGAAGGAAAGGAAGTGACCAGCGGTATCACTACTCTTGTTGTTTTAAGAGGGTTCAGGCTAGATTTTGAGAACAAATCCCAGTCCACTGATTTTTTCTTTACAACCAAGGTTTTAGGGAAGAAGTTTTCTCACCTGCCTAACCTCCTCTCAAAGCTGTTATCTGAAAGGTATCTCTTTCTGAGAACTGCAAAAACTAAAGAGATCACACTTCAGGAAGAACAACTGCTGGCCACTTAATTATACACAAGAGAATTGTTGCTACTCTTTCTATAGTATCTGCCACAATATAGTACAAGAAAGCTCTTCACTGGACATGGTCACAGAACAGAACCACTTCTCTATTTAAGATCTTTATTCTGTATTTTCCTCCCATGATTTTTACCATGATTGTTAGGCCAGGCACAAGAGGTAACACAAGAGGCAACACTGAGATTGCTGGTACAAATCTGTGGCAAAAATATTAATGGAAGGAATTCCACCAACTTTGTGTCAGCTAGTATCTTGAAGTGTTACTGCCCACACTTTGCATTTGGCATTTATTTCTTTACAACACAGACACTTGGCTTCCTTTTTCCAGATGCATTTGGCTCTTCAGAGTTTCTTACACTGTATCTAGTTCAATGAAATAGGATTTGCAATCTTCTTCTTTGAACATTATGTAAATGGCAGACAAGACTGCATGCCCTGCATTGACAAACAACATATGGAGTACAAACAGCTAGTCTTGGAGAAAATAGGGCACCCTCTTAGTCACCCAGAACTCTTTTTTTGTTGGGACTCAACCACTATGTAGGATGTGACCATGTTCCATAATTCTGACACCTAAAATAAAGCCAAGAACTTGGTAAATTTTTGTAATGGGATTGCTTCTCTTCAATCTTTTGCTGAGAAATAGACCTCTATATTTTCCTGTAGCACTAAAGCCAAAATGGATAGCTTTGGGATTCTGCTTGGACTATGCATACTTTAATGATAAAGACCTAATACTAATGTTAAAATCTAATTACTGTCTCATAGCTTGGTTAAATATTGCAAGGAGTTCCACACATCCCATTTTTACCATAATATTCTCTCTTGTAATACCACTATCAAATGTCTCTGATCACAACAGGAAGAAGTATCACAGCAAGCAAAAATGTCATCTGTGTTATTTTTAGTCTGGGAATGGGTGCATATTGGTGAGAAGGAGAAGAAAAGGGGATACAGGAGTGGAATGTGATGGGGTACATGAAACAGGAAGTTCTTTGTGTCCACCTTCTCTCCTCCTTCTTCCCCCAGACCTGTTTGTTTTGTTTTCCAAACTGCTGTGCTGCTGGCCTAGCCCCACTTCCCCAGCAAGGTGATGCTGGTAGCCACGGCAACAAATGGGTGGGTGTAGGGTAGACTAGAACGGCAACAGTAGCAGAGCCATGCCTGGCCCAAGCCCCGGCAGGGCATTGAGCAGCAGCCCAAGTTCTGGCACAGAGCGAGGAAGTGGCTTTCATGTGCAAATCACTCAGACAAAAGCCACACCTGGCATGGGGAGCCCTGGGATACCTTGCTCCCTATTTTAAGTTGGGACAGAGGCGTCCCACTTCCTCTTTCGCTCTCTCTCTCTCTGTCTCTGCACCTCACTGAGACAACACGCAGGAGAAGAAGGACTACCACATCATAATAGGTTCTATGATGTCATACTAGGTTCTATGATGTTGTAATAGGCTCTATGATGTCACAAGTGGTTGAATGATGTCATAATACATTCTATGACATCACAATAGGTTCTATGATATCATAATATTCAGTTATGATGTCATAATAGGCTCTATGATGTGATAATAGGTTCTATGATGTCATAATAGGCGCTATGGTGTCAACATTATCTTCTGTGACATCATAATAAGCTCTATGATGTCATAAGTGGTTCCATGATGTCCTAATTGGTTCTATGATTCAATAATAGGTTTCATGGTGACATAATACTCTTCTATGATGTCACAAGAGGGTCTATGCCATCATAATAGGTTCTATGACATCATAATAGGGTCTATGATGTCATAATACTCTTCTATGACATCATAATAGGGTCTATGATGTCATAATACTCTTCTATGACTTCATAATAGGTTTTATGATATCATAATAGGCTCTAAGATGTCATAATATACTCTATGACATCATAATAAGCTCTATGGTGTCATAATGCTCTTCTGTGACATCAGAATCAGTTCTATGATGTCATAGTGCTCATCTATGACATCATAATAGGGTCTATGATGTCATAATAAAAGAAAATTGAAGACTGTCAAGAGAGATTTTAGGGCCTTGGGTCAACTGATCAAGGGAGTGGGAGCGCAGGTAGGTTTTTGTTTGTTTTTTTTCTTCTATCCCCTCTGTTGCGGGGGCCAACCTAGAAAAGCTGAGGAGGGCCCATCAGATCAATTCTTGCCTTCGCACCTGGTGCCATCAGCAGGATTTTGGGTCTTTCAACCATGGGTCAACTTATAGGATGCCAGCCCTACTGGCAGCATTCCAACCTTAATGATTCTGTATATTCTGTGTATTATAGGCTCTATGGTGTCATGATAGGTTCTATGATGTCATAATAGGCTCTATGACATCACAATATGTTCTATGACATCATAATAGGTTCTATGGTGTCATAATGCTCTTCTATAACACCATCATAGGTTCTATGATGTCATAGTTTTCTTCTAGTACTTCATAATATGTTCTACGATGTCCTAATAGGTTCTATGTCATCATAATAGGTTTTATGGTGCCATAATACTCTTCTATGTCATCATAATAGATTTTATGGTGCCATAATACTCTTCTATGATATCATAATAGGTACTGATTCAAAGGAATCGACCTCACAGCCAAACTGTAAAGCAAAAGCACACTTTATTCAGCACCATGGGCCCATGGTGCCAAGGAACATGCAGTCGTTTAAAACCTTGCCTTATACATGTTCACTGAACCTGGGATTTCACAGGGTAATTATACCTTTTGTTCTCTAGCTACGAAGTCTTATCTCAGGATGCAGCATCCCTGGGCTACATGACCACCCAGGGTCTGTACCCCTGCATGTAAGCATGTGATACAGAAGCAGGAAGCAACGACGCCTAGATTTCTCCTGTTGATGGGACAGGGGTTCCTCCTTGCAAAGTTTTGTTTGCCAAGCAAAGTCTCGCTCTAAGCATAGCAAAAGTCCCTTTTTGTCAAGTCATGCTTGTTATGCCGTGGCCTTGTTTTTCTCCTTATCACTTGGTGTCCAGAAGGCTTGTTACTAGGGTCCTAAAGGGTTTGGTCATTTCAGGGGCCCCAAGGTATGTGACTGCACACTGCCAGAGTGTCTGTAGCTCCTATTGCTAGGGCCAGGGGTTTCTTGTTTTTCTCTTAGCATTTCTAATATGGCTTCAATATGGCTTTAGCTCTTTCCTGTATTTCAGTACTATGATGACCTAATAGGTTCTATGACATTTTAATATGTTCTATGACATCATAATATGTTCTATGAGGTCATAATAGGTTCTAAGCTGTCATAAGAAGCTATACGACATCATAATTTATTCTATGGTGTCATCATAGATTCTATGACATCGTAATAGTTTCTATGGTGTCATAATACTCTTTTATGATGCCATAATATGCTCTACAATGTCATAATAGTTTCTGTGACATCAAGCTCATTTTGAAGTTTGCAAGGATTTCATGTCCAACTGCAAAACTCAGGTGATTAAAACATGCTGCTTCTCTGCTAGTATTAACCAGATAGCAGTTACTTGTGTGTCTCCATGAGGACCATTTCTAACTACAGGAAAAGGAAATTCACCTTGGTTAGGCACTCTGGTTACACTTTTCTCTGAATTTTGTTAGCAGTAAGTCCTTATCACATGTGTCATCAGAACAGAGTGAAAAATTCAGAGAAACTTCTGAAGGTTAAAAATTCAGAAGAGGAAGCAACTTTTTAAATAAAAACTCTGACAATAATAGCGAGAAAACTCCATGGGAAAAGGGCAGCTACTGTTGAAGAAGTGATATAATCCTCATACGGACAGCTGGCTCTCACATATAGAGCCAACTGCAAGTCTCTGTGGATGTTGGGTGAACAATTGATTTTTCTGCCACTGTTACTTAGAAACATTATCTATTTTTGTGTGTATGTGTGCACTACAGAACACATCACTTCAGGGTTTTAAATCAGTCTTTTCCATTTTTGTGATAAATACACCAATTTAAATCTCACTTCTGAGTGAAGTCTATTCCAAATTCTTCATGCTCTTCTATAAGGGGAGAGGAAACAAGAGATTACTTCCTGTTTCTAATCTGAAGTGCCAGCATGTAAGTCTGAACAAATGGTTCACAAATTCCAAACAGGGTTTACTATGTTGAGCTCTGCTTCCTCTGCTAGGTAATAATATGTAAAGTTTTCTATGAAGGGTTTCACACTTCCTAAACAAAGCACACTTTTTAGCCAACCAGTCACTTACAGAACTGATCCAACGGCTGCTTGAAACTCTTCCTTCCTGCAACCCGCAAACCTCCCACCAACTTCTTTGTAAGATACTCCAGTCCAAATTCAAACCCTGCACCTTCTATTACACAGGCCAAGATGAAAATTACAAAACTATTTTTTAAAAAAATGTTTAAGGCCAACCCCAAGCAGATTCCAAGGCAGATGATCAGAGAAGATGCTCTTATGATAAAGATTAGAGATTTGTCTCCTTTTCCACATGCTTACTGCGTAGTCTTGGGTTGTGCAATTCAACTTCATCACATAGAGAGCATAGCTCTGTCTAGTTCCTCCATGCACAGAGGCAAAGGGTTTTTTGCATTCACCTTCCCCCTGGCTCCTCCAGGTCTGAATTCTGTCTCTCAATCATAAACCTGTGATTTCACACAGAAAGTGCAGCTGCATGGCTTTGCCTGCAATTCACCTACCAGTTCTCTTTAGCACAACTGGTCATGAGATGAGACTGTAACCACAGCATCATGTTACAGCTTTGCAGAGTGCTGCACTTTGAGGAGTACAAAATGTTACATGATATGATGTGCATGCACACTTGTTTTATGAGCTACAGAAACCAGAAGACATGGTATTTTGAGAAGCCTTTCAGTGTGTGAAAGAGCAGTGCATTCACTAGTTCTCCATAGGTGATCAGGGAGGATGGTCTTGAGATGAAGACTGGAGAGTTGTAGATAAGTTATTCAATACCAGGGTCTGCTTTTTCCACATGCCTCCTGCTCAGTACAGTTCTTTGATTGTGTAACTTAACTCCATTAAAGCACAGATGATACTGCTCTTCCTCCAAGAGATGGGAAAAACCGAGGCTACAGTGAAGGGGCAACATAAGCACATCAGTTTTGTTTCTTACCCTGCAAGTTTACTGCAGTTGAAAAACTGCCCTCAATACAGGGAGGGAGATGGAAAATAAGGCAGAGATTCCTGGGGCAAAAGGAAGACACTTGGGAGAGCCCTGTTGTAGGAAGCAAGGGGTGAGAAGAGGCTGGAGAGGGATTTGCAGCACACAGTCTGGTGAAGCTTAAGTAGAAAGGTCATAAACAATTGATTTTTCAATTAGAAATTTAATGAATGACAGTTTAAAATTAAGTGTGCAGTGCTCCATCCTCTAAGGTGCTTTCTCAGCTCTCCATAATTCTTTCCAGTCACTGACTCTGAAGACCCACAGCATGAGTGCTAAGATCTACATTTTCTTCTCTTCACAATTGCATATTAAGATTAATGAGCCTACTGATTTGGCCTCAGTGATTCTTTCCTCCTTGCAGTCACAGTGATGGCTCTCCATGTTTGTACTGTGTATTTTGTATTTCTGTCAGGCATCTCAGGGCATTGATTAGCAGCAGCATGATGACTCCTGGGATCTTCAAGGCCTCTCCAAGAATCTCCATACCAGGATATTTAAAATATCTGGCAGGAGAAGGCTGTGACCCATGTGACTTACCCTTGAATTTGTCTCTGCTTAGGCAGATTTTACACTAGAGACTTCCAAAGTACCTTTTAACCTAGATTGCTCTGTGATTCTGTGATGTCTACTTGAAGGCAATGGCATTTCAGCCTCAAGTAGACTTGCTCCCAAGACTAGGAGCTCCATCCCTTTCTCCACAGGTTTGGAAAGGTAAGAATCACAGCTTGAAATTCTATCTCAGGACCATGAAGAACCAAATCTAACTCAAATGTCAGGTAATTACACAGTATGACACCAGGGAAGTGGTCATGTAATTTTAAAAGCAGCCACAGTCCTCTCCAGACAGATGGCAATTTTCTGGGAAGGCAATATACCCCTCGATGTCCTTCCTTGATAATTAAGCATTGTGTATATCCAAAACGGCTCTGTAAACATCCTTCCTGTCTTAATTATGTAAAGCTGCAGGAAGTGGAAACTGTAAACAGGTAGTCTATTGAGCATCATATTATGCAATGCACTGTGCCACAAAGTCTCCCAAGCTAGCCACATTCAAGTTAGGTCCCCAGGAAAACCTAGTCTCAACACTGTAGGCCTCTTATATTGTATTTCAAGATGTCATTCAGTAGTTATAGAATGTTTCCCAGGTGCTCTAGGAAGTAGTAGATGCACATCTTTTGTTACTAGATGATGACACCTTTACATTTGCTTTGGGGTGAATAAGCTCATTTCATGTCTAGAGGGAGGGCATTGTACAATACCAGGAAATTCTTATGAAAACAAACAAAAAATTAGTTTGTATGTTGCTCCAAGGCATTTTAACAGACCCACAGCACAGCAAAACTGGAAGAAGACAAAGCCCTTAAGCTGCAGCTTTCAAGTCATCTGAAGGCACCTCAAAAGATCTTTCTTAGCTGCCAGATGGAAGATGCACCAATTCATTCCTTGCAAGGTAGACCCAATTCCCAGGCAGCACTTCCTGTGCTGAGATCTGTGCATGTCCCAGACAATCCTCCAAAGAATACGTGAAACAGCCACTGAGACTGTAAGATCCAGAGTGCAGCTATGAGTACTAATGGCAGCCTAGCCATCTGATTACAATCAATGTGTTTTTGGCTTATGCTGCAGTCAGTTTTGTGATAACATGGAATGTTCCAGAACTCCAGGCAGTATTTTTAGGAAAAAAGCAACCACCAAACCTAACATAAAATGGGGCAAAGGAGAAGAGCTAAGGTTTTTCCTGGGTACAGCGTTGTCACTTACAAAGCTCTGGTAACCCACAAAGTCACATGTCTAGAGGTCTCTCACATAGTAACTGCAACACATAGTAGCTGCAACACATAGTAACTGCCCTTAAGTAGCTTGTGTTTCAGAGAGGTAAGTTGGAGAGTTGCTGGTGGATGTATTAGGTGAATGAGAAATTCACCCAACAAGTGAGACATCAGGCTGGGGCCAGCTCAACAAAAATAACATCTTCACAAGATTTGTGGGCAACAGGTATGTAATAAGCAGCTTCTCAGGAATTTTTGCTCCAGTGGTTAGAGGCCCTCTTCTCTTTATCTCCCTACCCAGTCCATTTCTAGCAAGCACCCTTAATTCCTCACTGGACATGTACAGACTGGTGTTTCTGAAGCCTATGCTGAAGCTGGTTTTCATGCAAACAGAAAACATCACATTCCTAATAGCACGGAAACGTCTACCCATATTTCAAGTCCCCAGTCTAGAAGCAGAAATAGCTACATAGCATAACATAACTCAAATTTTCAAAAAATACAAGTCAGGTCCCCAAAATCAAAGGCTTGTATTGGTTCTGGCTAAATTTAAGGGCTGTACTACTTTGATTTGGCTGACCAAGCAGCTCATTCATCAACTTTGCTTGCCCAGACACAAGCAAATTCTTTCTCCTCCCACCCCAGTTACACTTACACTGTGCTCCTGCAGCAAGGTGGATTCTAAACCATTTAATAATTTTGCAAACCAATTTTCTCATATGTGAATATGAGGAATCACGTCTCTCTGCCTTAGCTATAGGCAAGGCCTGAATGCGTGACATAGATGTCTCTTGATAAATTTTGCTTACTTGTGTTTTAGGAGTATTATTTGTACTTCATTTATCTGCTTAAGGTATATAAAGTATGTGCAAATCCTAGGTAATTTTGCAGAGAAATTTCAAATCTCAGAATTCTTATATCTTAACTGTATAAGAAGGATTCAGCTTTTATATTATGAAGTGGTTGACTGCCAGTCACAAATTCATGGGCCAGTTAGGATCTTACCAAAGGCAGGGTGTGTCTGCAGTTTGTTACAACACCAAAGAACATCCTGGTCGCACTAATTGCTCCCACAGAGACCTTACATTCTCTGACCAGATTCCAGGTCTGACTGGGCCCCTGACTGCAGTCAGTCCTCTTCACTTCATGCAGTGATACTGCAGGTGTCTCTTGCCTCCATGCATAAAAGCATCTTCATCAATATCAAACTGTTATTGTGGCAAAAATCAATCAATATCAAATTAGCTACTGACTTTGGCATCTTCACATTAGCCATACTGTGGGGTTTCTAAGAAGACTCTTCTGCTGAAAGAAATCCAAGAGACATAAGAGCATAAAGAAAGTATCCATGACATGACTGAAATTCATTTAGGGTATTCATTGCATCATAGTACAAGCTAAACAAATCATATGAAAAACTTAAACAAATCATCTATCCCATAATGCTACCAGTTTATCTCAGAGATTGCACGTGAGATGAGAGCTAGGGCCCATAGGAGGGTCCACAAACATCAGTCCCTCATGTGCAGTGCTGCAAACCAGCCATCCTCTTGCCTTCTAACACAGGATTGCTCTTCTGCGAGTCTTAGCACCTCACACATTGTTAAATGACACTAGATGAAAAAACATTTTAGAGGTAAATTTAAGGTAGACAAATTTGGTCTCACGATCACATGAAATTTTATGTGGACTCTTAAACCAGATTCAGAGAAATCTCTTTCATAAGCTGCAGCAATCAAAGAGGAGACAGGGATATTCCAAACCATACTTGAGACATGCAGAAGAACTACTAGGATAGAACATACATAACATGAACACTGGAAAACAATCAATGTAACAAAATACTAGTTTTCAATTCTATTGCCATATCATCTTCTTCATGATCTACCTGTAAAAGGAAAACTTAGTCCCACTGACAGACTTACCAATCTAACAATGAAGCTAACAATAAAAACTAGAAGATAATGAAAGACAGCTGAAATACAATAATCAGTATGATTCAAATTAGAGTAGCCATCCATCCTTTGGCATCTTTTCAGTTTAGATACCATGATCTTTATCAGATCTGATCATGTTGCATCCCCAACTGCACCGCAGATCGGGTTAGGCGCTGCCGTTCTTCAGCAGCTTGTGCAGAGGAAGGACGGTGACACCCTGCGGTTAACCTCCCTCATTACCTCAGCAGCGGCCTCGCAGCACTATCAAAAACAAACCCGCTAACTAAAAGGATTCTTTTCCCTTAAGCGCCCCAGCCTCTCCGAGCAGCACTCGGGACCGCCCTCAGCTTTTAGCTCTCTCCGGGCAGGATCATCTACGTGACAAGGAACGGGACCGACCGCGGGCTCTCGCCGCCACATCGGCCCCGCGCACGCTCGGCGAGCTCCCCACGCCCTGCCCGCGTTGCCCCGGAGACGGCTGCCGCGGCGCGCGAGGCCCTTCCAGCTCTTCACCGAGCTGCCGACCGGCTGCTGCGGGCCAGACCCTCCGCGCCCCGGCCGGACCCCGCCCTGCTACCCGCACGCGCGCCCGATGTGGT
>VWZO01011615.1:142639-257070 GCA_013396975.1 Bucco capensis | reverse complement strand
CGAGGGCCCGATGTGGTGCTGCCGCCGCCGCCGCCGGCGGCCGCCCCCTTCGTTCTCTACGGCTACTGCAGCTCGCCTCGCGCCCTGGCCTCCCGCCCAAAGTACCGAGAGCCGCGGGACGCTACCGAGCCGTGAGTGCCGGTGTCCGGCCCCTGCGCCTGCGCGCCCCGAAGGGGCATCGCTGCCCCTCTCCTGCTCTCTGCGCCTTCCCCCTCAGCCTAGCTCCCATTTCCCGGGGAAGAAGAGTCCCTGCTGCCCTGCCAGCAGGTCCTTCTTCCCATAACCTGGGGGTAACTTGCACGCTCTGGCCCTACTGAACCCCTCTGGCTTCTGAGATATTGGGGTATGGGTTGCAGCTCTGTGACCACACCTGTCTGTGCTTGGCATTGCAGAGAAAAGAAACCTGTTCGTTATGCCAACATCATGCATGACAGGAGAGTGGTGCGCGGCAACACTTATGCCCTTCCATTCCCACCTGCGGTACGTCTACATATGGGGATCATGCTACAGCTTGGTTGAAAAGTAATTGGTAGGGCAGGAAAGCCGTTCCTCTTCAATAACTTTAACTACTGAAGTTGTCATTTTGCTTGACGTATTTCACACAGCCACAGGCTCCCCAATTGAACTAGCATGTAACTGTTTCAGCTTGTCTTTAAAACACTTAGTTTCACTTGAACTTCTGTAGGTCTGATTTTTTTTTTTCCTCATGAAGTATGTGATTATTTGTTCCCCAGTTTCTTTAGTGTAATGATCCTGAGCACAAGTCATGAATGCATAATCTGTTGTGATAGGCAGGGTGTCCCAAGAGTAGCAGCTCTCGGGAAATTAACTCTTGGGGTTGACTTTGGCTTATCCTGCTATGGCAGCAGAGCTAATTGGTCCAGCTGTATGAAAAAGCTGCTTGTGAAGATGCAAACGTATTTTATTTAGCCTGATACTATAGTAAATGTTTTAGTGTTTATTTTCAAAGAATATTTCTACATAGATTATTTGATCATATAAGATTTTAAAGCAGTCTGTATTTTTAAAAGCTACTTTGCAGAAATTACTTCATGTTGTTTGGTAGCTGTTTCTTAGAGTGAATTTTACATATGTTGTGTTTAGGAAGTTCAAAACTGGTGTTCATTTCAATCCATAAACAGAATACTGAATTTAAAAATTAGGGTGTGTTTCTTTTGCTTTATCAGCAATAAAGAACCTATAAATTTTATCTACCAAACAATTCTGTGAATAAAATAACTGGATGTAAGTCTATTTGACCTTCTTAAAGTTTTACTTAGAAACTCTCACTTGTCAGCAAGAACATGCCATTTGAATATACTTCATCTCACAAAGCCAAGTTCTGTGTACCATATCCGCTTCCAAATGACAACTAATTGCTGTTAGTATGACATTCCATTAGTGTGTGCCTGTAGTCATCTAGTATGCCTTATTAGTTTCATGCTTTACAGTCTTTAAGGTAACTGAAAATTTAGGGTCAGGACCCAGAAAGTAAACCCAAAATGCTAGATTTGTAGCATTAAGATCAAACAACAACCTTCATTTTTCAGTAGAGAGAGATTGGTATCATTTTCAAGTACAAAGTGTATTCTTTCTTGTGTTTTGTTATTTATTCGCTCCTGCTTAGTGTATCCAAGTCAGTGGCCTTGAGATTCAAAGGCAGAGGGAAGCACGGAAAAGAGCACTGGCTAGAAAGCACGCAAAAGAGCAAATGCAGCTAAGAACACCTGAGCCTGTGGAAGGCAGAGAGCACATTCATGTGCAGACAGGTAAAAAGGCTGATTTTAAAAAAAATTAATCTGAAAACAAAAACTTGCTAAATTCACTTACTAAATTGATGATGCAGTTGGTAGGATCACCTAGGGTTAAGGTTAGAATCATAGAATGCTAGAATCGGAGGTTCTCTAGTCCTTTCTGTTATAAGCCCTTGGTTTTAGTTATATTTAATAAGCTTGGCTAATTTTTAGTGACATTTTCCCAGAGGTCTCTTTTTCAGTTTTCAGTGCACATTCTTGAACACTAGTTAAGGCTTCTTCATTTATTTTTCCCTTTCTCAATATCATCAGAGGAGTTTGGTTTATGCTTAAAATTGAGAGGTTTAAAAAATTTTGCTTAAGGATGCAGTCACATATAAGATTAGTACTAAAATTGGAGGACACACACTAATTTAGAATAGGAAACTGCCCTGTTTGTGGGAAAACAACTTTATTTGTAGGTCAAACAAAATTTGCCACTGGGATAGTCAGAAGATGAGTGTAATGTAATGTAATGTAATGTAATGCCCTCTGAAAATAATTTCTGATTGAACCGACCTACAAACTGGGAAAACACCTATGTTACATGCTAATCAGATGTGGTCTTTGGTTTCTTGAATGTTCCCTCTGCCCCAGCCCCACTGAACCTCCTATACCACCTCCAATACACACAGTGGCTTTTCACTTCTCAAATACTGTTGCGTACAGAGAGTCTATCTGTTATGGAAGTCTTGTTCTTGTATCCTTCCCACTGACTACTGCAGATGTTTTAAGTACTTCACAGACCTTATTATCTGAGTCCAGCTACTGATCTCTGCAGTTGGAGACAGACAGTTATAATTTGAATCAAACACATGCTGCTATAGATGTATGGTTGCCTCAAGACCACTACTGAAGCTAGAAATAGAAAGTATTTCTTTAGACCCAAGAGATTCAGTGTTCTGTTTTACCACATACAATGGAGAAAAATTTATGTTTTCTGTATTACTCGTTAGTAGACAGGCAATCATTATCCTTTTTAGAAATTGTCCTATCCCATTAACTCTACCAAGAATTGTTCATTCTGTAAGGTGGGCTAAAGTGATCTAAATGCTGAATTTTGAAACCTACCAAGTGAAATACCCTTTTAGGAATCACTTCCAAGAAGCGTGCCTGTCATTACAAGGAATGTGGCATGAGAAGGCCTATGCAGCAAACTAATCTGTGTTTTGAGGTGTCTTTTTCTTTTTAAACTTTATAGAAGAATATAATTGATGCTGTCAACTCATCAAAAATAGTTGAGATTGAAAATAAAAACAAGCCAACTTTAAGTATTCATTGTGCTTTTATTTCTAGAACTGTATTTGGAAGAGATTAGTGACCGCGTAATAGAGATTGATAAAGAGTGTCAAACAGATGCATTTTTGGACAGACCACCCACTCCACTCTTCATACCAGCCAGAACAGGAAAAGACGTGGCCACACAAATAGAAGAAGGAGAGGTATGAAGCAAAGTCAGGTCTACAAGTGTTGTCACAACATATCTCCCATACAAAACGCATTACTAATGCAAAACTGAGGCAGAAACAGAACAGAATTTGTCTTCACAGAACATGTAAAAAAAAAAAAAAAAAAAAAAAAAAGCCTCCAATGTCAGCTTTAAGCTTAAGTGCAAATTAAGGAGGATGCTTCTCCATGTGCACTGGATCTGCTGCTTTCAGCTAAGAGCTGTAGTCTTGAGAAATGTTGTCCCCTACAGAAATATGCCTGTCCAGCCTGAAAAGGGGTTGGGAACACAAAAGTGGGGTCCAAGTGAGTGCTCTTCTTCTCCCTGGCAGCCCCCAGAATGGCAGTGGTAGGATATGTGGTGCCTCAGTCCAGCCCACTCATCACTTAGCCCCCAGCTGCGTTCATGCTTCTGTTTTAGCTACACTGCCCCCCTCCCCACTTGCACTTCTCAGACCTACCTTCATCACAAGGGCTCTCTTCATCCTCCTTTTCTCCTTTCCAAGGTGTTAAGAGTGATTGTGATCAAGGGTCATTTATCTCTTTTTCCCTGACTTGCATCCTCAGTTGTTTGACTTTGATGTTGAAGTCAAGCCGATCCTGGAAGTGTTGATTGGGAAAACAATTGAGCAAGCTTCGCTGGAAGTCATGGAAGAAGAAGAGCTAGCCCAGCTGTTGGCACATCAGCGTGCCTATGCAGAGCTGCGCAACGCAGAGCTTGCCGAAGTACAGCGCCTGGAAGAGCAAGACAGGCGATACAGAGAAGAGAAGGTAGGACTTACTAAGAGCAGAACACCCTCTCTGCATGCTCATCAGAAGAGAGAAAACCATTTCCAGTACTGAAAACAAACTATGAAATAAGCCGGATGTGCCCTAAAGGATGTACATTTGGGTGCCATACAGCTGCATTCTGCCATTTGCTCTCATGCACCATGATGTTGTGTTTATTTGGAGCAGTCATGCTTCAGAGACCTGCCCAGTGTACTCAGACACCTGATCAAGAGACCAAATCCAACAGCAATTTCCTCTATACCTGGTGCAGCAGATACTTAAGCCTTTTCATGATAACAACTGCTAAATGAATAGTCAGAGTGCTTGAAAGTAAGAGAGACATCTCTGAGTCTTCCACACCATACCACAGTAGTAGCATGCACTACTGCATGTGCACACACACCTCTCAAGATCTCCAACTATTAAGCTATGTTAGTACTATCCAGTAAACACAAATAAACAGAAAAAGCAAACCTTAAATATTCACTATTCACCAGCCATGTATAATTGGGTTTTCCTGACCTATTTGAGTTTTAATCTTTTCTTACATCAAATAGGATATAATACTGGAAAGATGCAAAGTTCTGGAACCAAGGCCAAGGATCAGTTTNCCCTTTAGTCCTAAGGTTCATCTGCCAGGGCCTAGCAAGCTTAGATGCTGGCAGCAAAGTCCTTAGGACGTAGGTTTTATTAGAGTGTCCTTCTCTTAGCTGGAAGGCCTTACAGGGCTAAACGAGCTCCATCTGCCCAGGTTTGGAATTAGAGTTGTCCTTCTTCTAGGATGACTGCCAGAAGGCTAATGAGCACATCCTACCCATACAAGGATTATAGGAACATGGGTATCACTCCCCACATTTTACTGTGGGTAATAAGTTTAATGCTCCCTCTGCTGTGGGCACAGTTATCGCACCAGGGGCCACAGAAGACCCCAAGTGATTTTCAGATTGTGCCTGCCAAAATGTAGTAAGTGTATTTTGATATGACTGGCAAAGAAATCTGTAAGTCATTCTGAATGTTTTTTAATGATTATCCAGAGCAAGGAAGATTTTAGTCAATTAAAATTAGGCTATAGTTGTCTTCAGTGACATCCAAGCTTTTAGAATCAGCAGCATTTTTAGGGGCTACCTTGCTGCACCCTACTTCCCCAGGCCCTGCACAGGTGCACAGACCACAGCTTGGGAATGGTTACACTCTCTCCTGAATGAATCATGGGGAGAATGTAGAAACCGAGTGTGTTTTGCAAACAAGGCAGACTTTGTGTACGCAGAGCACAACTTGAGAAATGCATGGGTAAGCAAGAGCTCTTTAGTCAAAAGGAACAAATGTTTTCAGCAGACCAAAAGCAAGACATCTTTGGAAAGCAAGGCAGGAAATGTTATTCTCTTGACTTGTTCAGGATAGTTACTTTCATCTCACAAGATCATTACTGTGCTAGCACTTTGGCTTTGAAAATCACTGTAGTTGAGAGGACTCTGGTCTGCATCCATAACAACGAGGAACCTCAGTAAGAGAGGCAGGAGATAAGAAAGCCAACAAAATCTCAGAGATCTCATCTGGCTCTTGTAAAGCAAGTGTATTTTGACAAGAATGTTCATCCCTTAATGGTCATAGTAAATGAATACCAGCCCAAGATCATATTGGTCATCCTTAATAAAAAGACTTTTTTCCCTTCTTTCTTCCTGCTAAATCCTTACAGATATTGAGACAGAGTTCCTTCCATGGCTGATGACAGAAGTGGAAGAAACGCTAGAGAAGAAGGTTCTGGGAAGGACAATGCTTGACTGTAAGTTACCAAATCCTGGAATGTAATGTTGGTTGCTTGAATTTCTTGATTGTTTTTTTTCCCCAGTCAGAGCAAATATCACATTTACAGGGTCACTGTGGGTTAAGGTAGGATGTGCCATTTTAGAAAAGAACTCTTGCTCATGGGTTTTTGTGTTTTTTGTTTGTTTGTGGTCTTGTTTTGTTTTGTTTTTTACTGTATTAAAGTATTATTAATGTTGGAAAACTTCTACTACATACATCTAGGTAATTGATTTTCAGATTAAATAATAGAAGAGTCAGTCATGTGGCACTGTCCTCTCTTTGCTGTCTTTATACTATTGGAGATGTGTTGATGCTAAGAGATGCCATATATTTGGCAGGAGCAGAATGGTTAAAGAACACCAATTCTTTTCTCTGCTATAAAACTTTTATTTCTCATGTGTTACACAGCTATCATTGCTGTATGCTGTGGTGTTCTCTTTAGCATGCCTGATTCTGCCAGTGGGAACAGAAAAGCCATTCCTCTCTACAGCCACATGTATACTATGAAAGTCTCTTAATTCATTTGTGTAAGCTCCCTGGGCTATGACTGGTAAGTCCAGTGGCCAGCACTTTAAATCAAAACAAGGACTTACCTCTTCAGCAGTCCATAATCACATCCTTGCTTTGGAAGCAAATTGAAGTACTAGTTGTCTTTTGGTCTAGTTCAAGCTAAGTATTCAGGTTCTTTTATTTGTCAGCCTTCAGAGACTGCATTTGAAGCACCTGAATAATCTAAACTCTGTCTTGTGTAGCAACACAAAATTATGATGAGTGCATATCCACTGTGGTGGTCCTAGATCTCAAAATACTTTTTATTCTTCTGTTATGTCTTTCATTCCTGTGGTTTTCCTCCTGCTGTGATTTTGGGTTTGAATTACAACGTGTTTGTTTCCTTTGGGTTTGTTTTCAGTTTAACCAGGATCCTTCGTTAGGGTATAGTTTGGATAGTCACAACTGGCCTTGTAGGTGTTTTATTCTACAACATATGTGCTGGTACACTTAAGGACCATTTCTTCACGTAGTTATTTAGGAGAAAGGGAATTCTCCCTCCTTTTAAGAAAGAAGTGTTGTATGTGACTACTGAATAAACATCTCAAGGAGACTGTTGTTACAGGATACACTATTTATGAGAACATCTTTCATATTCCTGGTAAATCTTTCTGTTTAGTTTTTTAAACCAGATATCATAGCCTTGCATCAGTTCTAAGACACACAGAGCACCTGGAGGAGGCCAATAAGTAATATCAGCAGTCTCTGTTTTGATATTTACCTTCTGTATTTCCTGGCTTATACCTAATCACCCACTGTTGAGTAAACATCATCTCTGCAAAAGGAACTCCAAATTGTATTCTCCAGTTTTTGTAGAGGCAGACACTGCCTCATCTGAAATAGTTTGTGGCTTCTTTCCCCTCTTATGTAGAAGCATAGGAAAAGTCTCTCAGGATGCATTTTTAATCTATCTGAATGGAGATGCTACTTACAAGATTTATTTTGTCACCATCCAATAAAAGAGCTATGAGAACTACAAAGGTAGCATCCTCAGTGTAAGGCAGTTATGTTTTCCCCCTGAGAGGATATTCCTTGTTTGACTTGCTAAATTCAGCCTATGAATTAACAATTAAACTCTTTTTAGTACCTGTACATTGTCCTATTTTCAGTTAAACCTCTCTTCTTTCATTGTTGGCCTCTGTTTTTCATATTTAAATGATACATATCAAAGTATTTTTGTTGTTTCTATTGGAAAGGGTATAATGTCTACAAAAATTTGCAAAGACAAAGTGGAAAAAATAATAAACAGGTGCTTTACAGCTGCTTTTCAGAAAAAGAAAAATCTTTTGATGACTTCCATAGTTCCAGTATTTCCCACTACCACCCTGTGTGCAAACTGGCTAGTTCTTGTTCCTGGCAGGGTGCCGTGCTCCAGAAGTTAGGAAAAACTGTAAGGAAATGAACAAAACAATCCAGGTGAACCCTTTCAAATCACTGCTCTCAGTCTAAACTGCTCATCTGGCTAGAACTAGGCTTACAACAGCAAGGATGTTTTTTCTTATTCAAATATTCTTTCATTTTTAGTGTTATTTCAGGGTTTTTTCCCTGTTTAAAAAGCTGTAGGTCAGTAATATATAAAATAACCTCAAATTATAGTTGGCTTCCTCCATGTTTGTTAATGGTGCCTTTCTCTGTTTCAGCCTTGATTCGTACAGTGGTTGAAAAACGCTTAGATGCATTCAGCTACAAGCCTCCTGATCAGACAGAGGCACCTGCTGAAGAGCCAAGGCCAACAGATGCAGCACCCCAGGTGGCTGGTGAGACAGATGCTGCTGACCAACCCCTCAAAGAGAAAGAGGCTGACCAACCTGTTGCTGAGGAAGAGCCTTCACATCACAGCACTTCCCAGTTAGAAGAATTGGATCATGCTGAAACAAAGGATTTGGAAACTGAGTAACAAGCAGGCAAGTCATCAAGTAAATGGAGATGAGTGGCTTAGAAAGAAGAAAAGAATTCCTATCTATTATCAAGTATTGTGTGCCCTAGCCCCATGTTGAAGGATGAACCTAAGCAACAGTCGAGCATTAAATGCTGTTTTCCACATGCTGACATTGCTGATTTCAGAGTGTAAGAATCAAGAAAGAGATTACTTGTCCAATGAATGGCAGAGAAATTCTATCCCCTTCTGTGCAATCCAATTCATAAACAAACTAGGACATTTACAGTTGAAAAGTAATGTGGTCCTGCACCCTGTGCTAGGAGGTCATGAGAAGGACATTGAGAGCATCCTAATAACCTTTGCAAGTGCTTTGATAATGTTCTCAGAACAGAATTTCCTTACTTTCCCTATTTTGAAAGGTAGCTATTACTGCACTTAGATAAATTTCTTTTCACTCATGTTAGTCTCTCCTGACAATTGTGGATGGACAGCTCAGCAGGTAATAGAGCAAAGGCCGTTGTTCCTGAAGCTCTTCAGGTTTAAAGAGTTATCTGCCATTTGGAATTTCTGCCAGTGCAAAATCCTCCTCTGCTTCCTGACTCCCAGAGCACTGGTGAGGGACTGAAGCTACATGCTAAGTCCAGCTTCAGTTTGCCTTGCTATTGTCCTTTCCTGGTTGTTCACTGGAAACGGTACCAGACGTGACTGACAAAACATGCCTGGTTGCCCATGTGTATCTGTCTGTTCACAGGCCAGCTCCTCAAGTGGGGCATTCTCATAAAAGTATATCAGCACTCCATTGAAGCAACACCATTTCCTTGCTAGCTGCATCTGTGCAAAAAGTCTTGCCTTGTCCAGCTTGCTTTGTGCTACCTTATCTCTGCAGGTCAGATGTGTGCTAATGCAGCAGGCCAGATCCCAGTCTGAGAGTGGATGTCAGGAATGGCACCTGAAAAGACATACACCTGCTCCACATCTTATACCCTCAAAAAGAATGTCTAGACTCTTCACTGGACCACTTCTTTTGTGTGGCTTCAAAGGCAGACCCTGCCTTCTCTTCATCCTGGGATAGGATATCCAGTGATAATCAGGGTAGGTGGTGCTTACATGGAAAAGCTCCCTTTGAAGATGCCAGGTATTTACCTCTCTGTAAGCAGCTGAAAAATCAAAAGTAATGAGATGTAACCAGCAACAAATCCACTCAGTGATTTGATATAATATGAATGTGTTAAAATTGAGTGTCTGGAGTCATGTGGTACAGATTGTAGGTAGACACACCTGTGAATGCTTTTCAAAGCTGGAATATTCCCCTATAAACTCATCCTCTGTTTGCTAAGTTGATGGTATTTCAGCAAAGTGTGCTTGTTTTTGTTTTGGGTTTTTTTTTCATTTATGATTGATTCCTCAAAACATACAGCAAAATGTTACATTTATAAAGTTAAGGTAGTCGGTGCTCACTACATCTAAGTTTCTAAGAAGAACGTATTTTTGTGCACATGACTGGAACTACAGGCTTGGAAAGAAACTTTGGTTTAGTCATTGAAGTCAGTAGGAGGTTTACCTCAGTTTCAGTAACACCAAGATTTTGCACTGGTTTTCTTCCCTGTACTGCTGGAGACCCCTGTCACAACATAGGATAAATCAGGTAAATTACTTTAGGCTGATTATATCTGGAGAAAGAAAAAGGCTTTATGATATGATCCATGAGAATCGTAAATGTTTCATTTTTGTCACTCCTGCTCTGTGTTCGATTGGTAGAAAATTGCCTTGACATGTTGAACTATTCTTTTTAAATAGGTTGTGGCATTATTAGGTATTCTTAAATTATTATTAGAAAAGAATGACTCATATGCCCTGCATTTTTACTTCATTTGAATGTATAGATACAATTCATGCATTGTGTGTCGTGATAGAGTTTGCTGTAACAGGTTATGTTTTTATGGGACCATGCAGCCATGAAGCTTGACAGTGCACAGGCAGTTTTCCACTGATAGCCCTGTACTTGAATTCAGCCCCAGACATGGGAAGGTTGGCAGGGCGCACCACCCCTCCGCATCCTTGGTCACTAGAGAAGTGGAAAACCAAGGAGGTGAAGAGGGATTTGGGGTAATGCTATCAGTGTCACTTGTTTGGAGTGATACTGGCAGACAGGCCTTGCCGCTGGCAGGGTGGCTCCGGGGTCTGCATGCAGGGGGTTGGAGGAGCCACCCCTGCCGAGGCCAGGTGTGAGCACCACATCCCTCACACCAGCTCCGCACGGAGATCCCTCTCGAAGCCCTTCCCTGTCTCTGGTCAGTGTTCCCAGCAGCAGGTGTCCCCTGCAGTCAAGTAAGGCCGCAGGGTGGCCAGCTTCTGGCCCCGCGGTGCCTGTGGTTGCAAGGGGGAGGACAGGAGGAGACGGCGCTGCGGGCACTAGAGGGCAGGACAGCCCATAGCAATCCGGCTGCAGAAACGTGTAGAAAGACACTGATGTCACCTATTGCACATGGCACACCCTGCGTTAGTGACACCAGTCTGCTAAACCCCAAAGGCGTCGACCTTTTGCGAAATCTACTCATATTTATAACATGAGGAACCAACACTTACAGACATCCAACAGTTCACACTAAGGTAATACAACCACAGAATGGTTTGGAAGGAACCTTAAAGATCACGTAGCCCAACTCCCTTGCCATGGGCAGGGACATGTTTCACTAGATCAGGTTGCTCAAAGCCCCATCCAACCTGGCCTTTAACATTTCCAATTATGGAGTATCTTGGCTTTCTAACTGCAGCTGTTGAGTTTTCCATGCCATGTCTTAGCCCTGGGCTGATCCATTTCAAAAAGTTCAGCAGAGCTGTTGAGCAGAGCTGTTGAAAGGTCTTCCTACCTTTGTGTGTTTTCTCAAAAGTAGCTGGTTACAATATGACTGTATCCACGTGATTTCCATCTATTGATTTCTCTGCAAAGAGAAAAAGCATTGCTCCAACAACCAGCTTGGCAGTTTAGCTCCATGTTTACTTCAACACCCGCTTGAGAACTGCATGGTCCTGATTCAGTTTGGGAATCCTTTTGATCCTGATCCTGTATTTCTCCATTGCATGCTGACAGACTGGGAGCATTTTGCTTAGAGTAAAAATTCATGTCTTGTTTGCTGCTGGCATGGGTTTCAAAGAGCTGTGAAGAGAACGAATAAAAAGAATACACCTCTGAAAGTGTTTGCTCACTTGCTTATATGCATTAAACATGAACCTCACAGTATCTACCTATGATGGCTACTGCCCTGGGAACCTGCAGAAGCTGTATCAACAGCAACACTATACAGCAATATACAGCAAGAGTCCGGTGGTGTTCACAAAGCCAGGATTCCTGGCCTGCCCTCCTGCAGGAGACTAGTAGACTTTTAGACCAATATGACAGTATCTATCACAGTAAAACCCTGAAACAATTTCAGTGTGTTTTCTCACTGTCAGGGTTTCTTTACTGGTACAAACCAGAAGTTAGACATGGCCTAGAGTACATTTCAGTGGTCTAACTGTGATGCTGCTTTATTGCAGCACCATTGTAGTTATAAACTGCCTTATCTTGCCTCAGTCCTCCTAAGCCCAACCACATTCGGTGTTCTCAAGTTGCCCAGGCCTTGGTTATTGACATACGATAACATCAGCATACATATATTGCCACTGGCAGTTTAAGTTTATAAATATGACAGTGAACTGTCATATTTAGCAGCAGTGCTAGTGGCATATCCCATGCTGCTGGCTGCCATGGTGTTTATGGCTTCTATCAAAAAGTCTGACCAAGAGGCTGGTACAATAATGCTTGAAGCTGCCCCAGAAAGATTACTTTTAACTGTCAGAGTCTTAACTGGATCTTGCAGCCACTCCTGAGACAACATATACTGTTAAAAATGACCAAACAGTGGAATTTGACTTAATAGGAATCATGATTCAATCATACCTTGGCAATTGAAATTATATCCATTTTAGGCATAGCTTTTTTAAGATGATCATGTTGGAAAGTACTCATATTTATGAGGGGTTACAGAGTACATCTGAAAGATAATTTAATGGGCAAATACCAGCAGGCCAACAATTACAATTTCAATTAATGGCAATTAATCAAATACATTTGTTTCAGAGTTGACACAATACTTGTTATCTGCAATTCCCAAAAACCACAACACACCGAATCCACAGGATCACCACAAGGTCTCTCTAGGTTGGAAGGGATCTCTGGTGATCTGGTCCAAACCTCTCCAAAAGCAGGACCCTATATTAGGCTAGACTTTGGCTGGTAGGCAGTGCTGCTGGAAGGGGGTTGGGGGACCTGATGGCCGGCAAGCTGAGCAGCTGGGCAGCAGTGCCCCTTGCAGCCATGAAGGCAAAACACGCCCCAGGTTGTGTCAGCAAGAGTAAAACAACAGATCAAGGAATGCCATTATTACACTTTGTTTGGCACTTTTTTGTCCACACCTGAAGGAGCTGCGGTCTTCCTCAGTTCAAGAGGCACTGAAAAATTGGAGAGGGTCCCACGAAGGGTTAAATGTGGAGAACTTGCTATAGGAAGGAAGACTAACTGAGTATGTTTGGCCTGGAGAAGGGAAAGCTGTGCTGGATCTGTTTTTCTAGCGCTGAAGCTGTGGTTATGGAGAAGGTGGAAGCATCTCCACAAGGATGACCTCTGACAGGACAAGAAGAAACAGCCACAGTTGCTCCAGGGCTGCTGACAGTGTGCACAAACTGTGCCCTGTGCTCCTCAGCCTGCCAGCGTGCAAGTCTGCAACAAAACCACAAGATAAGAGAGCAAAATCGGTATGTGTGCAGGAAAGCCGTAACGCGATGAGGTGTCTCTCTTTGGAAGTCATTAACTTCCACCACTGCAGGTGAGGAGTGATGTGTGGATCCTCACACGTACGGGCAACTCCGTATGGCCACTCCAATGGAACGTCGGCTGTCGGAAAGCCGCACGCCAGGGTAATTAGCTCCGGTTTTAACAAGTTTCCCGGTAGCGCTGTTGCCGACCAAGCACCCGGGCACTAGCTGCGAAGCTGCGCCTCGCCCGGCCCTGCCCTTCCCAGCAGACCCCGAGAACTGCTCCCCGCTGGCCGTCCCGCGCTGTCCCGCCGAGCGACAGCTGCCCCGGAATAGCAGGGCGGGGACGCATCCCGGCCCTCCTCCGCCCCGCCCGCTGCCGTCCCGCCGCCAGGCGTCTCTCCGGGGCCGAGAGGAGCTGTTGCTGTCGCCGCCGCTACCGCTGCGCTCCCTGGCCCGGGGCTGGGGAAGCGAGCGGCCCCCGCAGAGCTGGGCCATGAGGTGAGCGGGGTCGCGCCGGGGGCGGCAGGTGAGCGGAGTCGACGTGTGAGGCCGGGCCGGGGGCGCTCCGCCGCCCCGTAGCGGTGACGGGCCGCTCGAGGGAGGGAGGGCCGTGCTCCAGGCGAGCTGGGGGGGGCGACAGGCTGAGGGGCGGGCGCCGGACGGGTGAGCGGCAGCACCGAGCACCGGGGCTGGCTGGCCGGAGGGGTTCCCCGCCGCTGCAGGAAAGCGAATTGCGCCACATTTGCCTGCGTGCAGGAGGAAACTCGTGTATTTATTTTTGCCCTTCTGCCCCTCAACTTTTCCAAAGCCCCAGGGGCTGCGCAGGCTCTCCCGCTTGTCCGTTCGCAGAGCCTCACAGCAGAGCCCCGAAACGGACTAACGCACTCGGGCCCACTCCAGCCCCTCTTGCCTCCGGGAACAGAAAGGCCGCAGGAGGATTAAGGGAGGGGGGAGGCACATCTCCTGATCTCTCCTTCGTGCTTCTCTTCAGCCCCACGGCACTCGCGGGGCCTTCACGGCAGAGCGTGGGGCAGCGAACGCGCCTTTCCGTGCTTTCGGTGGCGGCGGAAGCCCACCTATGTGAATCCCCCATGTCGCAGTCCGGGGCTCCTGCGTGAGAAAACATCGGCGGGCCCAGACGTGAGCCCGCCGCGCGCAAGCGGGTCCCGATGCCTGGGTCAAAATCCCGACGTCAGAATCCCAACCGACAGACCGACGTCGGGTGTTCATCCCTCTTCAGCAGGGTGACAGCTTGCTCAAGTCGGGTCTTGAGCTGGTATTGACTCTTACGGGAGACATGGCTTTTTTCTTTTTTTTTTCTTTTCCCGTGGAGAAGAGGAATTTACCACATTATGTATTTTTATTCTTAAAGTACATAACTTTTGTTAAAAATTTACTTCCAATTGTTTTGTATTTCTCCATTAAAAATCTGTGTCCCTTAGCCAAATGACAATTCATTGTTCTGTCTAGAATAGTGAATTTGGGACAGCCAAACTCTTCTCTAAGGGCTGTTGCTTTCCCTGTGTGACTTGAGCATAACAAGTAAGTTCCTCCTTACAAAGGAGGGCCAGTAAGGCTAACTGCTTTTGTAGAAGGTATTTAAAGTAGTTGATGAAGTGCATAAAGTAGTAGCCGTCTTTAAAATGTGACTTTAAATCTCATCTTTCCACATCAGGTGATATTTTTATTTCATATAGGAAAGAATCCAAGCTATGGTTTTGGGTACGTGATACATCTGCATTCATATTCATGTGTGTCCACTTCATCCGATATACAGGATTATTCATATCACCTTGATAACAAGGCTCTTCATAAATTAATACAAATGGCACATACATTTTCTTTCCAAGAAGTAGTAGGAAAGGATGTGCTTGGCATTATTGCCAGAAGATTAGCAAATTCAGCTCTGACAGAACAAGGAAGGAAGAAGTTCCTAATCTGAACACTCACATCTCTTGGTATTGTAGTTGTAAAATTAACAACAGCATGTGCAACCTGATTCTTGCTTATCCCAATGCGTAGCAGAAAATCTGGCTATTTAAGTCGGCAATATCTAATCACATGCGATGGCACAAAGTGTCAAGCAGTCCTGTCCTGACTTGGCAACTTCTGCAAGACAAGAGCCTCTCTTTATCTTGTGAGGTCTGCAGTACTCCACTGACCCCACACGTGCAGCACCTCTGTGCTCTGACCCTTTGCTGGAGAGAGAGATGCTGTCATTGGGAGCTTCCCCTCACCAGTCCTTCCTGTCCCTGTTGTTGATTTGGAGAAGCAGTGCCCAGAGCACTGCTCCCCCTCTGTGCGTGGAGCGTAGTCATACAGTACAACACAAAATGGATGTGTCAGGGGCTGGTGGCTCTGGGTGGAATATGGGTAGTTCTGCTAAGCAGAAGTAAAGGTGCAGTGACAGGATCAGTTAGAAATTGTATGATTGTTATTTGATATTGCTTGTGTTTACTGCTGTGGTGCCACTGTTTTACTGTTTTTCACCATTAGTGTGCACTTGCCCTGCATTGTAAGTCAGACCAGTCAAAATCTCATTTGCAAACCTAATGGAAGCTGATATAGATCCTGGAGTAGAATAACTGTGTAATAGGCTGATCGCCACTGTGTTTTGCATTGTTTGCATTGTTTAGTACACTCAAGATGTATGTCTGAGGTTTGAACAGGACCTGATCGTTCTGATCATGCAGATGCCATAAATTGATAATAGGATTATTTGTGTATGCAGTAGAAGATGGGGTGAGTGGGAATAAAAGCTAGAAATAAGATCAGATTCTATGGACCTATGCATTAGAGTGAGAACAGTAGTGGGACATTTGGAGAGTAGAATACAAGAAGGGACATAAAGACAACAAAATAAAGAATTATTTCTTAAAGGCATAAGGTGCCATTAAGCTTAACCAGATTGAAGCCTTAGATTGGCATCTTGTTTATTTAAAATTGCTCCGTTTAAAAGAATAAAAATGAAGATTTAAACCATTTTGAGTGCATTGCTTGTAGGTAGACTTTCTTTTAACATGGACATTTGTTTTACATTCATTTTGCAGACACATGGGCCAGCAGATCACAGATTCATGCTCTCTAAGGACAATAACTTCCATTTCCTTTCAATTCTGTAATCTGTTCTGCAGCAAGAATCTCCTTGTTGTGAAGTTCTGTGAGTGCACACGTTTCTTCTTTCCCTGCCTGCCCTTCTGCCAGGACTCAGTGGAAAGGAAACAGCCTAAGATAATATCCCCCCGTGACTGTTGAGATATATTTATTCTACAGTGTGTTGCAGGGACTGGGATCTGAGCTGCTGTCCCTTTCCTTCAAGCTCTTAGCATCCCAAACAAAAAACATCAACCCACACCCATAACTAAATGCACACTGTACTTAAGACAGTCTATGCTGGTGTTTGATGTAAGTTTCGTGTGTTGGAGCACTTGACGTTACCTCTGACTTTACAAACCTAAACAGTCCTTTTCAGTATGAGCAATCTGGCTCACAAGGTGTTAGCAGAACCAGAATGTATTTAAAGTATGCATTGCCAACTAGTTCTGTACTGGCTCTACTGAGTTTTTATTTTAAGATGTTCCTGCTTCCAAAGATAAGCATGAAGCATCAGGGGAACAGTAGACACACACTTCTACTTATGCACATGCCATGTACAAGCAGCCACATCATTGAATTATCACTAAACCCAGAAGAAACTGTTTGTTCTTTTCTTGTGTGTGTGGAAAGAAGTGGGAAATCTCTTAAAATGGTGCCAAGGATACTGCTATTTTATGATAAGTAGCAGGAAATAACAAGAGTTAAGACAGAAAGAAGGTCAGTCTGCTTGAATTCCCTATGGGAAAATCTTGAAAGTTGATAATAAAATTTAATTCCACACATATCCCAAGGATAATCAAATATTTTGCTTCTAGCTTTGTTGTTTGTTTTTTGTTGTTGTTGTTTTTTGCTGACTTATCTCTTTCTTCTGTGCATTCTTCTGAATATGGGCTATTTGGAATTTGCTGTGAGCGAGCATTTTGGGTTCCAAATGTCTCTGACACAATGATCTTGAAGCAACAGTTCTTTCCAGTGGTCTTTGTACTCTTCTCAGATTTCCTCCTTTTTTGTGCTTTTTCTGCTTGTACTGATTGATCCTCTGCAGTACTAAATTGGGATCGAGAATGCCTTAGTAAACTCATTTTGTCTTGGAGGACAGAGTAGATCTGCCTTTACCTTTATCCTTCCTGTACCTAGAGCCCTAGAGCTTTTAGGAGAAGCTGTTTCACAACCAACCTCCCAGTGTTTTCTCCCATTCAGCTTCCATGACTTTTCAGAGGACATCCCTGAACACATTGACACTGTATATTCCCTAACTTGTATGGCTAGGCTTCACGAACGAAGATCCAGGGAGGTCTCCACCCACGCTCCTTATCAGCGCCTTTTCCAAGCGCGCTGATAAAAAGAGGATAGCGGATAGCACCCTCAAGCCTGTGCAATGGATTTTTTTTTAGGTGAGACACAGCATGCACAGAGCTGGACCCACCCTTTAGTCCTAAGGTTCATCTGCCAGGGCCTAGCAAGCTTGGACGCTGGCAGCGAAGTCCTTAGGATGCAGGTTTTATTAGAGTGTCCTTCTCTTAGCTGGAAGGCCTTACAGGGCTAAACGAGCTCCATCTGCCCGGGTTTGGAATCAGAGTTGTCCTTCTTCTAGGATGACAGCTAGAAGGATAATGAGCTCATCCTACCCATACAAGGATTTATAGGAACATGGGTATCACTCCCCACACTACCGTGGACAATGAGTTTAATGCTCCCTCTGCTGTCGGCACAGTTATCGCACCAGGGGCCACTGAAGACCCCAAGTGATTTTCAGACTGTGCCTGGATTCCCTAACTTAACTCCCTGAAAAACTGCAGTGGGAGTAAAATGTAGAAAAACATGTAGAAGGGTTTAAACTAAGTTCAGTCATGCTGTATTGGTAACTCAACATCCTTGTTTGTCGTCATTTTTTCCTCTAGAGAGCATCAGGTTTTAAGTATAGAAAGATTTGGCTCCTTGATTTGCAAAGAAATCCTTGAAGATATTAGACAAATATAAATGAAAACTCTAGTTATTGTCTGTATCAGTGAAGAGCCTAAAAAAGTAGCTGTGCAGAGGAACTGTGTGCATTTCATCTTGTTATTAACTTAGGTGCTGCTCTTGTGGTATAGAAGATACAGGGAATATCTCAGGAATATCACCACGTTCTGCTGTGGGTGACACCTAGTCCTGACTCTCCAGTGATTAAGTAAAGGGGAAGAAGTCCTCCCAGCTCTGTCTGAGCCATGTGGATCAGAGAGTTAAGTGCCAATATTCATACTAGCACAAGTGCTGGGAAACAATCCTCTGTGTGATGTGGCTGAATTCCCTATCCCAGCTGTTGTCTGCTCTGTCTCCTCCTTCCCTGCTCTGAATGAGGTGGGAACAGGTCTGTCATAGGAGGATGCTTCTTCATTGCCTATATTCTGCCTTTTTTGGGTAGAAGCAGGGATTTGTCTTTTGTGTGTTTTGATATACAGTAGTTGGATGTCTAGAGTGATAGCATTCTTTGCCTTACGTAGGGCAGTGGAGCTTCTGACAGGGAATCTTGTGCTTGTGGTTAAGGTAGTTCAGCTGTTGACTGCCCAGACCTGTGTGTTGCCCATAGAGCTGTTTCAGCTCCATGTGCTGAGGGGTGCTGCAGATGACCTGCATGACCCAGACACCCCGTGTGGAATGGCTCACCACATTCATTGTGCAGATGGCACCATGCTTTGTCTTCACAGCAACACAGGGAAAAGTTGTGTGCTGCCGGTTCTAAAGCACTAGTTACTCCTGAATGGCAAGGTTCAGCCACAGATTAGTAAGCTTGCTGGTTTCATCCTGTTGGGAGGCACTGTGCCCTGTCAAGCTTCTGATGCCATTGCCTCTCAAATCATAGTCTAAAGAACTGTGGCAAGAAATGTATTTGCAGCAAATGCAGAATAGCAGCTGATAGAGTGCATAGGGTGTTTCCACCAGTGTGATGAGCTCTGTGGACTGGGCATACAAGTCATGGGCATGGTGTAGGTAGGCTAAGGATTCCTGTATTGCAGACACACAGTAGTAGAGATAGCTCCTGTGCCCCCATGCAATCCATCTGATACCTAGAGCAGATGAAGACGGGGCACAACATTTTCTCCAAATCTTGTGCCATGGCACAGGTAACAAAGTTGGTGTAGATGTACTTTTCTTCAGGGCATGTAATAATTACACTTAGCAAAATGCTAGAGTAGCAGTATCTAACCTGTGCTAACACATATAGTAGCAAGCAAATGTAGTGTAGTGAGCAATATTATACTTTGCTTCTCCTTCCATCTCCTGTTTCCAGATTCCTGTTGCTGTGAGTGGTGTTGAGGGACTCTTGAGGATAAGCAAAGACATCTTCTACAGGAATGTCATGTATGTCTTTCAGATGGAACTGCAACAGCAAAATTCTGACATGGTTTTTGGCCATAAACTGTCATGGCAATTTTGTTTCATGTTACTTCAGTCACCACAGCTGTATAATGTGATCATCAGCTTTGGTTTGCCCTGTTGTACTGACATAAGTAACATTAGAGTCAATGTGGCTTTTTTAAAGATCGCCATTAAAAGCGCTGCAAGGCTGTGCAATTATCAAGTGATTTATAAAGCATAAAAATTATGTTTTGCCCAAAGAAGACACTAAGTATCTAATAATTTTATTTTCTTGATATAATAAGCAGTGGAAGGACCAATAAAGCATGTGTTAAAGACATAGCTAAGCTCGTTTGAAGTTTATTTTATCCCCAGAGAGGTGGATGTTCCTTCTTTGTCAGGTGGAATTCTCTCCAGAGTCATCACCACAGATGCAGCGTGCAGAGAACTAAGGGGGGTATGAAAGGAAGGGAAGCAGCAACGCTGAACAAAGATCTGGGAAGAGCCCCTAAGCAAATGGCAAAGGAAAGATAACAAAATACCGGAAAAGTATTGGCTAAAGGAAAGAAAGAGAAACTCTTAGCTGGAATAACAGTGCAAAAAACCCCAGAGATTTGTTCCGTCAAGATAAGAAGTTCTATTTTAATTCAATTTATCTTTAGTCTTAGCAACCAGCTAAACTTTCTATGCAGAGAAGCAACTTTTGTGGTGTTTTAGAAAGCAATAAGACTACATACGTGGTTCAGGATGCTTTCTGGCTTCTGATTTTTTCTTGTATCTTGATGGGACCCATGGTTTACCTGCATCATTGAGTAAGTGAAATGCATGAATGCATAAATTTTTAAGCAATTAAGACAAGCTAAGAAGTAACGTAACTCTTTTCTACTTCAACTGCACTTAGATGTTTCAGCAATTACCCATATTAATTAAACAAGTGGCGTAATACTTCTCACAATGAAACAGCAGCAGGTGATTTGCCTGCTGAAATCAGATGATTTACCTGTTGAAACACTGCCTTTTTGTATTCTCAGAGCTCATCCAAGAGGAATTGAAGGCTGCTGGCCAGAATGAGTCTGAATGCACTACAGTAAAACCGCCCCTCCCTATTTCGGTGGAAGAGAAATTGGAAAACTAGCACATGAGGTATCCCAAGTGGATGCATTGTTTGCTTCTTGTAAACCTGGCAGCCAAATAGTCCTTCCTCCTTCTGATGATGCCAAGCACTGGAATGAGATCACTCCGTGGTTGGTCCTCGGTGATAGGTGCCAATGAAAGTAAAATAAATGTTGTTAGGTAAGGATTTCCACAGTTGGGAAGATGCTGTTATATCCCAAAGGAAGAAGGATGAAACTGGCATTTTTGGTTAGGCATATGTAACAGCCTGTAGCACTGACTCACTGCAAAGCCAGTGAAACTGAGACATTTCTGCAAAATGTTTTAGTTTCAGTTAACTCAGTGTATTCAGACAAAAATAAGTTTTACTGGAAATATTTTTACTTGTTTGTGACTCACTTGTTTTTACAAGTCTAATAATCCTTTCCACACAAAACAAGTAAGTAGGGAAAGCAAGCACACATTTACTATAAAATCTATGATCTTGAAATTGTGTAGTTTAGATAAGTACTTTTACTCTCTGCTCTGCCTTCTGTGAACCTGTTGTGGGGGATGTTTGTGAAAAGTTTCTTACTGCTGTGGTGACACAACATCCTGGTTTGGAAACCTTTTGCTTTGGAGTTTTGCCTTTGCTTAGAACAAAAGATGGCAGAGGCATTTGGCATCTCTTGGAGGTTGCAGGTAGCTCGTAATGATATTCTTATCACTGGTTGTACGTGGCAAGATTTCTGGACCATATTACTTCTTGTATAACAGCTGCCAGTGACAAGAATAATTTTCATGCTTGGAAATCATCTTTACTTGACCTGTACATATTTACATGCTGTTCTTCTCTCTAAAATAGCTTGGTGTGAGTGAGTGACAGAATCATCTCCCTTTGTAATGCATGAATTTGATATACAGATTTTCACTGAGTCTGCTAAGTTATACGGAGGGGTTTGGTTAATAAAAATGTAGCCCAGTTTTCAAGCATTTATTGAATAAAATGGAGAGAGACTGCAGAGAAATTAAGAAAGAAGAAAACAAAATAAGGATAAATGGGAGAGTAAATTGGTTTTCCCTCTTTATCTTATTCTAAAAGAGAGAAGACTGTAAGTGATTTTTTTTCTGTAAGTTGTTCTTACAGATTCAGTGATTTGTCAGCGTTGAAGCCTAAACTCAGAACACTTTAGTCTTTGCAGGCCTCAGCACCCATACAGGCAAATATTTCCAAATCTCTGGGTCCCTAGCAAAGATGAAATACTGAGCTACAGAATGTATAAGAGGATGTTAGAAGTCATCAAAGTGACTCGGTTGAGAAGGGGTTCTGTGTCTCAGTCCTTTTAAAAAATTTGTCAGATTTTTGCTACATTTTTCATACCACTTATGAAAATGAGCATGGACTTTCTAAACTAATGGAAAACTGAATATAAAAATGAGGTTATTATAATATTTTGTACTCAAATCAGTAAACTGTTCACAAGATAGTTGAAGACAATGTAAAAGTATTAGCAAAATATATTACATTAAAACTTTTTTCTTGTCTAAAAAATGAGTGAATTTTACTATAGAAATCTCTGAATTGTCTTTATGGTCAGTAATTAGCACTGACTACTTTTATTAATCGTTAATAGGAAAGCACATAGGTTGTAATATTAAAAGCTAAATTCCATCCTGATAGCAAAAATTGTCACACACCTACTTAGGCACTAAGGTTGCTATCATACTTCTAATAATATATTTGGGTCTCAGAATCTTCAATGACATGAAATTGTAATTTTAATTCTTTTGACAGGAATCTTCTTCAAAAGTTGCATCCGTGGAGTTTACAGGGTAACTTAAAGCAGCACTTTTGTGGAAAGTGTGGCCTCTGCCTTCAGTTAGTCCCAGCAGAGCACTATTGAATCATACAGATTATCTCAATATGAAGCTCGTTAGCAAGTCATCAGTTACCATTTATTAGAAATTTGTTAGGTTTTTTTATTAACATTGTAGTAGATTTTGGAGACTCGAATGTTACGTTGGAACAAGTAAAATACATTTCAGTAGTTTGTTGACTGAAACAAAGTATTGGATAGTGGACACTTGTAGATAACCTAAGTTCTTCCACTTGCAGACCTCACATCCCATATATGTTCACATGGGATTTATAAATTATTAAAATGACCTTTTGGTAACTTGGGGTGCAAATGTCAAACGTCTGACTCGTTTGGGGTTATTTTTCATTAACTCAATGAACCATACTGAATTGATGTTTCAAATGTCAAAGTTGGAGTTGAAGAGGTCATGTAACTGGGTGAAAAAATAAGGACAAACGACCTCTTGGTGAACTTTAAATGAAAGGTTAGAGATCACAGGATTTTGTATAAACTATTTTAACAAGCTTTTCTATATCAGGGTAACTTTTGAATGAAGGAGTGATGTTCTTTCCCTTTGTTACCAGAGTGCTTGGAGAAAGATAAACATTCTAAGACTGTCTCTAAAAAATAGCATACAGACAAGTGACTGTAATAATGCTGAACTGCTGAAACACGTGGTATATTTTATATCTGCCTGCACTTTGCATTCATTATTCCATGGCGTGCCAAATTTTTAATTCCTAATTTGATATTGATATTGGTGTTAATGGTCATTTACTTTTAAGTGGGATTTTTGATTTTGTTGAGGTAGTGGCTGAACTCTTCCTTCAGTAGTCTCTACAGGGCTCCTTAGCTTTGGTTTTGTAACTCTGTTTCATAATTTCTTTTTACTACTCCTGCATTGAAAAAACAAGCTTGCGTAGACAAGAGCCAGTCTCCTTTAATTTATGTAAGTTTCACTTTTGCTGGAGAAAAGGGTAGAACTACATTACTCTACAGGGTGAAATTTTAAACAAGCACAAACGCTGTGCCTGTTATGCCACATTTTGTTTGAGTAATGTGCAAGAAATGGCACAGAGTTCTAAGAAGATTTGTATATCATGCAATTACCAAGAAGACTTCCAGCCCAAACCTGAGAAAGGCAGGAGTCCAGTTTTAACTCTGTGTTACAGGCTGTCAGTGTGGGAGAACAAGAAGTTCAACTCATCTTTAGTTTACAGTGGTGAGCAACTTTTTCTCTCCTTTATCTGAGAAGCAGGTTACTGTGGTGGATATGGATGGTTATTCACTGTGTTGACTCTGCATCTATATCTACATTTATTCAACAGTAACCTGTGAGCCACAATTTGCAGATTTTTGTAATCGTCATTTGGCTTTGTAACCAAAGGAGAAATTAAGGAAACAGCTAAGTAATATTTGGGAATGCACAACTTATATTATCAAGTATATATGCAGTATTTGAAGGATTTGGTTATTTTTAGACTTGTGCACCATAGGCATTCTAAGCACTACTATGGAAATGTAACCTCTAGAACTAACACATGCCTTAAGAAAAAACAGTAAGAAATCACTCCTCAAGTTACAGTTTAATTGCAACAGAATTAGTCCCTGATGATTTGATATAATGGCTCTGTTTCAGTAAATTAGTTGTAATAATTGCTCCTTCCATCTATACCATATGCAGTGGTACATTGCATTTCTCGTGCAGTGTCCCACTCCAGCTTGTCCACGTGTGAATGGGAGAGAAAGGACATGGGTAATTTTGCAGCTGGGTGTGTTCTTGACATATCCAGCTACTGTTGGCAGAAAATGTGAGTGTGCAGGTTGCAGCAGTTGAGGGATGTGACATGCACGTGTTATCCAGTACAGGGCTGATGGTGTTTAAATAAAATTAGCTACTGTTGCCTCTCTACCTTGAGTATTAAGTTCTTAGTGAAAACTCCTTGCTTATGTTTTAGTTTGAGTTTTGAGGATGTTTTAGTGTTATCATTGCTTCCTTTAGATGGCTCAGGCAATCCTCTGAGGCCTTTAGGAGTGGACAGAGGAAAGAATATATCTGTACTAGCCAAGACAATGTTGACAAACAAAGGGGCATATTATGGAAGCACATTAATTATGCTTTGATACATAATTTATGTATAGACATATCCAGCTTTTATGAAGCAGCTAAAGAAACAAAGTTGCTAAACCTGTTGAAATCACTGTTAAGACTGTATGTTGCATATCAAATAGTTGTAAAAATACCAGTATTCTCCACTTGAAATCCTTTTTCATGTAAAACTTCCTCTGTTCTACAAGTTTCTGAATAAACTGGTCATTTCACAGTGTTGAAATTTAAAGCTGCTAAAGAATGAAAACAAGACTCTGAAAGTGGAATTTGACCAAATAATTTGAATGTTAATATTTACGTAATATAACAGCAACATTACACAGTGCATTACATTATCAGGATAGTGATGTGGGACATGTCTGGATGATGTGCAAGGTTTGTGAGTATTTGAGGCTGGAAGGTTTTAGGTTACCATAATCTAAGCAAGGTGTGTGAGGTAAAGTGTTGGCCTCCAGATGACAAATCTGTTTTTATGATTTCCTGAAATTTACTGATGTTGCTAAACTACTGGCTAACTGTGCATCCCCCTCTGGTCACAGGAGCAGATGTTCCACTGTGTGGGATCCTTTCAGTCTCTCTCTCTGCTGTGGGTTTTGCTCACTGGCTTTGGAAAGCTGGAGGCTGCTAATGTGTTTTATTTGTAGCAAGGTTATGAAAGGAGAGAGTATTAAAGCCAAGGTTTTTGTAAATCTGTTTTTGAAGCTGCAGGAGACTCGCTGATTCTCTGGAGAAGGCTGCCTGAGAGGATGTGGTGAAGGGAAAGGAAATCTCCCTGCCACCAGCCTGTCCAGTGGATTGGCAGTGCCCTTCCTGAAATGAGTGTTGGGATGCAGTGATGAAAGGAGTTTAGCCAAGGTGTTGAGGGAGAATAGGAAAAGTGCTTTTTCATGTGACTCGTACAAGTGGATTCCGTGTTTGTCTTGTGCTTGGGGGGGTTCAGTCCTCAGTTTCAGCAAGCAAACGGGAGTCCTCTCCACAGGCTCATTGAAATGGAAATGGTTTTGCCTGCTGCTGTGGAATGCAAATTATTTTAGGAATGTTCCTGGGTCTTGAGACATTTTAAAACCTTTAAGGGGTGTTTGTTGTTGTTGTTTTAGCTTACTTGAACCAATTTTCATAACAAAATAAGGACCAGAAAGATGATTGGTGCTTGATCCTGACCCAGCAGAATATGAAGTGTTCACATGTACAAATAGTTCACTGCAAGTCAGTGGTGGAAAGACATGGGAAATGAATAAATGCTGAATAATTTGCAAAACCAAACAACAAGAGCAGCCCTCAGTAAGGTTTGAGATGCTATTTGGTATTGTTCCCTAGGGATTTTTCTCCCTTTTGTTACTATCACTTTTTAAAAATACTATTTAATAGCATTTCTTCTGTTATCAGGGCACTGGAGATGGGCAGAGAGTTATACCTAATGCCTTGTCTGCCATAGGTCAAAACGGACCAGCATCAAATGAGACAAGGCTAGGAAAATGATGAGATGCAGTGCCATATTCCAGAACAGGAAAACTTGCTTAGAAACAAGGGGTGGGATTTGTTGGTCTTTGTGTTTCTGGTATTAGGACACAGAATATATAATGGAATTTTTTTATTTTTTTTTTTTGCTTTAAACTGAAAATAGACATGGATAGGTTAAGTGCAAATGTGAACCATATTGATGATACTACATGTTGAGGTGATCATAACTGAGTTAGAATATTGATCGATTTGAGCAGGGGATGGCAAGGCAGAACTTTTTTGTGTATCCAGATTTAACACTCAATATAGCTTTAGCAAAATAATGGCCAGTTGATTAAAAATTATTGAAGTCAATAGGATGTCTTATTGCCTGACCTCTTGAAGTCACTGGAAACTGACAGTAATCTTGGTTGCTTACCTGCCAAGACATTTAATCTGTAGAGAAATGTATACAGTTATAAAGTTTCATTCAACAGCAGAACTAGTTTCTATATTTGTATAGTGTTTCTGTGTATGTATACCCACCTTAAAGCAATATCATGAAGGTATACAATATATTCTTAGTAAGCACATTAGAGAAATCATATCCTAGAGTGCATGACTTTTATCCACCTACAATCTGCCTTATAATTTTGTGCAGTGTTCTTTTACATCTGCATAGTCATTTGTAAAAGAGAGAGATGTTCCATGTATAACTTCAGGTTTTCATTATTTTTTTTTACGTTCATAAATAAGACTTACATTTGAAGAACTTCTGGCTCACTGAGAGCCAGATTTCTGAATCAGGGACAATAGTGTTTATGTGTTTTACTGCTCAAGTTCTTTGCTTAATCAAAGAGAAGATGTGGAATCACGTGCATAAAGAAAAACATAATGATGGCAAAAGAGTTATTGTGCTTTATAATTATAAAATACTTCCAAGATTCGGAAAAAAAAGTAATTCTGTAAAAAAGTACACGTGTATATACTATTTTATGTGATAAATTATGAAGTGATATATAATTTCATGTTTTCTTGAGTGAGGTAGTCTACATGTGGTAGACAGAAAATGCACAGAATTTCACAGTTAGACATGTTTGATGAGTTGAACTTAGTATGTACCAAGTCCTGATTGTGGATGCACATGAGACTTAACACAAACTTCAGAAAATCTGCATAGGTTTCTCTGAATGGAGATTTTGGCCCTGCATATTCATTTTTCCATGATAGTACTCTGTTAATATTTAAACTGTTTCCATTTCATGATTTTCCTTCCTCTTCTTTATTTTGAGAGAAGAGAAACTATGTCAGCAGAAATACAGTTAGCCCAGCATGAGCACTAGCAGTAGCCAAAAGAGGACAAGTAGGGAGATCAGATGGAATGCTAATGCTGTGTGATAAATGTGTAGTCTCCTGAAGGTATGTTTTCTTTTGATGGATGCAACCTGAGGCATAATGTATGCTGAAAGTTAAACCCCAGTAACGGATTTCTGTAATGGGGGAAGAGAGTCCTTCCTGATTTAATCTCAGTCTAAGTAGGTTAAGTGTGGTTTTCCTGTCACATTTTTGCTTGTGTATTTTAAAGACATCTGAAACCATATTACTTACCATAGATGTGTTGAAAAAAATGCTTCTACTTGGCGTTTTACCTTTACTCAGTTAAAATGTGACAAAGGGTACTTTGATAATGTCGTCTTCATGAGGCTGTTTTGAATCCATAAACAGATTGTCCTGGACATTCTTCTGAGTGTCTGAAGTATAGCAGCGTCCCCTTTTCAGCTGCACAAGTAAGGTGGACACATGACTTCACAGCATCAGGAGAAGAGTCTTCTGGAGACTGGTGTATCTTTGGCATTAAACATTTTTGAGCTGTATGATGTCAGATCACTAGAAAGAGTATGCCTGTACTGACAGTTTTCGTTGTGTTTTGACATTGTTTTTTTGTGGAGAAAGCAATATAAGGAATTCTGTAATAACCTCTGAGGGGTTAGGACAGGCAGATGGTGACTGATTCAGAACAGCAGTGTTTCTGCTCATAGTGGATTCATAATTCAAAAGATATGATCCAGGTCTTGCTCTCTGCATGCCATAGGTCTTTTTTGCAGACAGCATGTTCTCTTGTCATGGCATGATGATGCAAGCATAAGTATTGCCCACAGTGTCAACATGGCAGTATAAAAGCTTTTCGTATTGCTACCACTTACGCCTCTTCCCACATCAATGCCTGCTTTTCCTTGGGCTTTCGGGGGCATGATGCCAGGGAACGTAGATATACCTTTTGGGGAGGAGAGTCAGTTCAGCAGAAGAGCTTTGTCACATGAACCCATGTGAGAATGCTGTAATGTTGCATGCAGGACCACTGTCTTGAACAGCTAGTTGTAGTCTTACATTGCAGACTTTGCAAAGGTCCCTCACAGAGCAATTTCTTGGCTTCCCTAGCCATGTAGTTTGTTTTCTCTGGTGAAGAGGAGCTTCAGGGCCAGTAAAGCAAGCGCTGCTTGGTAAAATTGTATCATCATCCTAGAAATCTACAGTGACCTGCAGTGGATACAGGACTTTGGGTTAGAACTGCATTCAGAAACTTTAGTCAGGTGTCATCATGGTATTTTTCAGGCACAGGAGGAGTAGAAAGTGGAGGTTTTGCTGCACTCTTGCTGACTCTCAATGTGAACCACTGGTAAGCTAGCTAATCATCAGGGCTGTTGTGGGCAGCCATCACAGATGTCTGATGTGCATCATGAACAGCCCCAGAGGTCCTGTGTAGGTTGATTTTCCTTGCTGTGCATTTCCTTGTAGGAGTCACCTTTCTTCTGGTGCAGCAGTGGCCCCAATCCTCATGTAGGTCCTTATCATGGACCATATCTGGAAACTGGCTGTTTGGTTTCATTACTCTAGTGTACTCTGCATCAGAACAGGTAACAGGCATTGCCTTTCCCACTGTAGACTCTGGGTGTCTTAGAGCAATCCCACCACCATCATATGTACTCATCGTAAGACATACATGTCCACAGCATGCCCACTGTGGTCACATCTAAAACACAAAATGCATGGTCTGTAAACTTGTGGCAATGGTGGAAAAACTAAGAAAAACAAACCGTAGAATCGTGGCTCTCCACAAATGTACTCATGTCCTTCTTCTCAATAGGCAGTGCAGAACCCATCCTCACTTCCGCAGACCAGCACATAAGCACTTTTCACCACCACAAAACATAGAACTTATCATTGAATGTGCTTATAATCACTGCTTTGCTATCTGTAGACTGTTAACCATCTATTATACTTAACCAACCAAGTCCTGTGCAACCTAAGTGCATGAGCTGATTTCCTGATATCTGATTAGCCTGTAAGAACTTTGTAAGACTTTGCCTCATATTTTCAGAGCTGTAATTTTCTTGTATGGCATACATCCCCCACTCTGCTCCACCTTCTTATCTGCTCATTCATTGATGAGAAAGGCCAGTATTTAAGAGCAACCACCAACTTTTGGTTGTGTGGGCAGCACACCAAATTTGGCCACAATATACCTGCAATACTTCATGTAAAGGTCAGTGTGGATAACAATGAATAAAAATACAGGAGATTGGCCAATGGGACTGTTAAAGTGAGGCCAGCATGGCCACTGGCCAGCCACCTAAGTTTAGATTGACAAGTGACTGATGTGGCCAGAAACCACCAGGCACTGTGCCTTATTGGCACAGCGTAAGTGGCTGCCATGACTCTGCATGTGTTGCAGCACCTTGGTCAGGGGGCAATACACTGCACAAGAGGTGCCCTCATGCACCAGTGGGCTGACCTTGAAGCAGAAGAGAGATTTATGGTGGTGTTATTGTGCAGCTAGGAAGGCAGTGTTGGGGATGACTGCAGGGAAGAGGTGGCACAGCCTGTGAAGGAGCTCATAGTTCTGCTTACACTCCTTGGCTCTGCAAATACACCTTACTATACTTACCCTCACCCTGTCAGAGATAACATCCCAATTGGGACTGTTCATTGACCACAGTGGCACTGGAACATGGCTGAATGGCACACACGTGGGGGATGGAGAGAGGGTGGACTGAGGCTGGGCTTCCTCATGACAGGAGACTGCTGCAGACCAGATGTGGGAGGATGAAGGTATACTACTGATTAAAACTGTATGGAAAGGGAGAACTTGTATTGTGGTTTACCGTGTCATTTCCATGCAGATTGAATGCCAGCACAATAAAATAATTTTGCCTAGTAAGTCAGTGGGAGGATGAAATGTTTTTAGTCAATGGCACTGCTTTGACAATGGCAACATGTAACCTGCTGCGTCTGGGGGTGACAAAGGTTGGTGTGTGTACAGTCGCATATGGATGCCATTAATATCCACTGTTCCCTCTGCAAGGCCTAAATTAATTGAAATTAACACCACAGACAAGTGGCTTGCGCTCAGCCAGAATGGAGTCATAGATTTTTTTGCAGAAAGTGTTTTATGGCTGGTGGAAATCAAGCTAGAACATTTGCTGCTTAGAAAGCCTGCTCTCAGCATGGCTGTTTTCACATGAAGGAGGACTCGCAGATGGCTTTTAGCATACAAGCCCCTTTACTTCTTCTTCTCACATCTACACACATTGCCAGTCAGAGACAAAAGCAGATTGTATGTTCACTGGGGGCAACTGTTTTGGCATAGGACAGAGGCTAGAGAAGAGAAGCTGATGTGCTGGCACTTGCATTTTGTGCCTCATCTGCAGTCCCCTTGATCCCAGACAGAAGTGCTGTACCAGCATCCTGCCTGTTCTCTGCCTGGGTTCTTGGTAAAACCAGACAAACTACAGTACTGTAGGTCTTAATTTGCTGAAACATAAGCACTCAGTGCTGTCTGAGAAGTCCTAGGTAGCCTGGCTGGCTTCTAGCTCCTGGTCCAGGAGAGACTTTTCCCTGTATAACCAGTTGACCAGCTGTCAGCCTCATGTGGGTGCTTCAGATGTCTTAGGGAGCTCAAAAAACACAGGATCCTTTTGCATGGGCAATTGAAGTGTCTTTCCTTGTAGTGTCGTCCCTACTGAACGTCTCTGATGAGCTGCTCCCTGTGAGTTTTATCTCGGTGATGTTAGGGAGTGTGTACGGCTCAAAGATTGGAGGAATCTGTTTGGTTTTGTGTTGAAAATACAAATTTTCTGCAGTTAAGTCTACAGTATACCTGTCAACTGCCCCTCATCACCTAGTGCCCCAAATCACACGTAAAAGTGCAAAGCTTGTGCTTGTCTTCCATTTGATGAAGGCAGCAGAGGCTTGAAAGACATATTTAAGCATGTGGGAAGGGAAGACCAGGCAGCTTTTTATATTTCAACATCAGAACTCTTGCAAAGTTCCAGAGTGCAGAGCATCTGTAAAAAATATATATATGTACACACATACAATCTTTTTTGCTAGGATTGACCATTATGTTGAAATAAGACACATGGTAAGATAGCAAGTCTACTTTACTAACTTTGTGTGTCTTGGTCTTGATGATACGTAAATATATCAGTTGTTAACTTGCTAATGTAATCGGCCTACTCATTATGTGGCTCAGTAATGATGAGCTGTATGTACATTATTGTTGACTAAACGTTGGAGGGAATGCTCATCATGGCTGCTTTTGTATGCATGTCCTCAAGCTAAGGTAGCATCCCCCCTTATTATTTCTGTTACTCCAAGTAGCCTTATCCACACATTGTGATCCCACTGTGTTGGAGATTGATCAGACAGCTGTAGAAAACTCACCCTGCTCCAATGTGCTTGTAATAAATTATCAATCAAAAGAACAGCAGATGAATTGGAAGGGAACAAGATGAACAGAATTCAGCAGAAAGCTAGAAGTATTTGAAAGTCTTTCAAGAGAGCAAATAAAATTTCTTGTCCTATATCTGGTTAATATTCCCTTTGACTTTGCAAGAGTGAAGGCTCTTAAGATGAATATCAGAAATAGCAGGCTTGAACACAGAATGCCATGCATTGGGTTAAAATACATGGCACCTGAAAATTCTGTCTTAACAATAAATGAAGATGCGGGATACAGTGAACTGCTCTTAATTAAAATGCATTTCATTAATATTGTTAGTTCATATTGTTTGTAAAGAACTAAAAAAAACCATGTGTATGATAAGTAGCATGAGGCTTAAACATGAATAGTGATAGTTCAGAAAATTGATCATTCTTTTTTCATTTATTTTATGTAGGTTTCCTTTGCCTGATCTGTAAACATGTCCACAGACCTGCTATGTAAGTACACTTCTGTCATCCCACACTGATTTTTTTTGTACCATATGTTTTTATCAGATTCTCAAATATGCTCATGATTGATGTCTTTTATCTTAAAGTCTGCTTTTACATTTGCGTGTCTTCTGAGGCATCTGTGGAACAGTATTACCATTATAATCAACAGGATTATTCTTGGAGTGAAGCATGACTTAATATGAGTAAAATTGTAAAAATCTGACCCTTCTATAAGAACAGACTGGTTCATTGAGACTTAAAAATTTTTCTATCTAAAATTTTTTATCTATCTTTGGCACAAATACCATCCCAGATTACTACTGAATTATGTGCTTGGAGTTTTTTAACTGTTTTTTAAGTTAAACTCTTCTGTTTCCAAGGCATTGTTACCCAAGTCACATGCCTCATTGCTGTTATCCATCCTTCTTTTTCAACAGCAACTAAAATACAAAAGGTATATCCTTATACTTTGCTGTCTTAACTACCATAAAGAACTACTGCTCAGATCTCCCCAATACTCACACTCTCTTATTCCAGCCTAAGCTCTCTGCAACTTTAAACACATTTTCTATGTTTACTGGTCTGATCTACATGCTTTCTTTTGGAGTCACTCCAGTGCCTCAGCTTCCATTTTTATGATTGCGTCTGAGGCCGGTCCAGCTGCACACTGTGCATTATAACAGAGGGGAATTTCAGAAACTCATTTTATTGGTCTCCAGTACTTCCTCAGATGAACAAAGAAAACAAACTTTTTTGGTCAATATCTGTAATCTGTTAATAAATATAAAAATGTCAGTGGCTTACTGGCAGATAGCAGCTGTCTGTAGAGGTGGTATCTTGTACTTCAAGGTAAAGTTATTTGTGAAAGTGCATTTTTTTGAGCTTTATCTGCTAACTGGCAATTTTGGGCCATGCTTAAGTGCCATTTCTAAAAAGAGGAATGTAATGTGCCTGACTGCATAGTATACAACAGGCAAAACTGCTGTCAGGAGTGAAATGTTAAAGGAGGGCAGGGTAACTGCATAGTTGTTCTGGTCAAAATCATTTAAGACTCCTCATCTCAGATGTTTAAGCTGGTTTGATTGTTTTAGCTAATTTATGCCCTGGCAGTTTCATTTTTCTGTCTTCAGCTCAACATCAGCACTCTCTCACGCTTTTCCTAGTAATCAGTGGGTTAAAGAAATTGTCAACTGAGTAGAGGTTGAAGGAGTTGAGTGTCTTCAGCCTGGAGAAGAGAAGGATCAGGGGTATCTCGTCAGTGGTCTTGCAGTACAAAAATGGTGGTTGTGGAGAATGAGGTGGAAACACTCTTTCCGCAAGCATACACTGAGACAGGACAAGAAGCAAAGACCACAAGTTGCTTCAGGGTTGATGCTCCTGGATTTAAGGGGCATTTTCACTGTAAGATCATTTAAACATTGGAATAGGCTACCCAGGGAAGTGATGGAATTTCTGACACTGGAAATACTTGATATATGGCTTAACAAGGCCCTGGGTAATGTTGATCTAAAGGGCCTACTTTCAGCAAGAGACTGGGCTCGTTGATCTCCCCAGGTCTCTTGCAACTCTGATAATTCTGCAGGTCTTTATGTCCTTATGTCCTCAGCTGTCTTCTGTGCAATGATCAGTCATACCTGTCGCTGTCGCTTCTCAGTATTGTACCACTTGTGTTGTGATAGGTCCTATGATACTTGATGTTATGGTTTGAATGAAATAAGACTTGTGGATTGGAAAAGGCAGAGTAGCTTTAACTACTTTAATGGAAAGCAGTAACAGCAGACAAATACATACAAATATAGATAAAGAGCCAGCACCAAGATCCAAACCTCCCGCTCTCCCTTCCGGTTGCTATGTTACCGCAGCAAAGCTGGGCCCGAAGCAGGACTGCAAGGGAAGCGAAGAAGAGAGCGCAGAGGAAACTGCCCCCTGAATTTATACTGAGCATGTCGTGTATGAAATGGAATACTCAGTTGGTCAGTCTGGGGTCACCTGTCTTGCCTGTTCCTTCCCTATGGGTGCAGGCTCTCACCCTGCACCTCCCCTGACTTCTCAAGTGGAATCACAGAAAACTTACATTCCAGTCCTTAGCTGTAACCCAAACATTTTAGGCTTAGGCTATTAGAAGCTGGTAATGTTTTGAAAACATACTGCCGGCTTTCAGAGTGAGAAATGCAGTCACTTTCAAAGGAATCATGGCTAGAAGCAATACCATCTTAGCAGAATCAATTCTGCTCCAGCCCAAACCAGGACACTTGCTCATGCTAGAGGGATATATATTTGCCTTCTCACTTGGAAATGTGTTTCATGTAAGGAGTTTGGAGGTAACTAAACTCTTTGGGAGGGGAAAAGGAAGGAGGTGAGGAGCATTTAGCCACATGGAGCTGATGCCAGGTGGTCTCAGCACCAGAGAACAATCTCTGGCACTTACTGTTCAGTACTAGACGTGTAGCCTAACCACCCAGTCCCAAAGTCTGACCAGAGCACTGTCTTTCACTTTCAATACAAGATCAAATTCTAGGATTAGAAGTCTTGTTCCAGGTCACATTAATGAAGACTAGACGTATAATTTAAAGCATCTAACGAAACCAGAGCAAAACCCCTTAGATTCCTAGGAAGAAAGTGCTGCATTCTGGGGCAAATTGCACAAAGAAAATGTCATGGTTGGACAGTACAAGGGCTACTGCAGCTAGACCTCAAACTCCAGCAGCTAAATCTTCAAGCCTGTGGAAGTAAACTGAAAAAGCCAATTTCTCAGTGAAGTTTCAGCAGGATGAATTTGAGGTGGCGTTTCTCTGTTTTAGATGAAGCTATGGGAAAAAAGAGAAGTTTATAAAATGTTTAGCAGCTCCTGAGGCTCAACTGATTGGGAAGCAGCAGACTTCTCTTGGAGCTTCTTTTTCTTTTTATCCTTGGATGAACTAGTGTGCAGTATATTATGCTGCCTGAATGTAAGCGTTTGTCACGGTTAGTGCCGGGGGCTGTCCCGGGAATGCGGGAAGGCGACTGGGTGAATGGAGCCCACGGTGGTCGGTGGGGCTCAGGCTGCTCTTCGGGAAACCTGTCGCAGCTCCTCTTGGCCTGGCCAGCCAAAGACGGGCAGGAAAGGAGGTGGGTCTTTGATCTCTTTGTTGTAGCTGCTCCCTGGGAATTTGCTGAAATCAATGCCCTGTTTTCCTGAAGAAATGAATGGCTATGCCTAACTAGCTTTGTGAAGCGCTGGGGAATTCACCACTTCTGTTTATTGACAGCTGAAAAGGAGCACATGGTACTGAATGGGTCCTCCTGGGGAAACAAAACACAGTGAAGTTAGACTTAGTTGAACACAGAGGCATTTGGAAAAGTCTGCCCAAGGAGGATGCCATGGTTCCTGCTACCTGGGACTAGTATAGCTGTGCCTTTTTTACTAAAAATGCCATTTTCAGTAAGGTAAGGATTGTTTTGATTTCCCATACCTAGTGCGATTATGAAGTGTTTGCATTTGTGTTCTCAAGTGCAGAAACAATGTTTGAATTGTATTCTGTCATGGGAAACACCTAAGTGACTCTTGTGCTGTTTCTAGCCTCTGTGTGTTTTCTTTATCTAGTGATGATTAATGAAAATGAATAGTAATAGGAAATAATTTGGTATTTGGGTCTTGCAGTCAGATCCTGAACATCAGTCATTTAAGTAAGCTATTATATGCAATTCTTTATGTCCTTGAGAATCAACCAAATTGCATCAGATGATTTCTTGCCTAGTACAAATTACTGCATTGATAGCTAACATTCAAGGCAGTGACTAACAATTGAGCCTGTGTGACAGAATATCTGGGAATCTAAAATCCCTTGAAATGTAAGGATATATTTCCAGACCTCTATTTCTGTGCATAGACTCAAGGCAAGAGATGGACTTACCACTACGCTTGCTGGTTTTAGATGTATGGTTTCTTTGTAAAGACAGCAAAGAATAGCACAAGGAAGATGATAAAGAAGAAGCAGTATTTTCTTCATGTGAGTCAGGAACAGTTTATCAGACCAAAGGAATTTGGTGTGTAATTCATATGTAAATGTTCTACTGAAAACAGGAGAACAAATCACCAGAGCTTCTATATTAGTTTCTGTGATGTCTGAAGAGCTCACATAGCTACAACTTTCAAGTGTGGCCCTCTTAAGACCACTGGAAAAAAAATTAAGTAATATCATTTCTTCCCTTGTCAGTTTAAGTGTAAGGGCAGGCTCCAAACAGAGTAATTGCCATCGTGCTGCCTTGTTCTTACATGGCAGTAGGAATTACTGAGTTTGTGTTGCAAACCTGATTAAAAGTATCTGTGCAAGTGTGCAGTTGTTTGAAAAAATCTTGATTTACCCCTGATTTCAGGGAAAGTGCTTGGGAAATTTCATGTTTTATCAGAGAAGTTTGTGTTCCACAGTCTGGCATTTTTTCTTTGAATGACTTTGAGCTAGTAATCGTACTAGTTCTGTCTCATTTTGCTCTTCTCTGCAGCAGATAACGTAGCTGTTTTTCTTGGAAGCATTGGGGGTATGTATATGCAAACATACTTTCTTTAGAATACTTTGTGACTCTGAAAATGAAAATACATTGCTTAACTGTAGAGAGTCACCATTTTTGCCTGTGGCTTCTGCCTTTAAGATTCCAAGATTTTCAGAAGGAAAAGCAAAAAAAAGCAAATGCATTTATGATTTTAACAAAGATGTAAAAACACTGAGCTTATGCTGGCTAATACTAACATTTGTGGGCTCTCTTGTCATTATTGTTATCCACATGTGTCAAGAATGTTTTATGACCTCACTTAAGTGTATTTATACATGATAGGCATTGGAAGCTGCAAAAATATAAAGCTAAAGCTAATTTAAAGTTAACATTTAATTTGGGAAGGAGATACACTTGTGGGTCATTTTAATGGGGTAATCTAAATGTATTAGGAAAATGTTGACTGGTGAGGGTTTCTAGGTAGTTGTAATGGTGTAAATAGAAAAGAATCACTGCTGTGGAAACCTCAATTGATCAGAGCTTTTTTAGTTAGTATAATGGAGAAGAAAGTAGATGATTCATGTGTGACACAGAAGGTGGCATTTGTTCTCTGTTACTTGAGGAATAAAGCAAGACAGAGTGTGTTACATTTAACTGGAAGGTCTGCTTAGCCAGATGTGTGTGGGGAACTATCAGGGGATATTTTGGCAAGACAGTTGTCCCTTTGCCTCTTCTAACATCAAGGATTTTTATAAAATACGAATATCATTGTGACCTATTGGGAATGTTGAAGTGGAAGGAATATACAATAGTTTATTTCCAACTAATAGAGTAAGACACACCAAATACAAAGTGGGATATGTGATCATACACAGCTCAAAGTAAATATGCATGTTAAATGACCAGGGTTATACAAATACATATCTAAGGAATGGTGCACTTCCCCCAAGGTGATGCCTTTACCATCTGTTGATCTTGTTCTTCAAGCTAGCAAAGTATGAAAATACATTTGGGAACAAATTCTTTGCAATTTTGCTTTGCAAGTTTGCTTCTCAGATTCTAATAGTAGACACTACTATTATTTTTATTTTTGTGACTTTTGGAAATAAACTACAAATTAATAAGAAATGTAGGAAAAGTGTCTGGATTTTAATTAATCTTAAAGTGAGATGACTGTCAACAGGAGAATAAACAGGGCTTTATGGAGATACCTTATGAGTTTGAGTGCTTCATCTGCAGGAAAAAAATTATTTTTTCCAAACTCACAAATTTTTGCAACTCCCAGATGTCGCCGTTGNATGGGTATCACTCCCCACACTTTCCCGTGGGCAATGAGTTTAATGTTCCCTCTGCTGTGGGCACAGTTATCGCACCAGGGGCCACAGAAGACCCCAAGTGATTTTTAGATTGTGCCCGACTCTCAGATGTAATTCTCCAATAATACTCTATAATCACATTCCTTGTAAATCTCTGTTTTAGAGAACTGGACTCAAAGCTGTCTTTATGCCTGAGGAGAATAGTTATTGTAAGGGAAATGTACTATCCTGCTTCCTAATGTGTTGCTGCCAATTTTATTATCCTTTCATAATCAATCTGTTAGAGAACTTCAGGTGGACATAATTTCTTTAGTACAGTATGAGTCAAGACATTAGATAATTATCTCATGGTTCCCTTTAAAGTCTTTAAAGTAGAAAAATGAAGTATATGTTAGATCTCAGGAAAAAGAGAACAAGTAAATGGAAACATGGATATAACACTTGCATATATGAGTATTTTTTTACAGAAATACATTTTTGTGTATGTTCAGCAGCAGAGCTTCCCAATGCCTGTGTTTTACTTTTTGTTTTAAGAAATTACTTTGTGCTTTAAAAGAGAATAATTTAACAGGATCCTAAAGACTAGGGATGGGTGTCTCATACCCATTTTGTTCCCAGAGAAGCTGGGACTCAAGCATCCTGTTCATGTTGGAANAAGTGATTTTCAGACTGTGCCTGATGTTGGAAATTAGGCAAATAATAACTGAAGTTTTTGGCTGTGTTCTCTGTTAGGAAGGTGATGCATAGTGAAAATTAAACATATTCTGCTAAGCTGTTAATGACCCTTCATTTACAAAACCCAGTGTTTTTAACAGAAGACTCCAAGAATACAGTGTTTTAAATATACATACTTTAGGTTTCATTAGTCAAAAAAAAACAACAAAGAAATTAATTTTTTGTTGTTATTCTCTTGAGTGAATGGGAATAGCAGTAGGAGGTTTGGATAGTTCACTGAGAAAGTTAATCAATTTTCCAGTTTTATTCAAACTTCGTTTGCAATGACTAAAATATGGATTGGAGTGTACTTTCATGATTGTCTCTCCAGATCTCTGCCCCCACCAGTCCTAAGTGTCCGTGTATTCACTTCTCCACACAAACTTCCTTCTTTCATAACATGGCTGCTTGCATGTCAGTAGAGCTGAGTGTACAAACTTCTACCAGTAGAAGTGGGTCCCATTGTTTTGACACTGTGCTTTTATTTCCAGTAGCTGTAGCTTGCTTCTTTTAGTTACAAATGCCTCTAAAGACCTCAAGTTCTTTAGCCACAGAATGAGTACAACATCTCCTTGCTCTGTCATAACAAGCTTCCTCACTGTGTCCTACAGTAAATTCACAGTTTTTTCTTTGAAGCGTGTCTACCTGCCTGCTTCTTCCTGCCAGTAAGCAGCTGGAAGTATATCCCAGCCACTAGCATCTTTGCTGAGAAAATCCCTGCAAGCCCATGTTGAAAGTTGTGTCACAAGTGGAAGAGCAAGAATTGATTTGGGCTTGTTTCCTAAGGAGAGGTGGCTTTTGTCACTGAGCCCTCCATCAGTCTTCTCCCCATGACATCTGGACTTGTTGACCAGTAACTACCAAGTTCAGTGAAGTGAGAGAGACTCAGTCTAAGGTTTCCTTTTAAGGGAATGTTGCAAGTGTTGGAAATATTTCAACTAATTAATACTAACCATTAGTCATTAGATTTGCTGCATTTCCTTTATCAGAATTGAAACTGTAGTGCTGACCTGCAATGAATAAAATTGTCAACTGTATTAATGCACTTGATATGTGTGTATAGCTGCATGCATGTATATATTTATATGTGCATACATTTAGGAAGACATAAGTGCTTGGGTTTTTTCTCTGCTAGAACAAAGGTAGTAGATTCTGATGTCTGTGTTAAATTGCAGCACTAACATTAACATTATCCACTAAAAGGTGTGACACTAAAAGAAATTAATTGGCCTACCAAAAGTCTTCCCAAAAGAAAAGTACTTGAGATCAGTTAAAGCTACCTCTGTTGTGGCAGGTGAAACCTGTGCTGTGGCTGCTGTGAGGCAGATGGGCAGAGTGCAACAGGAAGGCTTGGCTGTTAGGAAGCTTTTGCTGGGCATTTCATAGGACCCAGCTATGCTAACTGTGGCTCTATCTTCTGAAAAATAACAGATGTTTCTGTGAATTTGCTGTCAACCTCTTTCCCTTTTCCTGAATCTATTTTAATATGACTTCATGCCAAGCTAGTGGAAGAGGGAGAGAAGGAAATAACCCCTGAAAGATGCAGTTGCATTTTCAGTTTGATTGTTCAAAATGTGTTCAGCTTTCAGCAGTGGGAGAAGTCTCTTTCTTTGCATTGATTAGAAGCTATTACATGTAAACTACTGGAGGTGGTTTCCCTTTAACTGTGCTCATTATGTGTATGGATTCTGATAGCAACCAAACCCTATGTGATTACCAGAAGTTTGACATGTACATTTTAGTCCCAAGAATAACCAGGAAAAGATTATTTTTTTTAATTCGCTTTCAATCAATCAATCAGTGCTTTGATCTCAAGTCATTTTTAGATGAATGAACCTATGAAGAACTTTGATAAACAGGTTGTTCAGACTGCAGAGCAAAGTTAAACCTGATAATCAACACACCTATGTATTTTCCCTGGTATTTGGATCGTTGCTTGTTTTGGGTTTTTTGCTTTCCTTCTTTAAGTTTGCAGGGAAGTCTTATGGGTTACTGCCCTTTCAGGTTTTAAAACGGTGAAGGTAACTTTTTTTTCCTCCTAGCTACAAAGTTTGTAAGATAGAGCAGAGCACAGGTATCTTTCTGCTTCACAGCCTTTGTGGCAACCTCCTGAAGCTGCTGTGTGCAGTCATATTGCCAAATTTCATAGTCTGGCTATGCTCCTTGAGGCTTCTCAAACTGTTTTGCTCCCAGAATTTGCTAGATGGAAGGAGCACAGTAGAAAGCCTCGTTTGATTGGTGGGAGGGTAACTTTTCAAGGACAGCTGGTTGAATTCCTTCTGGCTATGTCTGTTGTAGTACTTCATGGCCACCAGGCAAAAAACTTAACTGTTCCCAGATGTGCTAGACTGTCATTGTGATTACTCTCTGTTAGGAATGAGTAATGAATCATAGTTGTTATCTTTTATATGTTTGTATAACAAATAGTTTGGGAGTTCTAAAAAGTTTACATCGTAAAACTTGTGTCTGCCAAGAAAATGCATGAGTGCTTCACATTAGAAGATTTCTTTACAGTCAGATGAGTGCTGAACCTCCCTTCTAGATGCATCCTTCCATAAGAACAGCTGTGCTGGTCAGGATTATACTGCTGTGAGGCAGGAGCAAGTGCCTTGATGGAAGATCTCCTACTGCTGGAGACCCAAGGATCCTCCCTCCAAATCTTCTTTCCGTTTGGGAACAAAGGCAGGGCACAGGGACAGTGGAAGTGAGGGGGAAGTGTCGCTACAGATTAGTGTCTGGGTCAGGATGCCTGGTCCTCACCTGCAGCACTGCATCCCAGTTTTAGGGAATTAGCTCGACCTGGTGGTTTGACTGCATGTATGGGGTAGCAGTAAGGCATGTTTACTGTTTTATTTTTCTGTTTCTTTCTCCAAATATAGTAACTCATTTTTTAAATTTTACGTTTTAGTAGAGTGAGGTCACATTCCTATTAATATATTTAATGATAAGAATGATTGCTGAGATGTTTGCAAACCATCTACCATTCTTCTCCTCAGGAAGAGGGTGCCCCAAAAGAGACATAGGCATTTAGTCACAGGGTGCCACTCACCCCTGCACAGGACGAGGACAACTCCTCCGCTTCTGTCAACATCTTGGGAGTTCTGGTCCACTTGCCTGAAGTTCGGGGATGGCAGTTGGCAGCACAAGGAGCCGATGTTGCCCTAGCAGCACATTCCATAGTGTCTGTGCTGGTACCACTAGGCAGAGACTGTGAGGCTTCAGGGTCTCCATGTGACAAAGACATGGGAACTCACTGCTTTGAAAGTTACCCTCTCGAGCACTTAGGAGTATATCTCCTATCCCCCACCCCCCTTTGAGGGGGATGTTACTTTGGGTGCAAGGTTGTGGAAAATACAGTACCTTCTTCCCAAGTAATACGCTGTGTGGTGCCTGAACATGCAAATTTTCAGTCTTTGCTCAGGTGAGCAATTATGATTGCTAAGTCAACCTGAACTGTGATTTCCTGATTTTTTTTTTTTCTGAAGTTTTTTCCATGTAGAGCTGAGCAATTGTAACTGCTAATAAAAGGGTTTTTTGTGTGAGATAGAAGAGACATGAAAAGGAGACATTGGAGACATTGAAGAATTGTTCGCCTTTTTTTATTTTTTTTTAATAGGGATCAGTTATTACAGTTAAAATGTGAGGATCAGTCAGGAGAAAATTTAGTGTGACAAAGCATCTGAAGTTAATGAGATTTGAATAAAATTGTTCTGAATTCTGGTAATGATAACAAAATCTATTTTGCTATAATATAAATAGGATGAATTATTAATAAGTTAAGAGCTTCAGCTCCTTTGTAAATGCACTTCGCACATCAAATTTAGGATGTGTGAGGATTCTTTCATAAATATATGTTACGGAGGAAATATGTGACAGTGGCACACAATAATAGGAAAATAACTTGGGATTATCTGTTTGCTAATTGAGTACTTTGAATTTTTTGCTTAATAAAGGATAGTTGTAGAACAAAGTTTTCAGCAAGGAAAACAAACCACAGGGCAGGAAAACCTTGTGTACCTTTGTGTAAGAAGAACCCAGACTGGCATACTGCACATGCAGTGTATCTTAGAAAATGTCCAGAAGGTATTTTTGCAACATTCCTGTATGTGAAAGCTGAACAAGGCTAACGGAGCAGTGCAGTTGTGCTCTGGGATAAATTACTGTTGTTTGCTATGCAAATCTTATGATTGTAATTAGGCTAGGATTTGGACTGCTGTGTACACTGATCTTTGTTCCCTCTGTGCACAGCAGCTAATTCTAATGCTGCAAAACAGCACAGCAAATGTTGAGCACTGCTCAGCTGAGGATTGTTTCTTGCAGGGTGTCTTTGCTCAAAGTGGTCGTTTTCAAAAGGAATCATTTACCTCTGCGTTGACAGGGCACGTATATCGTACTGCAGGCATCTTATGGGCCACTGAAATGTTCAGGTACGGTAAAGCTTTGCTTGAAAACTGAGACAGGAGAAAACACAGGAAGGACTGCATGATAGGCATCTAGTTTTTAGCAAACTGGTTTTAAAAGGTAGTGTTCTCCCGGTGGTTGGTTAAGGAGCTGGTGGTACGTTCAAGCTGTCATGACTGTGATTGCAGTTCCTAGTATGGCTATGTATAGCTCCCGTTATCTCTGCAACCGGACTTTGTGTAACCGCAGGCTGTGGCTCCTTGCCCACACTAATGAGTTCTCCCCGAGGCTGGGCTTGTGCCTGTGGGGGTGGCACAGCATTCTGACAGGGCTGCTGTTTTGGAAACCTGACTTTAACTGTGCTTGAGTTCAGCTTGCCCGAGCTGCCACGCCAGTTTGGCTACTGCTGGCTGCAGGAGCCTGTCCCCGTGCAGTGTGGTCAGCCCCAGAGCCTTTTGGAGGACAAAGCAAGCTGGCCACTGAGGCTGCCAGGCTGTAGTCTGCAGCAAAGGAGAGCTGTCGTCTAGATCTGGACTTGAGGAAAGTGCCAGCATGGTGAGGATGGTACAGGTGAGCTGCACTCAACAGCCCATTCTCCTCTCTAGCAACATGGCTTCCAGCGTTATGGTCAGCCCATGTGGTGGGAGTGCAGCAGCAGGTGTCATTTTTCTGGTGACACAAAGAGCAGGAGAAAGCCGTGGCTGCTGACCATGTCTCCTGAGGGCTAGGCAGAAGTGGGAGCAGGTGCCTTTGGGGCAGGGGTATGAGACTGGGGGGCGTACAGAAGTACTTTTCTATTAGCCCATCCAGCATTGATTTACAGGGCATGAGCACCTTATCCATGTGATAAGGTGGTGGCTGCACACCCACAAACTAGTCAGAGTCTGCACCTCCACCCATGCTAGGCTCTTCTGTACAACGTGCCTCCCCACTGCTGCAGTGGAGTTCAGCAAAATAAAAATCTTACCACCTACAGGGTCTGTTAGTTTGTGTAGCTTTATCTATAGGTAGATAAAAAAGCAGTATTTGGAACTTACTAAGCATTAGTGTAAAGACAGAGAAAGAATGAAGAAATACCCTCTAGAGGACAATGTAGCACTGCTGCTCTAAAGATAAAAAACACAATCTGTTTTTTTAAGAGCTTGTAACTCCTGTGACTCTCATCTACTTCTTCTTGTTTCCTACTCATCTAAATCACAGCAAAGCAAAGGAATGGAGGCAGTTTTACTTTTTCTTGCATGCTTGCACATTATCAAGTATTCTTGTAAACATGACATTGAATCCATTAATTGTGTTTGTTTAAATAAAATTTAAGGGAGTAGGGAAACTGTAAAAGCATCAAGTGAGATATTAAAGTGCCTAACAAAAAGCAGAAAAAATCTTCACAGAAAGTGATTTTTCTAACCAAGTATATTTTATTCCTAATGCTAATACGACAAAGTGTATGTTGTTTCTATTGCTGGATGCTCTGTATTTCAGAAAAGGTTAGAGTGTGTTCTGAGGCTGTTGTCAAAAAAATGACATTTTACTTAAGCAGCCAGGTTAAAAGGCAGCATAAAATCTGTGTGAGCTTTGCAAAACAGTGTTGTGCTGCAGCTGTGATAATGTATACATTCCTTCACCATTGTAATCTGTAATTTAGCATTGAAATACAAAGGATTGTGACTTGGTCTGTAATTATCTCTGAGGAAGAGTGTGAACTTGACAGTTTTGCACCATTATTTGGGGGGAAGAAATTACAGTGATGTTCCATTCCCCAGGTAGTTCATAAAGTTACTGTATTTACAGTGGTCCAATCCTGTGCTTCTGGCACACCTAGCAATTTTTAGTGTGTAATACATTCAGAGTTAGGATACTAACGTGCTGGTGTGGTGTCAGAAATACTGTGTAGCAGGTGGAATTGCAGGATGCCTGATAAATAAGTCATGTAGTTACCTTCATATCCCATGTAATGAAATGTAGAAAATCCTAGAAGTAGTCTTGGGCACCACTGTATATTTCAGGGTGCAGTGCATCAATGCCAGGCAGGAATCTCAAGCTGTACTACTACCAGGGTGCTTAAAAACCAGCTTTGCAGCTCATTTCATTCAGTGTTAACTGACAGACTCATCATGCCAGTTCGTTGTGCTGCCTGGGGAACCTCTCTGGGGCTGCTGAGCTTTGGATGCAAAGCGGTCCCTGATTTGGGAGGAGTGCCTCCCCAGTGCCCACACTGCATGAACCATCTCAGATCTTCCATCCTGGATGCAGAGGACCAAGGAGAGGTTAGCTAATGGGGCACTAGTGCTGAATTTGGAGGCCGATTCAAAGGAGACCATTTTTTCCCTTCTTCCCCCTTCCAGCCTGCCTGTGAGCTGCCCACCATAGGCCTCCACAGTAGGTGCTGCCCCAGAGTGGCTGGAAGGTTTGCTCAGGAGTTCAGTGGTGATGAATCACAGAGGCATGGCATGGATTGATAAGGTCGTGTACTTTATGATTAGATACATCCTCCCTCTAACAGCGGTTCTTTGTCTCCGTGTTGCTTTTGGTAATTTTTCTCAGCAGTTTGCATACAAAGACTCTCCATGCAGGAGCTGTTTGACTTGAGACAAAGTCACTATTATTCTAGGTAAGCTCAGGGAGCCCCCGCAAGTTTGTTGCTTACAAAAGACATAGCTTGTTGGGAATTTCAAATCCAGTTAAGTTAAACCTCCAAGAAAATATTTTTTTCTTGCAGCCTAGCAGTAAAGCACTTTCAGGTACATAAAACTGTGTAACAAGAAAAATGTGCCTTGCAGCTGTAGTATTTATTTTTTGTTCATTTTAAGTGATGGCTGTAGAGTGGCATGGTTTTTATCTATAGCACTAGCAAAAAAAAAAATCACGTATTTCGGCTATTCATAGTGCATATATGCAGTCTGGGAGCCATGGCAAAAGAAAACTCTTACGTGGTCCCAAAATTATTGAAAAACACGGACTACTGCAGTGCTTGCAGCCTGACCAACACATCTGATTTAGAGCTGATGGAGAGCCTGAAGAACTCAGTAGGAACACTTCAAGGCTTATTTGGGGAGATTTTGGACTAGACTCTTGAAGCATGTAATTTAGTGAAGTGCCTGGTTGTCTTTACAAACTGAAACCTTCTTGAGCTACCCTAAATATGGCATTTTTGGTACTACCGTCCTTTCTCAAAGACCATCTTCAGTGTCTTCTGAGCCCTTACACTTCTCTTGACCTCTGTTTGGCTACAAGCTTCTATCTGTGGTAAAGCGTCACCTCTCCTGCTTCTGTCTCTGATACAGTGTCCATCACATAGCTCTCTTGGACTCTCTTGGCTGTTTTGACTCCCCTCCTCTACTCCTTATTGTCACTTACTGAATAGACTTGCTAAGCAGAGTTTTCAGAAGTAAAACAAAATGAGGTAGTCATGGATGACCAATACCAGCTTTTCCTTTTAACTCAGTTGTAAAGCATTGTTGGCTTGCTGATTTGGTTTCTGCTGTCTATAAAAAGGTTTTGTGCAAGAAGTCCCCTTTTTCCCACCACCCTGTGTGACACCAGTGCTGGATGACCTTCTGCTGGAAAGTCTCATTGCTCAGTTGTGTTGCTGCTCCATATGAGTTTCCTTGGCAACCAGCCTGAGCTACAATGAACCAAAAATATCTCACTGTGCTGGGGAAAAGACAGTTTGCAGACATGTATTTCTCATTAATGAGTTCTCTGGATGGTTCTTGTGTTCAGCCTGCAGATGTCATTATTGTGAACCAATGACTGAGAGATGTAGCATGCCCCCTTTTGCTTACTTCTGCAGACAGCATGGTCTATGACAAGGCTGCACTTGTGTGCTTGTCAACTGAGTTGTGACTCTAAGACCCATCATACTCATTTTTCATGGTACACTGAGGGTTGAATCTTCTACTGAGAATGGTCTGTGCAGGCTCACAAAGTCACAGCGATCTTTCTTGGACTCCTCAGATCTCTCCAAATTACCTTGGTTATTACTAGCAACTTTGCCCTTCTCATTTCAATATAAATGTATGCACCTTGATTCGTAGGTGTGCATACTGCGAGCTCTAGTTTTGCTGCCATTCTAGTCTTAAAAGGTATGGTTTGCAACACCTCCAAATGAACATGTATATAAATCTTTGGAGGTCAGGACCCACCAGTTTGCGCAGGAGAGAGTGCACAAACTGGAGGTGCTATTTCAAACCTTCCAAGTTCTGCCCTGGCTTACAGATAATCTTTTCAATACTTGATGTAGAACAGTGGTGTGAAGAAAAGCATTGGTAATTCAGGACGTGTTCTCAAGGTGACAAACTTAGAAGATACTAAATTGAAAAGAGTATGCCATTTTTAGTAACAGGTTCCCTTTTCTGGATTTGTAGGGTGTGAGGATTGCGGTAAAAGCCTTATAGGAGAATGCAAACTCCACGGACCACTCATCAGGGCTAAAGATAGGGTTATTCCTAGCCGAGCCCGTCTCACCCTACCTCATTACCTCACTTTGCGAGTATTGGAGCTGCGAGCTGGAAACCAGCAGAGTAAGTATTTTGGCTCTTTTTCCCACATCTGATAAAGAGGAGGCAAGAGTAGTAAGGCTATCTTATTTTCATTAATAACTCAAGACATAGTCATTGCATGTTAACAGTGTGAAGACTATTTTCATCTGAGCACAGCTAAAGCTCACATTCAGCTACTGGGTTTTATGACGGATTTCTAGTAACTTTGATGCATAAACTGATGGAAGGATATTCCACCAGTGCTGGTGTAACATTTAGCTGTGAGTCACACCATTGGTATAAGACAGGGGAATAACTAGAATGATTAAGACAGCTAATGTGTTTTTATAGATTCTCTCCACTCATACTGGGAGAGAACAACCTTGTAAATTATGCCAACAAGCGGAGCACATCAGCTTGTGGATTGAAGTGTAGCAACACATTTGTGTTGAGTACTCAGTTTAATATCATGTCATGGATTTCAGGCACTTTTATATTCAGTGTAATACCCATTTTTAAAAAAATCTTTGTACATGTTTATGTCCTTTTTAGAATCTTGTCTTTAGAATTATTTGCCTGAGTTATTCGTCTAGAAGAAGAATTCATGTGTCCTGCACTACTGTGTTTTTCTCCATTTTCATAACTGTAAATATACAAGACATAGTTTCTGATGTCTATATTAATATTAGATTGGTCTTTTTTTATTCACAGTCCTTGGAGTATTTGCAAAGAAAGTAATACAGAAGAGAACACAGTTTGGTCCTTATGTTGGTCAACTATCTACAAAATTGACCCGCTATGATGAGAGCAGGCTAGTCCTGCAGGTAAAAACCCAGTGACTTACTATGAAGTGCATATATATCTTTAAGAGTTCATATGTATTTATGTATTTTAACCATTTGCCATCTGATCTAGTTAATTAACTGTACTTCTGATGTGTATGTATGAATGTAAATCACATTATTAGACAGCACAGCACAACCTGAAGTACCAAAATGTTCCTGTATATTGTATTTTCTAGAAGTTTGCTTTCCTTTTTTGTAGTTCTTTACCACTTCTGGGGTGATTTACCTATCAGTCTAACAGCTCTTGATAACCTTTGTACAGAGCGTGGCTACTGAAAGTATTCAAGGGTAGTACTATCGTCCCAGATAAAACAAAAGGATTTGTGCTTAACACCATGCCATTGGGAGGGTGTTCTGGTTCAGGCTGGAGCAGAATTGATTCTGGTAGGGCTCCTTTAAAGTGTCTGCATTTTTCTGAAGAGGAGAGAGGGACCAGCAACAGCTGTCATGTGACATGTTTTATGTTCTTCATTTGAGCTTTCTTCAGAAGCTTGGAACTGGACAACACTGTGTGTTGTGGAGAAAGACACAGATACAGATAATTCTATAGTGTCTTTGACAGCAAAAGTAATACCTTCAGTAGCTGCTGTAAACTTCATTTACTCGTGGAAGTGGATGAATGGTTGTCCAGGAAAGTAGCACTGTATTTCTGTGGGATTTTGATGGCGTGTTGACACCAGAGACTATTTGTTCTTCTCCATAACTAAATTTCTTCTGTCTTTTTATGAGGTGCTTTCTTAAAAATGCAGAAAACCTACTTCTCTGCAAGCTTGCAAGCATGGATGAGCTAAACACCCAGTTCCTTCCTCTTCACCAAGCCACTGTAAACCACACCCTGTCCTCTATCAGTAAGCCCCATTTGCTTAAAAGTGTGCAGCGATAAGCACACCTCTGGCTGATGAATGGACTGTTTCTTCAGAAGAGGTGCTAGAGTCCCAGGTTTCCTACTTGACAGCAGTAGCTGCCTTGACTTCTCCCTAGCAGCGTTCTGAGTATGAGACCAAATGTGTCCAACGGGCAGGTGTTTTCACTGGAAGCATGATGAAGTTAGATAAAATAGTTCCCAGAAGCAGTGGAAATGCAACTTCTTTTGAAATTAATTGCTCACTTATGTGGTTGGTAAAACAGATATTTGCTATGCTGACATCTGTTGTGCAGCTTCAGCTGTCCATGTTCAAGAGTGTTGCAGAAATGCATCTATCTTGTATGACATCAGGAGCATTTGCCCTGTAGAGGCATTATCTTGGAAAGGACTTTAGGAAGAGTGAAGTAAAGCAAAAAGAAAGAAATCTTTCTGGCACAATTATTAATTTGTATTTACTTTTGCATTGTTAAGGGAAAAAAGAGAAGACTATTAAAATGCCATTATATCGTATGTTACCTCCCTGAAACTATTACACAAGTTATGCAATTGTTCCATGCAAAATGTAGTGTTAATACAGCACTGAAGTTTGAGATTATCAAGTACTCAGGAAGTACATTAAGGCATAAAGCTTATCTTTCTACCTGCCTGTACTTAGTTCTTATAATATTATCTTTACATAACATAAAAATGATGAAATATAAACTGGAACTACATACAAAGGCCTATAGTTATTTTAGTATCTGGGTGCCTTGGCAGGTATTCATTCTTCGCTTTCTTTTGCACTCTGTTTTTCAAGAGTGATCTATTTCAAAACAACCACGATTTCAAAGGACATATGACCAAGACAGTGTAAATAGCTGATAGCCATGATTCCAAGTTAAAGAAAACTAATGTTCCTCTGTATAGGACTTGGTTTTATCATGTTCTTTCTTCTGTCCTCCCACTTTGTTTCAGGTATTGAAAGATGGAGGGAAGTACTTTCTGGACACTCCCAATGAAGACTGTGGAAACTGGATGATGTTTGTCCGGCTAGCCCGGAACCAAGAAGAACAGACCCTTGTGGCTTATCAGCACTGTGGAGAAGTCTACTTCACAACTGTTAAGGTAGTTAAACCCACATTGCTGCACCCGTCATCCAGGTGGAAATTTTTAGGCAAAGGTTCTGAAAGGCTAACCCTTTTACAGATGAAAGATTGATTATAATCTGCCTGCTGGATCTTTATTACGTAGCACCTTTTATATTACTTAATCCATAGTAAAGCAAGCAGTGTATGAGGTTTTCCAGTAAAAGGCAGTGTCTACTTGCTGTTGTGGAGAGTGAAGAAACCGAGCAGAGGGCTAACAGAAATATTGTTCGTGATGGCAGCATTTAAACCCAGATGTTGTAAAGTTCTTCAGCTCCAGATAGGTACATGGTGAGATTATTTAGCATTGTTACATTCAACAGTACTGCATCCTGGAAAGAACAGACACATTCCTTTCTTTTACTACATTTTTGGATGCACATTGTATTCCGAGCACATTACCAGGTGCTCAGGAGCAGAGTGCTAAGCAGAATCTTTATGTACTCATTAAATCTGAAGACTCAGCTGCAGAACTTACAATACTCCAATGTTGCCATGAAATGATCAGTTTATGTTAGAGATTCTGGACTGCATTTTTGTATGACAAGAGAGAAAAAACTACTCTGTATTTATAAATGACACTAGAACATACAGTTGTTTTTTTGTTGTTGTTTTGGTCACTTTCTTAGGCAAAGTTTGATTTAATCAGAACTTACTCTTTTGTACACTTAGGAAACTGCAGTCTATATGTTGGACATTCATTGTTTTCTTTCTATAGTCTTAAGACTGTGCTTGTATATCATTGTGAGCAACATTAAAAAATTTTTAAAAAGAGAATATTAGTCAAAAGAAGTTACTGTGTGATTAAAATCCAGCATTTCAATTTAATTTCCCAGATTGGGACATAGTTCTGTGGGATAGTAGTATTTACTTTTGTTTCCCCATTTTTATTTTTCTACCTGCACAGTAAAAAAACCTAGACAGTGATGATGTGAGAATAAGCTAGCAGTGATAACATTTTACACTTTCAAAGTCTTGTATAACAGTATGAAGTATGGTTGCTTTTTGATGAATATTGAAATTATTTTTCAAAAAGAGAATTTATGTAGAAGAGTATATGCTAATCTGAGACACGGTTTAGGCTATTCAAGATTCGTATGCAGTCCGTACTATTTGAGATTTCAATTTGATTTCAAATGCATGTATGCTTGTAGTACTGACAGGATTAATAATACTGTATTTGGGAAGCATGAACAAAAACTTTTCTAAGAAGTTGTAGTTATGAAATGGTAACTTAAAGTTTCCAGTATAATTTAAATGGTGTTGAACCAGCTCTCTGCTGATTTCAGCAGAACTCTGCTTATTGGCATTAATGGAGAGTTGCATCCTATATACTAACATGAAGTGCTCTTCATGTATCTCAGGTTAAGGAATGTGTCTTGGAACCTTTACTGTGCTGCGTGTCATAGGGAATTACTTTCATTTTGCTTCTCCTCAGCATCATTCACGGTACTGTGGTATCCTGCAGATTTTGTCGTGTGCTGTGAAAGTGATAGTCTTTTGCTACAGTTAGGCACACCCTGCTGGTTATGGCATAAGGCTGCTTTAGGGCTGTTTATGAAGATATTTTCTCAAGATATTTTGAATGTTTGTTAAATTGGGAGTAGAAGGATTGGATCCTCTCCCCCACTGTTTTTACAAAGAGCTGGGATTTTGGTGGCGTGAAACTGCAGCAACAAAAGCAAATGTGTAAGTGGCATACCAACAGCACCATTTGTGTACTTGCTGACCAAATGACTGCAGTCCCCAGAAATAAGTGCTTTGAAAAAGTAGACAATTATGAGGAAGTTAAAACTATCCATGGTTGCTGTCTCTCTGATCACAGGAGAGTTTCATATGGGTGCTGCCATAGCTTTCTCTTACTGTCACAGGTGAGACAGACTAAATGACAGTTTGTAGTGGATATGGATACTGGTGTTTGAGCTCAGTTTTACTGACATTGGAGCTTTTACCTTACATGACTGTTTCACAGACTGATGCACTTGCACTACCGCTAAAGTCACGTTGACTGGATCTCAGCTTCCCACAGAGGAGATTGCCACTGGTCCAGGAATGTCAGCCAGAAAGTCACAATGGTATCATGCTGTGAAATGGTTTGTGGCTACCATCTCAAGTGTCACCAGCCAAGGTCCTGGGGCATCTTCAGCCAGTTGTCTCTGTGAAGCTTGCCAGAGCTTAGTTTCCTCCATCTAAATAGGCTGTGCACAGGTGGATCTGCCTGAAGTGCTTTCTTGAGTGGAGAATTCAGCACATACCATTACTGTTTAGGCCAAGTGTTATCAAAATATGCAGCTAACCCATATAGGTTGTAGTTAGCAAGCAGACTTGTGCTTGGGAGTTAAAAAGTTCAGTTTTCGACATTATACCTGTCAGCATGTACAATCTAAGTTGCCTTTCACCTACAAAGTTTATCCAACACTGATGCATTTCGCTTTGTGGAATAAGACTCAGCTGTTCTCCTTCCAGGCTAGTTTGTTCTTTTCAGTGGCACAAGTTTAGCTTAGTTAAAATAAAACTACAAGTACAGCATAGATGGACTCTACTTCTTTGGCAATAACACTGTGGTTTTATTGTAGATGAAGAAAATTGTGTACAGGGTCAGAGAGTCATATAAATCATGACCCCAAAATTAGTTTTCTCCTTTGCTGTATAATAACTAATAGATCTTTACCCAGTGAGTGTAGTCATTCCTCTGTCTATTTGCTATATTATTGACTGAAAGTATTTGTCAGGCGAGGTCATAGTCCAGTGCAAGGAAAGATTTAGGCAGGCATGACTAGATGAGAGGCTGCAGATTATGATCCCTTTTAGTCCTGCCTGGGGACGCTTCAGTGAAAGGAGGGTAGAGGTGCAATAAATCAAATGCATAGTGAGCCTAACACATTAGAGTCAGTGCATGGAAACACAAATTTGACTTGCAGTCCACATACTCATCAATTCTGCACCCATGCTCAGTGAGGGTCACGTATCCAGGAGGCATCCAAGCTGTTTTGCGTTTGCGATACATTTTTCCTTTGCTTGTATCCTGTAGTTAAGTGTTGTGTCCAGGGAGCTGCGACATCAAGGAATGGGCACAGGAAATTGCTTGGAAAGACTGCTGGATGTCTGGACATCAGAAATACATCTTACTGAGCAAAGGTCCTGAGAGCTACAGCACCCCTCCTGCTACTGCCCCCCCAAAATCTCTGTGCATATGCATTTCTGCTTTTAGAAACTGTGAACATGTCAGACCTAGTGGATAGTAATGCCGGGAAGTTCTTGTGTCTTGAAACTAAGTTACTAATAATTGAAACAGATTCAAAGAATGCAACTTGGTTATGGCAGCAAATTGCACACCCCTGTCCCTCCAGTCTTCAGTATGATTTGGTAAAGGAAAATTGGCACGAGTTAACATATGCTGTTTTCTTCCACTCACAGCCAATTGAACCCCACACAGAATTGAAAGTATGGTATGCTGCTGATTATGCCAAATTTATGGAAGCTTCTGCCGTCTTCATTAAAGAAGAATCTGATGTCTCTCCTTTGACTCCAGTAGCAGTAAGTACCCCTAATCTGCATTCAAGCCATCACCAGACGTAGCAAATGATGGTTTAAATGCTTTCTCTGTTTATATAACTCTGGTAATGCTAGTGTAGGCCACAGAGTAGTTGGCTAACAAAACCAAGTGCGATTTTAACCTCACAGCTGCTCAGAGAAACGCTGTTCTCTAATCCAGTGGAGCCATCAGATGTAGCCAGAGGTAGGTGGCACCAGTGGGATGTGTTGGAAAGACTTAAGATTGGCATTAATTTATAGATCACCAAGCTGTTCAGCCTCAGACTTCCTTCACCATTCACCCTTGTTATGCTTTGACCAGTTGGATAGATAGATAGTGCAGTGATTGTTTCGATCCTTCCTGTGCAATAACCCTTCTGTTCTAATCCCAGTACCTTCCCCTCTGTGTGATAGTAGGAATCCTTAAACAGATAGGAAAAGTTTGTTAAGTGTTAAAAATGTGACTGTGAAGATTGATGCCTAAGCTAGAAGGAAATGTTAAACAGGGGATACAAATGAACCAGGGCATTGGAGGTGCTTCAGGAGGGGAAGTAGCCTTGCTGCTTTTGCGTATGAGGACTTCAGAGAATACTCCAGAAAGGGGTGGGAGAGCCACAGCATCAGACATGGATAAGAGAGAAGAGGGCTCCATCTGTAAAGACAGAATGGATGTAGCCTCACCATGTGCTCCTGAGAAGGCTAGCCCAAGAGCAAGGGAAAGTAAGGACAGTTTATGAGAAGCTTACGTAAAATGTAGAGACAGCTAAGGAAGTACATGGTTGTGTATTAATTGGAAGTACATTTCTTCAGTGATTGGTGTTTTGTTTTGCAGTTTTTTAAGTTATTTTTCATTTGAACTTTTAGAATGTTAGTATTTAAAGTGAATTCATCTGAACCCAGTAGAGCTCCTATTTCCACAGAAATAATGCTTCCAAATAATGTGTTGATTGCCAAAAAAAGAATGTTTTAATACCTTTAAGTCAGGGTAGACTTGAGATCCCAAAACCTAAGGTGTTTCTTATTGAGTTTAACAAAATAGCTTGACATTTGCCATTAGAAGTGAGAAATTCTCTCTTGGAGGCATTGAACACTGCTGTGTGGTAAAACATGGCGTCAGCCCAAAACACAGGGAAGTCCTGTATAGCTAAATTACATTTGTGTGCAGAAACCCACCCAATTTTTGTATGCTTAGAATAGCAGATAAATTATGTCAGTCGAAGGATAAAGTACAGTTTGCAACTGCTTTTATGAGTAATTTCATAAAAGGTACAAATGTAGAGACTGAAATTCATTAAGCACAGGAAGGACTCAGGACTGTTACAATATATGCTAAACAAAGACAATGCAATGGGTATTTAGCCAACCATTTTTTTTTTTCCTTCAAGTTTGTAGACTCCTAGAGAGAATCCATTTCCAGTTGAACCTGTGTGGTAGTACATTGAAGTAAGTATCACCAAGGACAATCACAGGTCTTGGGAAAGCCCAGGAGAAGATGTAGAGTCAGTAAGAAGAATAGGACTTTTCCTCAGAATGGCTAATAAGACAGACCTGTTTGTGTTCTCATTGCAGAAAGAGCCCCTAGACCCTTGGATATGCTTCAGCTGTAGAAGCACTTTTGCAACTTTTGCTCTGCTGGAATCTCACCAGTGCATCCAGAAAGACCGAGTCCTTACCACCAGGTTCAGACCACCAAATAAGCTGGGACCTGTAAAAGCAAAAAGCAAACTCAAAGGGAAACTGAGAGGAGCAGCATTAGGCAAAAGCATTGCTCAGTGCTTTGGGACCATTTCCTGTTCCTCTGCTGCAAAGCTTAGCTGTACCAGCTCAGGAAGCACTTGTGATGCTCTTGCAAGGTTTATACCTAAATGGAGAAACAGCCGGTCCTCACTGTTAAAGGGAAGAGAAGTGAAGCAGCCAGACACTTACCCTTGCCGACTCTGTGGGAAGATATTTGATTCTATTGACAAGCTCACAGTCCACACTTACGCTCACAAAGGGGAGCGCCCCTACAAGTGCTCACAGCAAGGATGCGCAAAAGCCTTCATTTCCAAATATAAACTGCTCAGGTACAGCTCCGGAGGCACTTCTTTTCTGGTGGGTGTGTGGGGAAAAAAAACCTTCTTTTTGCTGTGGGGCGTCTTAGTGACAGTTAATTCCTGAGTTCCAGTTTTTGTTATTCCTGTTTTGGTAGAATTGGAGAAAACTAGTCTCCCTCAATAGTGGAGGCTACACAGAAAGATTATGTTGAGCAGTTTTAATCTACTCTGTGCTTTATGATTAACACATTCCTTCCCCCCCCCCAAAAAAAGGTTAGGCTTTTACTAATAGTCTGAGAACTTGTGAAAGTGGCTTCTTCCAAAAGTGCCAGTGTTTTCAAGTCTTGAAGCTGCAAGAGTAAATGTATTAGAATAAATGTAAATGCAAATAACTTTTTTTTTTTTTTAAATTAGGCACTCAGCCACTCATTCTCCACAAAAATCTCACCAGTGTGGCTACTGTGAAAAGACCTTTCACAGGAAAGACCATCTAAAGAATCACCTTCAGACTCATGACCCTAACAAGATGGCCTTCAAGTGTGAAGAGTGTGGCAAGAAGTACAACACCAAGCTAGGCTATAAGAGACACTTGGCTCTTCACGCAGCCACCAGTGGGGACCTTACCTGTAGGGTATGTGCCCAGGAGTTTGGTGGTACTGAAGTTTTGTTGGAACACCTCAAAAGCCATGCAGGGAAACCAACTGGCAGTATGAAGGAAAAGAAACATAAGTGTGACCACTGTGAGCGTCACTTCTATACTCGTAAAGATGTGCGGCGTCATATGGTAGTTCACACAGGCTGCAAAGACTTTCTGTGCCAGTTTTGTGCCCAGAGGTTTGGGCGGAAGGACCACCTGACTCGCCATACTAGGAAGACTCATCCACAAGAACTGCTGAAGAGCAGGTTGCAGAATGGTGACTCAGTGGGTCTCCTTGACCAGCTTTTTCCATTAAGACTGAAGGAAGATGGCAGCATACTGTCCCCTTTTCCTGAAAGGGGCTCGATGCAGAATGGGATTTTGAATAGTTCAGAATCAGAGGAATATAACTGTTCCCATCTTCATTCTCAGCCAAGCTTACAAACTGCTCTTCCTCTTGAACCTTCTCCTCATTTGCAAAGGATGGCCTGTGCAGACAGCCTTCCAGCTGTCCATCCCACGCCAGGCTCAACAGCCATTCCTGCTAACATGAACCTTCATCAGCCTAATAAATATGACCTTAGTTCTACCTCATTTGCAGCAGGATCCCTCAAGAATCTACCAATAAAAGTGGATGTTAAAGGTTACAATGTGCATGTTCTTGAGGACTTGCCGTTACCAGAACCTCAATCTCTTCACAAAATCAGTCTGGAAGAAACTTCCTCAGGGCCTGTAGGGGATACTAACAAGTACCCAGTGCACAAGGAGATAGAGGCAGCAGCTGAAACTACAAGCTTGCCTTTCATGGATCTCACTCATGTGATGAGTTTCTGGCAGCTCCCACTAGCTGACAACCAGAACACTACTGGGGACATCACAATGGCATTTGGTCCAGAGGAACCATCACACAGGCTGAATGGCCTTGGCCAACAGCAAGGTCTTCAGCTAGCAACTGGTGGGATGGCCATAAACCAGCTGCATCAGCTTCCTCGTTCCTTTCCATCCACTACAAATTCTGTAACGTTGCCTCATTTTCACCATGCCTTCAAATAACTATTACTATGGTTTGGTTTTTTCCCTTCTTTTTTTAAGACTGCTTCTTACTTAAATCTGTTAGGATGGAGTGGTTTTGGTTTGGTTTTATTTTGTTTTTAAGAAAAGCTGCCTCAGATGTTTTCGAAGCATGTTATAAACATGGTAGTTAAATACAGGATGTTAATAAACAAGAAACTCTATTTTTCATACTACTATTAGTTTTTTAGCATATGACAATAGTTGAACTAACATGTGTCCCTCAACACCTTCTATACTTTTTTGTTTCTTACTTTTCATGCAAACAACTGAAAAAATACTGTCAGTGATTGCAAAGCACCATAACAGGAACAATGAAACTGTGGCTGCTGTGGTAGGAAAAATAGGGTTAGGGTGAATAGGAAGAAGGAGGAAATAGAAAAACAATTTTAATGAACCATAAATCAGCAAATTTATACACATGGCAAATGTAACAAATGATTTATCAGTATCAAATAGATTTATGTTAGCACATAATTACTGAACTTTACGAATCTTTAAATTAAATCAGAATCATTCCAAGAGTAAATCTTAATTCCTTGTTTCACTTTTATTAAATGAAGATCACTATTGTGATTATGTTTCACCAGATTTTGTTTTCTGAAGCACACTACAGCTGTGTGCATCTCCTGCATTTTTTCTAGGGCTGGAAATAATGACCATGTCTGCATGACTGTGTAAGAACTGATGTATATGTGCAGTTTTCAGAAAGGGAAGTGAATTGTCTCAAAGGTTAGAGTAAAATATTAATTTTCACTTAGAGCTGGATCTGGCAAGTATCAGACACTCATCTCTCTCCCTTTCCCATAAAGCACTTAAGCATTTGCTTAAATGTATGCATATGTTATCCCATTGGGGAAACAGCTTGATTGATTTAACACAACAATTAAAAAATAATGCTTCCTACCTAAGGGGGCTTTATTCACCTATTGTTGGTAAAAATGGCCTTTGTTTAGTCTGGGAAATCATTATTAACATAGCCACCTTCATGGAAAGCTGACCCTCGCTCAGGGGAGCCTGTGACCAAGCAGGACCTCTGTGGGGCCAGTGACAACATCCATGCACAGAAGAGTTGTGATCCTGAGCTGACATTGGTGCCTGTTCAAAACCAGGTTAGGAACCCACGTCATGAGTGTCACCTGAAATTAGTGGGTGTGATAATGGTCAAGGCCATTTTGATCATGGGGGTTTTGCAGCATTGAGACAGCTGCAGTTGGACTTCAGCCTTTGTTTCTTCTAAAGCAGAAGCACATGGACTTTCCTGGAGTAAATTGTCCATGTACATTGCAAGTTCATGGTGTGTTGGTATGACAGTCCTACCACCTGATGCATGAACCAGCATGAATCACATCTCCCAGTATATTACCTTATTTAAAACCACCAACAAAAAATCCAACCCACAAACCCAAATTCTTCACAGTTTACTTTCTTGCATAACCCATAATTATTAGAAAAATAATCCTGGTTTTACTGGATGATGTAGTTACCAGTAGATTCTGTTGCAGCTACAACAGGCACAGAAGTTCTGAATCTGAGTAAATTCTCAAACCCCAAGAGCCACTCTTCCATTAAAGCCAAAGCAAGTTAATAGTGCCTAAAGATCATTGCAAATACAGCATGAAACAAGCGTGCTCTCTTCTCCCCCATTAATCATAGGAATATTTCCAGACCAGCTTCGAATAGCAGATACTTTTAATTGACTGCTGTTTTGCTGTTAATAAACTACAATGACATTGTAGAGCTATAATGATCCAAATATTCTTACAGGTTTATCAGTGCTTGGATTAAAGTTGTATTATTGCACAGTTCATGTGAGAATACATTCTTTAGATACACTGTTGAGGGTTGGTTTTGGTAATGAAAATTTTTGGCATAAGGCAAACCAGAAGGAAATTTAAGATACTCTTGTAGTGACAACAGCAGGTGGAAGAGCAGGTGCTGTACAGTCATGCCCAGTTGGCAGTTATTTAAATTAGGAGTTCCAGAATAGGGAAAAGACTGCATACAATGTTATATGCACATTCTATAGCTAGGCTCCTGTTCTCATCCAGACTTGGGAAGGTATATGTATATTCAGTTCCTACATTGTTTTCCTTGTTCATGCAAGTTGTATTCACTTGGCTTCATCCAAGATTATGTACTTGTGAAAAAAAAACCAACAGAAAAAAATCCACAACTTTTGTACCAGTACTTACCTGATCGTGTACTTTATTAATTGACAATTTGTCATTTTGGTTTGTGCTTCTATAAGAGGTGTAACTAATTACTGAAATACCTGTCTTTGAATTAAAGCATGATGTTAAGAAGAAAACATGCAAACACCGAGCTAGACTGGTGCCCACGTTCTTTCAGCTGCTCAACTGTAGGAAGGTGCCTGAGCCCTGAGCTGCCGAGAGAGTGTTGCTGCCTGACCTCAGTCTCTTCTGAAATATAGAAAGATGCAGTGGAGAGAGATGTTTTTTGTCTGTAGCTGTGGGTTAAAGACCAAGTCTCCTTCAAGTAAAAAGAAAATAACCACTTTTGATATTAAAGTGGTTAAAAAGTCCACAGTGATGGTGTCTACAAATAAAACATAAAAACAAACCTTAAATGGATGGTACAGCAGCTTTAACCTTTCAGTCCATCCAAATTTCTTTTTCCAGATTCTTGACATCAGAAGTGTAGAGGAAGCTGGTGATATCCCATCACAAGGATGGCAAGTTACTTCAGAAGCTTATATTTGCAGAAAAATAGTTTTAAAATTCTCACAACTCAGGAGATACCACCAAGTCATGTAATACTTAAAGAAGGGCTGGACTTCCTCATAACTTTTGTTAGGGGGACTTCTGTGAACAATACTGAGAGGCTATCAGTAGCTGAGGCTCAAGAATGCTTTGTTTCTGGGCAGACAAATTGTTTGGGCTCAGTAGAGCTGCCTGGTGTGAGCCTGAATATCTCTTTGCTGAAAAAGCAGTAGTTTGCTTTTGATGGGGTAAGATCATAGGCAAGGCAGTGCTAAAGAAGAGGTGTGGAGACAGCTACAAGTTCTCACTGGCTCTCCCTGGGCTTACCTGTGGTGTTTGAGACGATGGGGCTGCAGCGGGCAGGCAGATGTGACTTTGGGCAGTGACCGTAGAGGAAGCAGCAAGAGCTGCAGTACATATCTCCAGTGACATTGCCTTCGGCTCGTGGAAGTCTGTGGCAGCACCAGTATGGGGAAAGGCAGTGAACCAGCAGCCAAGTCTTCCCTCTTCTCTGGCACAGCCTATTCCTCCTCCACATGGGAGAGGAAGACACAAGGACAGAGAGCCGGCATGGAGAAGGTAAGATAGACCATGGCATAGCAGCTAAAAGATGGAACAGAAAGATCTGACACTGGGAGATCTTGGGGTATTTTACATCACATACTCATAAAAGTAGTCTTTTATCTGAACTCTGGTTGAAAAGCTGTAGAAGTTAGGCACAGTGTGGCAGCTGAACAACAAAATTGCTATAATCAAATGATCCCATAAAATAGCGAAATTTAGTAAACATTTGGTCTCATAGAAATAACTTAGCTGTTTTGTTAAAAAAAACCCAAACATTTCTTTTTCCCTCAATTTTATTTACCAGTTGTTCCTGTTGGGACTCTCTCTTCACCAATGAATTGCTGTTAATTCCAGAGAGTTTTTCACAGCCAGTCTGTAGTGGGCTGGTACGTTCAATGTGTTAATGATTGATTCATTTCCTGCTAGCAGAATTTTTAAGTACTGTGCTTCAGTACACCAATCTTGCCCCTATAATTATATTTTCAGTAAGATATGGGAAAATGAGCTGGGAAGTCAAACACTACACACAGAAAATAATGGGGAGGGTCCACATGGCAACAACAAAAAAATACACTAATAACTTGCTCTGATTTGTGAGATTTCATTTATTTGGTTGTAAAAGACAGCAACTGTGATAATAGTGTGCAAAATAGTTTGGTATGAGGTTGTTTGGGGTTTCCCCCCCCCATCTTCCTGGATTAATTTGGGCTAATTTCATGCCCCTTGTTTCTAAGAGTCTAGCTCTAGGAGTTACAGTTGCTTCAGTGTCATCCTTTCTGTATTTATCTAATCAGTATCAGCTAGAGCCTAAGTAGAGTTTAATTAAACTCTGTAAAGTCTAGTATTTATTATTGCTGTGTCCAACTACTTTCCATCTTCATTTACTTTATAAACATTTAATAGGCAAGAAAATTCCTTATGGATTTTAATTGAAAGCAGTCTTGGAAATGTTGGGCTAAACAAACCCAACATGTTGCAACACAAAGTTTATGCAAGGTGAGCTAAGGCTGGTAATATTTTTTTGGTTGCCTGATCTAAGGAGGAATATGGCTTCACAACATTGCTGTCTTACCAGTCTATTTCTAAAAGTAATTCAAGTTTTTAATTTGAGAATGAGATTCAGTTTTAGTTGGTATGAAATTGGAAGTGCTTTGAAGCTGATGCACAGCATATATGGCCATTATCAATCATTATTATTTATTGTTTACTGGAAGATTCTATTAAATATATAAATGCAATTCCAAAATGTCCATTTATCTTGTTAAAGCAAATAAGTATTTGTAAAAATAACATGATACTGGATCTTTCTACATTTTGTTAAAGCCATTGAATAAATCACTGGTAATATCCATCCCCTCACAGGCAATCATTTAATTAATTTTTGGCAACTGATACAAATAATCTTACAGCTTTAAAAAGGACAATGTAGTAAGCTTTGTAGCCTAGGGGGAAGGAAAAAAAGACAGTGAATATCAGTTTGCTGATTTTATTGAATGTGGTAGCTGTAACAATTTTATGTGGAGGTGCTGGAAAATTGTGCTGCGAAAGATCTTCTGTAATGCTTCAGAAGAAAACCTTAACACATCCTTGCTGACCAGCCACTCTATCATCTGTTATGCATTTGTGGTCTGAAAGCAGCAACAAGACATATACTTGTTATTTGTATAGAAACAGCTTTTATATATTACTCCATTTTACCTTAAATGATTAAACCTTGATGGAACAGCTTGTCCTGGAAACCATTTCCAGGCACATTAAGGATGAGAGCATTTATTTGTACCACTCAAAGCCAGTTTCTCAGCTAAAAGCACTCTTGGGTAGCACTGAAACTGATCTCTCACTAGCCCAAAGTGCTCTGTAGAGCCCCTGGCAAAGCTCAAGTTTCACAGAAAATGCAGCAGCAGTTGCCAACAGCCCAACACCTACAAGATCACCCAGGCCAGTTGCTTCCACAGTTCCCATGGACATACAAGACTCAGGCCTGCATTTTGGATGCTAGCATGGATGTCTGTCCTCGGGACCTACTGGAGGTACCTTCTGTCTTAAGCCTCTGTAAACTACAGCCCCAGTGATGCCTGGACTCACCAGTGTCCCTAGAGAAAGAGATGTCTCCTCCCCATACCTGTCACAAGACCTGAGTTTCAGGAGTTCACAGCTAAACCTTGAGAATGGGGATGGTGTCAATAAATCTCTGTTGGTGGTCTGCAAGACCCTGCATGATAACCATAAGTGTTACTACTCTGTTAACATAATTGCAGGTAACCCAGGGAGTGGAGAACACCAGATGAGAGCACTGGGAGTTTTTCCTGTAATCAAAGGAGGGAGGGAGAGCTGATGGCACTAACAGACCAAACACTCCTATGCTCACTGCAGTCTTCCCCACAGTTGAAGGCACTTAGCCACTGATTAGCATCAATCAAGGACAGCAAAACTCCACATAGAAAGACCCTGCAAAGACTTTGAATGTGAGTCTCTGTAACAGACTGTTTTGTGCATGTTACTGCACATCCCATGCTCTAAGCACTCTTACAGGATCATCTCCCACGCTGAAAATACATTGCCAGCTACAGAGAATATGTCTTGGCCAGGATCTCATACTCTGCAGCTGTATGCATCTCACAGGGGTACAAGATGCTGATCTTGCTGTTCTGACATGGCTCTGCATGGCCCAAGATGGGAACAACGACTTCATGGTCTGAAAACCAAACATCATTATCTGGGAAAGTAAACATTGAGGAGAAAGAAGAATCTCCACACCATCATCCTGACATGATAACTGAAATAGTTAGCATCTTCCTCACTTGGACAATGGAAGCAGATCATGAGAGCGCAAGACCTGCTGGAGAGGTTTGCCTGTTTCAGCATAACACAGTCACTGCCTACTTGAGATGGAGCTGCTCCAAACTAAAGAATATTTAACACCAAAATGAATATTCTCAGCAGACTGTACTACAGACAAAGAACTCTGCGAATGTTTTTAGTGCAATTGATTGCTTCAATTAATAGAAATTCATACCACAAACACTGCAACAGGATATTGCATATACATAAAAGCAAACATCCTTTTATATTATAATGTTGAAACTAAAAAAAAAAATATATAAATTTTCTTACCCAGACTCTCCTGAAGATTTTTTTCCAGTAGATTTTGTGGCTTTCTATACTATCCCTGTAGAGGTCTCTGCAGATCATTAATTAAAAAAAAATCATAAAAAAAAAATCACTGGCCATAATAAATGATAACCCACATAAAATTCAACATAACCGCCAGAAATTGTATCAGATCAAAGATACTGATGCAAGGAGCAGTATGTATTATAATTCACAGGTTATACTACAAATAACCATTAAAATAACCTTGTAAAACATCTTCTAACCATAGACTGAGTACAGGTCATGATTACCAGTAACAATGGGTGCTAGCAAACATATTTTATGGTATCCTGCTTAGAGGGAACTGTTTTAGGGATGTGGTGGTATTGATTCAGCCTTTAAAGTAACAAGGGGAAAGCCATATGAAACTAACAAGCTTGATGCTTCATCTAAATGGACTTAAGATAAGATGGAATAAATCTTAAAATCTAAGATTAAAGGTTATGGAATGAGTCCTTTATAAGACAGAAGGAACCTCATACCCAGACCACATATTTTAGGTCTATATAGATACTTCTGTTTGAAGGCCTGTAAGTGAAAAGGCTAAGAAGTCCCTCCTGAGAACCCATATGAAAACCTCTGTGTACACATCTGGCACAAGGCAAAAGGACAATGACTTAGAAAACCATTCAATATCAACTACATCCACTTGGAGATTTTTGACCTTTCTTATTTGTAAGAAGTGGTGTACCGAAATAAGTTTAGGGTTTCATGCCAAGACCTGGACTTATAAAAGAACCAAACAAAACAATTTAAAAAACATCACCCTTTTCTATCAAAAAAAAAAAAGATAAAGGCTTTCTATCCAAAGCCTAGGATCTGCTTTTAAAATGGCACCCCTGACTTCAAATACATCAGTTTGTTATAAGAAAAATACAAATATGGCTTGATGAACTCCTTACCTGGGCAGGGTTCCTCTGGTTTGGCATCTTCTTGTGCTCTCTTCTGAAGTGTTGTCACACTAGTTGTTAAGGTTGGGCATTTTCGTTGAGTAACTGGTTGCTTGTTCTGGTAAAAGAAAATGCACAACTTACTCTCAACTCTAGCAAGGAGCTTATGGAGCCCAGTGACAACTCTCCACTGTTGAAGAAGTACTAGGGAGGAACAGGCTTCCACTTGGAAGCTACTTTTCCTGCCCCAAATAGGGAAAAAAAAAAAAAAAAAGATTTTTACACGTATTTTAAAAAATATTTTAAAAATCCACTTTTCTGATTCCCAAGAAGAGGCTTAGCCCTTTGGCCTTGTGTCTAGTCATCAAGGAATAAATGGAACAGCAAACCTGCCACCAGCAGGGAGTCCTAATGAACAGAAAAAGCTTTCTCTATGTATTACAGCTTTCTGCTTCCCTATAGTTGTTACCCTGAACCCAATAGCAGCAGCCTCTGAAGAAATTGTCCAACTTTTTCCTACTATCATGTTCTGTCACTTTTTATATCAGACAAAGGGGTACAGTTTTGGGGAANGCACGATAACCTCCCTTCTCCTGCTCACCAGATATTCAGCATCTATCTTATCTTAAGAGTTTACCAGTTTCCCTGGAATGTTAAGTTTTATACTAATACAGGTCTTTACTCACCATAAACTACAATTTGGCAAATCTGCCTCCAGAACAAGACAGGTGTGACGCTGCTTACCAAAGCTGGTCTGGTCATCTTTGCAGCAAAGGCACGGCGAGTAGCTTGTTCTTCACAAAACTTAATGTGCCTCTGTGTGCAGACTCATTAGATCTTCATGAGCAGTGTGGACACTGAATAGAGCCTGACCATAAGAAAAGAACAGCTTGTGTCACAGTTTATACACTACAGGAGGAGTATTGCCTTGCTTTACTGGAGCACCCAACATGCAGCTCAAAACCTGGTGCCATCAGCAGGTGACCATGGTGAGTTCCTACAAACTTAAGAGAACTTCATAAAACTCCTCTAGAAAAGTACTTGAGATTCTAAAATAACATGCTTACAGTATTAATCCAGGAAACAATAAGTACTTTCAGAAATAAATCCCTAGTGATTAATAAAAGCAGATTTTATTATCTTTGCTTTATTCCCACCCATAACCTCACAATTAAGAAGTCTGCAGAGAAAACATTCTTTAAAAATTCCTAGAGTAGTCAACTCCAATGGTTTTAAGACTACTTCTGAAGAATGGTCATTAAAGATTGCCATTTGGCAAAACACTGCTGAAGAAGTTGTGCTCCACCAGCTGAGGCACATCCAAGGGCCAGGTTTCTGGCTGTGAAGCAGCATTGTGAAGAACACACAGCAGCACTTCCTAGAGTAGTTTTTGATAGTGTTATAGTCCTGATTGTGCTAAAAGATATTTGGTGACAATTACAACAGGTGCAGTCCTACTTGTTTCAACGAACTGTCAGTATTGGGAGTTAACACAACCACATTCAGCTCTCGCACTGCCCTTGCTGTTCTGAGACACTTCCTCTCTGCCCAGTGCCTTTTACAAAAGAAGCCCAGGTGTTCTTATCCTAATATTACAGGTATGGTATCTTTACAAATTGTTTCTCTCGGTAACAGCCCAGAAAAGGCACCCAAGCAACCACCAAAAGCCAGCTCCAGACCAGCAATGCGGGTAAAATGGTTCTGAGTGCAGGGGAGGGAAGGATGAGGAAGGGCAGATACCTGCCATGGCAGGGGGACCTGGCACTTCAGGGAGAACACGGAGCTTTGGGATCTTTTTGGAGGAGGAAGAGAAGAATGGAGAAATCTCCCTCTCTCCTCTCTACAATCCATGTCCTTTCTTCCAGTCCTGTGGTACAGGATATACATCCTCTCTGGGTCCCTCAGCAATTTGTCTTTCCTATCTCCAGTTCCTTTCTCCATGACTACTGCTGCTCTTGCACAACTTGGTTTCCTCCAACAGGGAGAAGGAAAGGGAGTGATCCGCTCTTAAAGTCAGAAGAGTCAGACAAGAAATAACAGAGTCATTAAAGAATTCAGCAGCGGAAATTCAGAGAGGAGCTTGACCCCAATCAAGGAGGAAGATGTGTCCTGCTGCTTGCACTGCATTGCTGTCATCTGAAAGAGGAGAAAAGCTGGAAACACAGCAGCTGCCTTTACTATCAGTCATGAATTTCTGCTCTTGAAGACCTGGAGAGCCTCTCTCTTCTCTCTCCCACCCTCTGCCTTCCTAACACAGGCAGGACTCCACTGAGACTCTTTCCAAGATTGCTTCCATGTTTCATAAATCATCTCTCATGAGAAACATTGGTTGTATATGCACCTTACTGGATCTCTAACTTCTAACACAGTGAGCTCTGTGCAGAGACCACACCTGGTATTAGCAGTAAACCAGTCCCATCTTTTTCTAGATGACCTCCCCTATCTGCACACCTGTGTGGGGAAGGGGATAGTGAAAATTCACCACATGGGAGTAGGGAAGCCCAGATGCACTACTGTTTTTTTTGAATGGTGAGAGGATCTGTTTCACCCTATTATACTGTGGTACAGCCTGTGCTAGAATACAAAGCACCCCAACTCTTCTTCTAAAGCACTGACTAATATCAGACCCCAAACTTGCTGCCTTTAAACTTAAAAGGTACAGTTAGTTTTCCTTCTCACCACCTCTGCATTGCACTCCTACTCAATTAAAGCTAAGAAATACAGGGAAAAATTAGAGAGTATGGAGAAAATTAACATTCACATTGTGTTGTGCTATGGAGTGCAAAACTGAAGCCTGGCTGTGGATAGTAAGAGATTTACCAAAGATCAGTACAACAGTAATAAGATAAAGAACACCCAAACCTGGATTGATGCTTGGTGGGGGAGGAGGGGGAAGAGGACGCCCCTCCTTGAGAGCTTTTGTGACCTGCTTGGCTGATCAAATAGCATTAATAAAATCCTCATGTTGCTGCCTCCAGTTAGATTTCTTCTCTGGCTGTTTCTATAATGCAAATAAAGGAAGACACAAGCTATATTTCCCCCTTGCAAGGGACAGAGAAACATCTTACAGTGAGGCTTCTTCCTTTCCAAGAGAAAGGAAAAATGTTACAAACGAAAGAAAACTGCTTTTTTTGAAAGGCATAGGAAAGAGGATTTAGCCCTTTGCTTTCAATTGACAGCACCAGAAGACAGATAAAAGAAAAATGCACTCCAACAAAACACTCTGGTCATGGCAGGCCAAAGGGCACTTAAAAGGGAATAGAAAAAACACTATGACTAACGCCTTCCCTTCTCCTTCACTTGTCAGACTCTTCTTCCTGCTTTAAACATTTGTGCACTTATGTTTCTTTCCACAACTGATTTTAAAGGACATTTTACAACGACAGCCTGCTCGGAAACCAAATCAGCAGTGATTTAGCACCTCCAGGTAAAATTATACATGTGCATGTCCGTGTATATTCTCCTCATGAACAGTGCATGAAATAAAACTTGTTTTGGTAAGAGCTTAAGCCTCTTTCCTTCCAGCTCTGCAAATAAGTTCTATTAAACACATCTTTAAACATTGAGTTCAATAAGAATGAATCTCCATAGCTTCATTTGTGGAAGATTTGGGGCTACTCGCAGCTCTCGGGTTCAATTTGGGGCATTCATGCACCTACCACCTCAGATCACATTCTCTTTCAGGTACATGCACATTATCTAGAAAAGCAGAGAGACTTATGTTGCCAGAGAAGCTATGACACCAACTGGTTTGGCTTCTGAATGGGGAAGAAAAGAATTTGGCACTGAGTCAAGCACAAATGTGAGACTCATCCACAACATCCAGGCTTTGTCCTTGGAGGAAACAATAGTGTTACTGAATGAAAGACTTCATATGGAGATAACACATGCATCAATGTTAACTAAATCTTTTGCAGGAGCTGCTTCCTCAGAACAGGAATTTCTGTTCCCTGTAGCCTCTGTTTCAAAGAGCTGAAGGGCTTGTGCTTCTTGTTGAAGACTTTCTTGCATATTGGATCATGTCTCAGCTGTGATGCAAAGAAAAACAGTTGTTTATGGGTTGAAGTCATGCCTTGTTAACAATGCTTGCTTACTCAGGCTTTAAAATCACTTTTATTCAGGAGCAGGGAGCAGAAGCAGTATTTATTTTGGGTTCAGTTTAACTCCTGAAGGAGTTCAGTAAAACTTTTAAAGAGCTTCCCAAGTACAGCTGCAGTTTGACATAAATAAGAAATAGAAGACATTTCCAGTTTGTTGTGCTCAGAGACATGGTGGAGGCCATGACAAATAGTAAGTTGCAGAGAAGAACAGACTGGGTCTGTGAGCAGGAATAGTCCCATTGGACTCCCTCACCACCACCACACCTGGTTTTCTTTCTTTCTTGGTTAAGAGGGAGAACAGACTGATCCTGTTCAAGGGTCTGATATTTACATTATTGGTTCTTAAAGTTTAGATAAGCATTCCAGGCCATGGGCTCCTCTGACAAACAGCAGTGCTGTCCATCCCATCAACACCACCAAAACAAAGAGCCCCAGGCTGAAAGGGAGCAGCTGCATAACCTGTCAGCTCAGAAGGAAACCTAGGAATAACATCTGCCACTGAAAGCACAGGGAAATTTGAAGTAGAGAGATAGTCCGGGCTGATTTTTTTGGAAGAGCCACACCTCACAACAAAGGAGGTTTTAAGGTTCAGAAGTCTCTCAGATTTTAGCAGGACAGAGGAACACCATGAAAACAAGGACCAAACTACATCCTCTCTCTTGTGCTGTGGATCACACCCATTTGAGCTCACCTGCAGACGGCAAATTAAAGACTCCATTTGTATCTTTCTTGGTTACACTCCTGCTTTCCTGTTCTGTTATTCTTCTTGATCTTCTTATTTTCTCTATGCTGCCTATTCTCTTCCCATAGGAGTTAAGCACCTGCCTGAGCAAGGCATTTTGGTTACAGCTCAGCTGTGCTGAGAAGTACCTCATTCTACTGCAACACACATTTCTAAATTCTCATGTCCTCTTGAACCCTTCTACTTGTGTGTACCAGGTCCTTATCTTTTGTTTCTAGACATTTTTGACAACTTGAGAGGATTCCTCTGCAGGACCAGGAGGGCAGCAGAGCGTGTCTTCCTCACCGAGGAGCTTACCAGTCCTGCATCACTGGGGCACAGAGAGGTATTACAAGATTTGTATCTCATGCTAGTCATAGTGACAAGAAACTTCCAGCCTTCCTCAACACAGCTATATTTTCAAATGATTCTGCTAGATTAAACCTTCACGTTCTTCATGTATCTGACCTGAGATACCAAATATGAAACTATTAACATGAAGTAGTTCCACCTTCATCTCAATGCTCATAGTCACTCAGCTTCCAGTGTATTTTTCTTGTCTATTTTTCTTTTTCTAAATTAGTTTACAGTTCTACCACAGAGCTGCAGGATCAGCAATGCAAACTGAGGGGGGCAGGGGTGTTTTCAGAGCCTTCTGCCTCCCCGTGCAGAAAAACCCCACAGATGGGTTGTGCCAGGCAAACTGTGCAGCCATCCATTTAGTTTGTAATCCAGGGATCAGGGAGGTCAGGGTGAATCTTTTCAGTCACTTCAGCAGGCTTTGGAATAGAGCCTGGTACCCACATTACACTGTCAAAGGGACTACTTATCAGATGGTTTATTAGTCTGTTTTTTCCCAGGAAGCCCAAAATAACAAATCCTGCCTAGAACACTGGAACACAAACGAAGCTTCAGGTTAGCATTTTATGTCTCACTAAGAGGCAGTGCATTATTTTAAACACAATATATAGGGAACATCTGGTTTTAGACAAGCAGGTAAAGCAAAATGGTAATGCAACATAGCAGATTAAATCACAAAATTTCTGTCCACATTCATTAATTTTCTAATCAATTTCACTAATGGAAGAAGTTATTTGATCATTTGCTTTTTGAAACAGATGTCTAACCCTTTTCTCTACTAGCAGCCACCTCCTCCTACCCCAGTGCTCACTGCACCTCACAGCTAAACACACTGACATTCCCATTATAAAAATAAGAAGTTGTACCAGAACATCTTGTGCAAAACGTCTTCCACAGGTGGTACAAGGAACCAGTTCTTGACTTGGGGCAGCTGTGTAAGATTCAAACCGTATCAGACTCAGTTATACAGTACAGGATAGCTTGACTACAGCAGTTAGCATTTGGACTGAGCCTTTGCTGAAACTGTAATTTGTTGTCAGAAAGGTAAGTTTGCAGTCATGTGCCAGGACTTCCTTTTGCAGAACTCTCTCATTCCTGTGAAGCCCAAGTTCTCCTTTGCTATGATAGACAGCTTTTTGCTTTCCATGTGACTGCTCAGGTACATCTTTTAACTATGATACTGTGCTTGGGCAAGATGACTACTCAAGTGCATTGTTGCCCGAATTCAGGGCGTGGGGCTGGGAAGCAGAAGCAGGCAATCTGCACCTAGATTTATTCCTTTTCATTTATAAGTCATCAGGAGCTACTGATGCTCACTAATGGCTTCAGGGTAAACCATTGCTATTCCAGAAGGTAGCAGTTGCCAGAGGAAGTGTAACACAATCTTCATTCTCAAGACAGAATGTTTCCATGGCATGCTAAACAGCATTCCAAGATGATCTTCCTTTGTAGATGTCAAAAACCACAAAAAATCCTCACAAATTTAAGTCACCTTTTTTTGTCATTTTTAAGTCAGTAATTTTTTTTCTTTTTTTAAATAGGTTTTTAAGTTTGATAGAAAGTAGTATTAAACCTTCTTGGCTCCAATAGCAGTCACATATTCTCATTTCAGAGCAAGGACATTACTTGTATTAAAAAAACCCCAGCTTTTAGGAACACTTAATAACAAAGAGCTCTTTTCATGAGACTTGTAACCTACAGAGGGAAAGACTTCTAAGCATTCCTTACCTGCTCTTGTTGAAACAAAGGAAATCCTTGTCTTGCTGAGCAGAAGCAGATGTATGACTGCATTTGCTTCTTACCTTTTTGTATAGATTTTACCACATCCCAGGGCACAGAGTTAAGGTTACTACAGCATTTCATTGATTACAAGTGTAAAGGAACAATGCAATTCTATGACCTTTTTGACTCTGTTGCTTCTGTATATCTACTTCTGTTCCCATACAACATAGTTCTGTGTCTGTGCTTAGTCTGGACTATACTTGCTTTCAAATGTCCTCCTCTGTTGCCACCACCCCTTTTACTCTGTTCACACCTCCAAAAAACTTTGGACTGATATTGACTTTTTTTCCTTTCTGTAGGTTTGTTGTTTTGTTGTTTTGGTTTTTTTTAAAGAAATTTAGGTACAAGCACAGTATTACTGAATCAGCAATGAGAAGTCAGGAAAAAGGACAATTTGCCACAGAAGGTGAGTTACTTAGTTACTTTAGACATGAGTTAAGGTCTAGCACAGAACATGTGCACTGCCTTTAGTGAAATATTTTCCTTTTCAGTAAATCACAAAATCACATACCATCCAAAGCACTGAGCAGCATCTGTTACTCACTTGTTCCATTTAACTCCTTTCCTGGTAGATGACTCATCTCAATAGAATGGTTTCTCAAATTTCCTCTTCTGCATTGCTGTCAGGAGTCATGACTACCAGGTGGTCAGCCTTCATTACTCAGAAGCTCACAATTACAAGTTACCATGCAGCAGCAAGTACAGAATTGATTATGACACAGGTAAACACTGCTTAAGCCTGTGAAACATGAAAACTAGCACAGGTATCAGCCAAATGAAAACCCTGGAACTTGTGCTAACCTTAGGGATGGTTTCTACTGACTTGGTTAACACAGACTCTTCAACAATTTTAGAAAACAAAGTCTTTAGATGTGAATACTGTATTGACACTTCAGTTTTCTGAGCAGTGAACAAGAGCCTTGTAGGCTTAAATGCCTGTTTATTCCCTTCTCCAAAACCATGTTACTTTATCAATTAAAATACATTATAAAAGCCTTCTTCCAATAAAACCAAGTACTTTGAACTTTTTCTGCATGTAAAAAGGCCTCACCAGTCCTTCTGTTAGCTTGTCTCCATCTCAAATTCACAAAACTATTTAAGGAATATTTAAGATGCTTTGAAAGTAGTAGTAGTAGTAAAGTCACTCTACTGCTATGTTGGTTACTGTGTTCCTTACCAGTAAATTGGTTATCTTTTCACCCAAAGGCAGAAAACTGTCCACAGTCCTAAAGCTGAGCATTTCCTCAGGAGTGCAGCAGGATTCAGAAGCACTGACTACAAAGCCTATTGATTTCACTCACATGTATGGACTGGGCACTATCAGAATAATTCACATGCACAGTACACAAATTCAAGATCACACTAAGCCTAAGGATACTAGTCCTTTGCCATCTTCAGAAAGTCTTTGCAACAATTGTAGTGGGTCATAAGTTTGTATTTTAATGAAAGAAACTGAATACAAGACCCGAAGAATATTATTTCAGGAAAATCAAGACAATGGCTATCTGCAACTCAAGTCTCTGCTGTTTTGTTTGCCATACTACTCAGACTAAGTACTTTCAGCAAAGATTATTTCAGTGGCAACAGTAAGGGTCATTGACTACTGCAATTGCAACACTTGTTGCAACAGATTTATTTGCTAAGAAATGTAAAACTCAGGTTAGGTAACAGGGGTGCCTGTCTACACAAGAGCTTTTCAGACACCTCTGTTTACAGAAAGTTATTTTATATTTTTCATAATAGTACCCAAGCAATAAATAACCAACCCAGAGAAGAACTAAGGAGTAGCTGAAAACTTGACTTACAAAACTCTGCTATATCAAGGCACTATATTTACTCATCAGTGTACAGGAGAGAAGACATAAATGGATATATTGCTTTGTAAACTGAAATAATTTAATAGAAGAATCTAATCAGATCAAATATGTAGGATTCTGTTGATTTGTTGAATATATCCAAAAATATACATAAAAAACTTTGTCCAGTGATGGCCTGTAAGAAAAAAATACTTTTTTATAATTTTACAACATTTCTACGGTAATGAAACTTTGCAACAGTTGCCATATCACCCATGACAGAACAGACATCACTAATACACTGTTTTATGTAAGAACTTCATTTCAGAAAGGACAAGTAACTGGTTCTTGTTACAGTAATATCTGAATAACCCCCTTTGTGCGTGACTGGCAAAGCCATGAGTTAGTAGTTCCCTCCTCAATACAAATGAAAACTTCAGGATGTTTCCACAGTAAGTTCCTCAGTTCATCAAGAGAGCTTCAGTCCTTGAACATTTTGTTTCAGATTGAGCAACTCTTTTTCTTGCCTTGTTTTCTCCAATTTGAAGGCTAGCCTGTTAGCTTTCTTCTCCATTCTGCGTTCCTGTGCAAATGAACAATTACCAATTTATGAAATAGGCATAACATGCAAAAAAAAAAAGCACTCACACAGTTCTATACCAGGAAAACAGCAATTTGGACAATATAATTTACGGCACTAACTATTAGTAGTCAAATTAACATGTGTACCACCAGGATTCCATCTTTTAATTAGCTAAAGCTTCTGATCTGCTGGCAATTTCTGTTCCTAAATAAACAACTAGTATATCAGGAGGTTTAGTATTAACACGATGAGGAACTTCTTTACAGTGAGGGTGATGGAGCACTGGAACAGGCTGCCCAGGAGGCTGTGGAGTCTCCTTCTCTGGAGACATTCAAGAGCTGCCTGGACACATTCCTGTGTGACCTCATCTAGGTGATCCTGCTCTGGCAGGGGGGTTGGACTAGATGATCTTTCTAGGTCCCTTCCAACCCCTAACATTCTGTGATTCTGTAATATCATTATGGACAACTAGATTTTCCACACTTCTTTCAGAGACTTTTCACTTTGTATGATCTAGAAGCATCACAACTGTTTTCTTTGCTTCCCTAAATAGTAAGGAAATATGTGGGCTCCTTCCAAAGTTATATGTGTAAGAGTGGCTACAATAACAGAACAAAATTTCCAGAGGACAAAACTATGAAGTTAACTTTCTCTCCAGTAGATTTTTTTAAGAAGAAGCAATAACTATTCCTTTGAGACCATCAAGTTTTTCCCATCACTTTTCATACACAAGAACAAATGAGCTTTACAAGAAGTTTGTAAGACAGAATTCAGATAATAGAGCATGTTTTTGTAGGGTTTTGTTTAAAATAAGGCATACCTTTCGCTCCTCTTTTATTGCCTGTTTCCTAGCTTTGCGATCCTCTTTGCTCTCCTCTCTGGAGCGGGGCTGTGTTGATGCTCTTGGCAGGTCACTGCCATTTATCATTTGCATGCGTTCAATCTGCTTAGCAGTAAGACCTTTTGGAGGCAAGATATTGAGGGGAATTCCAGTCTTCTGGGAAACTTTTATTGGTTTGGGCTAAAATAGAAAGCACATCTGTATTAATGGTCCCCAGCTTTCTCTCCAAGAAGTGCACATTGCACTGCCTTATTCATATAAAGACATTAGATTCAGATTTAACAGTAATAAACATTTAAGTTTACTCATACTATTTTCTTCCCTCAGAAAAATGCACATTAATCCCAAAGAAATGAAACACATCCATGAGCACAATCTGGCCTCCCAGAACAAGAAAAGGTTTCTGCCTTTTATTTAAGTATTATAAAAAAAAAGAACTTCAGTAGGCACTTAATATTCCTTTATAAGCTTTCAAGAAAAAGATTTCCTTTCAAAGTCTCACACATCTGGAACATCAAGCTGTGCTCTAATGATCGGGAAGGTCTGGAAGGCCAAAGAACTACAATAAATTGTTTCAAACTGTAGAAGGCAAATAGAAGCCTATTTTCAAGAAGAAAAAAAAAACAACCAAGATGTGGTTGTGGGACAAAGATTACACAAATGTACGTAACAGGTAACAAGAAAGTAAATTCCTTGCTCTCTACATTAATTCCAAGCTATTGCAGGTATTTTGAACTTACTCAATTTTCCTTCTAATAGAAAAAAATACATCCAAACTCTTCTTCAGTGAAGAATATCAGAAGCTAACATTCTCTCTTCTGCTCCCTTCTTTTAAAAACAGATATCCATTGAGAAAACAATCACTTTAGTCTCAGGTTTTCCCAAGAGAGGTTGTTAGAATAAATACAAAAATTTTACCTTTGATGGCTCCTTAATAAGGGTGGGGTGATTATACAAGTTTGAATAGGTACCTAGGTCACAAAGAAAGAAGAAAAAAAACAGTGAAGAAAGGCTTACAAGCAGAAATTAGGTTATTATGAATTGCAGTACTACTTAGTCTTTGAAGATATAAAATTTCAAGAATTAAGTTAACAACATTGTTAAGTTAAACAGTAGTTTATCCAGCAAGAATTCCTGCTGTTGTGCTTCAGAAGCACAAACCATCTTACCTAAAACACTGAAAAAAAAGTTATGAGATTACCTATAATATATTTTGAAAACCTAGGAACAAACAAGCAAAGTTCAAAATGCTTACTCAAAATGGATTCACAATCCCACTTTTCTTTCGGTTCCTCAATAACTACAGCTACTATTTCTTCCTTTTCTTCCTCACTGTCTTCATTCACAGTAGAGTCTAAATCTTCACAGAGTTCAAGAGCATCCAATTTCACACAACTTTGGAAAGTCCAGACAAGAAAAAAAACAACAGTTTGTCTTTTCTTGAAAATGTGCAATTATGTAAACCAAGTCTCCCCTCAGTAAAACCCCCAAACAAAGAAAATCCCAATGAAACCCGCAGCAAAAATAAGTTTCCTTAAGTAAGCATCCCCCAAATAAACCAAAACATTAGGACAAGAAACACAGCTAAAAAAAGGAAGTATGACTGTATTTCCAAAATATGTGACACAAAAAATTTGTGACTAGAAGGCAGTAAGAGAAGAGGATATACTTTTAAATATCTTACTAAGGCAGCTCTAGAGGGGATTATGTACTCTGCTACTGACCAGTCATCCTTCACTACATGGGACATGTTACCATATCTTTCAATTGGGAAACATAAGACTTATGTGAGAACATTTAGCCATTTAACTTTGGGATCATAGCACCTGCTGTAAGACACAGTGAATACACTGTAGAAATGCAGTCTTACATCAACACAGGGTTGCTCTATAAGCACTGATTTTTGCAGTGCTCCAAAGAGCAGAACCCATGCAACAGACACCTATGAGTTTATTATCAGGTAACTCAGTATTACAGTGAAACCTGCTGCACACCAGCAAAACAGAATATACTTGGCTACAGAGGCCATTAAAAACAGAACTAAAGGTATAAGCAGCAAGGTAAGTTACATTAAAAAGGAAAAATACCTCTAGATATCACTTAAACTAGTTCCATACAAATACACAAAGGCAGCATAATCTCACGTAAACCAACAAAATGCCTCCACTTAATTTTATCATCTCAAGATTGACACTCAGTGATATAAAAAAATGGATAATACTCATGCTACTTTTACTGTGGGATGTAATCTTTGCGTACATGAACTGGAAACAACATACCCAAACTTTTCAATACAAACACAGGATTACATAAATAGTTATGGGAAATGGTACTTCTGGGAATACATACTCCTTTGCTTTCTCTTTGTAGTAATCATTCAGGACTTCCTGCAACCGAGCATTGTCTGTGTTAATATAGCCTTCTAACTCCACATTGTCCAAGGCTCCAATTTCATCTTCATCAAATTGTTCAAAAAACTGAAATAAAGAAATGGAGATCTGTAATTAGATCACAATTATTGTCCAATTTCTGAATAGCCTCAAGAACATCTACACATTTCTTTCTATTTGCCCCTTTTTCCTCTTCCCTTTCATTTGCTGAACAACTGCCAAAGACATCTGCAGTAGGATTTCCTCCAATCTGTCAGTATTCTTTCAGCATGGGAGTCACAAAGTTATTGTTTAATAATACATAAATCAGCTTCTGGAAAATCTTTGTAATTCTAATGCATTCTTTCAATCTGTACACTAAAAAGGCTGACACTGCTCAGGACAAAAGCTACACTGTATTTCCACTGCTCTGACATCATTTTATGAAAATATACTTGACACAGTGGAAAGAAAGAGTGAAAGTGTGTCTTTTTACCAGACACTTACTCGTACATGATTTGCTGTTTTGAACTGAGCCTCTCAGACAAAAGTGTAACACCAACTATGAATGCTCATTATAGTGACTGGAGTAATTTTATTTAACTATATTTGGGTTAGGCCTTTTAATAGCAATTAACATTATAAGCTATTTAACACAAGGCTGCTAAGGCACACAATATTAAATGCAGAACATGTGCAAAGAACAGCTGTTTGATGCCTCGACTACTGACAGCTGTAAGAATTTGCACAGGCATACAGGACACTACCGTATGAGATGAATCAAAAGACTTAACAGCTACATTCTTGAGCTGCCTCACCTTCTCAAATCTGTCATCCAAGAGGGTTAACTGCTCATTCCTTCTCATTACTGAAGATGACATAGAATATTCTGTGAAACGACTCCTGGTTTCTTCTTGCATAAAAAGAAATTCTTTTGTCTGTCCATTAACTCCATCATCTGATAAAGGACCTTCTGAATCGTAGTCTTTATCATCACTGCAACTATCCTTTTCATCACTATCATCCTCCACATCTTCCCATTCATCTTCGTCCTCAGCACATGATACCCTGAACAAATGTACAAAACAGTTTTATAGTAATACATGGACCTTTCCACGGTTCTGACCAATGCTGGGTTACCAGAAACAACTTGGCAATAATAGATTTGAATCTTGCGAGGGAAAGATAAAAAGTGATTATTTTCAAACCAGTGAAAGAAAAACAAATTTAGAAATAACAGTGTTGCCAAAATTAGCACAGTACTACTTTTGTCTGAAAGCTGAAAACATTTTTGGTAATTGTGGATCACACATCCATGCACTGAGAGTGAAGATATGTTTACATTCAGCAACAAAGGTAAAAGTAGAAAAAGAAAAGATAAGCTGCACTTTGGAATATTAAACTAGCAAAATGATAAAAATGATAGCAAAACCTAAATAAAACATATGCAGCAGGGTATCACATGAAGGATTTGTAAAAGTTCTGGACACACTTGTTAGCATTCATCAATACTATTACTGATGTGTTTTACATGTGATAGATGGTAATGTTTTAAATAGTTTCAGAGTCTATTATTCCATACGTTGCATCTGTGAACAAATACACGTAATCCATGAGGTCAAAGTAAAAAATGAAACCCATCTCTGGGATAACACATGAAAATTTGGTTTTTGTAAGCTACTATCCACATAACACAAGGTAATACTTTTTTCCTTTAATGCACCTAAGCATTCAATTAGAAATTTGAAACCATTCTTTCTTCCTTTGAAGTAACAAATCAGACCACTCCTGTTTATACATTACAAACAGTTCTACAAAGCTCTATCTACCCCTTCTGTGGTTCATTTGCTTGTAGAACAAAATCATCTTCCAGGATATTTTCTGGATTGTCAAAGTCAAAATCGTCATCAAGAGCTGCAACAATATCTGGGTCAAAATCTAGCCGTGGTCCTAGTAAGATAAAACAAAACAAAACATAAGTATGTTTCTCTGACATTACAAAGCTACTCTCCTGGATAAACCCCAATCCAACTAGAATGTTAATCTGCATTAAGGAAAGGTTTAACCTAAGAATCACAAAATTCCTCAACGCTATTTGTAGATTTGATGCAAGCCAGGGCAAGTCACTAGCCTCTTATCAAACTTCCTCATTGAGAAAAGAACATTCCCCAAAGGTCTTAAGCTTCCATAAATGCATTTTAATATGTTTTACTTACAATATTGCAGAAGAAAGAAAAATCAAAATAAAGTACTGTAAGATCAACTGCCAAATCTAACATCCCCTAGAATTCCCTACATTAAAAAAGCTCAGGAAGTGTTTCTCTACTGCAATTAGTGTCTTCAGCATCCTTCCATCAGGACACAGAGAACTACCACAATTAATTCCTGCTATAAAATATTAAGATAGCTGTAAAGTGAATGTTCACTGCAAACATGAATACATAACGAAGTGTACTTACAGCCTGTAACACTAAATAATACTAGTGAAGGAAAGCAAACATCACTTCTTTTGAGAGTGAAAATCCAGTTCCAGACTTGAATTCAAAGAGATGGAGTAATAAATAAATGGTACTAGCTGTAATTTTCACCTGTTATTGCAGTTGCTACACAATAGTAAGAGCTCATGGATTCAACACCCCCGCAAGAAAAGCTAAAAAGCTATTATTAGTGAATCACAGAAAGATGTCTCAAATTAAAACACAAGTCTCTTTTAGATCACTCTTTATATCTGCTATTGAGTCTGCTCTAAATAAAAAAAAAAAGATATGACACTAAAATCAAAGCTATAATTACCATCTTGTACTTAAATGGTAACTCATATTACAGAAAGGTAGAAGATATAATGATACCTGAAACAGGAGCAGCTTTGTTTAACAAGCCCACATCCTCTTCAAACTCTGTAGCAAATACTGAGGAAGGCAACTTAATGGATGGAGCCTTAGAAAAAGAAACAAAACGTCAGCATCAGAGTATGGTTGTTCTCAGTTTTTCATCTGAATATGGTTGATATGTCTACAGGATGCTAAATTCCCAAGAACAACATAAGATTATTATTAGCAAAATACTACTTACTGGAACTCGCTGAATTTCATCTTCTATGTGCCCGTCCTGTGTGACAACAATTCTGCCTTGATGCCCACGCACAGAAGGGACAAGCTCAGAGGGACCTGAGGCTTCTTTCAGATGCTGCAAATAGTCATAGTCATCATCGAAGAAGACTCCATATTTCCGCTGCTCTTCTTTCCTTTTCTCCTCATGCCCCTTGGAATTTTAAGAAATACACTGAGTACTTAAGTCCATTTAAAACTTATTAGCAAAAAGAAAAGTAACACACCTATTGAGAATGCCTGAGTTCTGAAGTCCTTGTAGTTCTCTCTCCACTCATTATGCTAACAGCCAATTAGAGCATTGTTCAGGTGGTGTTTGAGCAGGACCTTAAACTTTTTCCATAAGCAACACAACTAACAAAGCCTGTTTTTTCACGGTGGGTCAGGAAGTTTTTGTTGTTTTTTTTTTAAATACATTTAGAACCCTAATGCCACTTAGTCATCCTTCAATCCATCAGACAGTAACTGACAACTATCAAATTCCCTACATCCCCTTCTTTTTAATAAACTGGATTAAAAACTACTTTGTTTTAGCCTGTTTCTGAATTGTACAACAGCATACCCACTTCTCTCTCCTGCAGCATGTCTTATGGGAATGACCCTCTACTAAAAGTGAGTATTTACTTTCTGTGTAGGCAGCAGAACTCTTTGGGGTGCAGTATCATCAGCAGCAAGTGGATCTCTTTGACTTCTGTGCACCAAGTGAAATGTCACTGCTTTCTTCTTCTCTATAAAGGGTTTCTTTTTCTTGTGAGGCTGCAAAATGACATTTGGTTAATCATCAATAAAAAAAATGAAATAGTAAAAGCACCTTAAAATAATCTTTTGCTTGGAGCATGCTACTGTATTCCTTTTAAGGCAGTATTTCATAAACATATGGACAAAGCAAAAAGAGACTAGTGGTAGCTTTAACTCTTTTCACCACATGCACAACAGCCAATTCATATGTTGAAATGGCATATGCAGATGTATTCAGCTGCAAAAGGGCAACACATCGGTACAATAAATATTTGTTTATAGCATATATATGTTACATGTAATCCTAGAATGGAATTTTTATGTAACTAAACACTGGGTCAAATCTGAAACAGACTTCATCCAAGAAACACAGGAAACTGAGAAAAGGACATTCACCTAGATACACCTACCTTCTTGGAAATCTAGACAGCTGTTCCTACACCAGTAATTCAGTATGAATCATGAAAACTATAGACTGCACAGACATAACTCTAACACCAAGTATTATCTACATTCTGGAAAAAAAATCAAAAGTATTCTTAACTAGGTGAAAGTCTTTTCTATAAGTTAGCACATCTGATTTATCAAAATTTCCAGCCTTACTTACCTACTAAAATGTGTTGTTAGCAGATACATACAACTTGGAAACTACTCAAGGGATCTAACCTATCTTCTTTACCTGGTAACTTTTAAGTAGACAACATGACAAACTATGTCATATCAAAGTTTTAAGCATATCAACTGCCACGATACGTTTTGAAGCAAAAACTCCTAAATGCGCTTTAAAATCTTATGCTTGAAGCAACCACAACGGAAAATACAGCAAGTTTTTGGAAGCAGGCAACGTGCTACCCCTACAAATACAGTTGCTGATGCCTGACGGTCCAAGGGAATTGCCGATAACACAGCGACACTACATAAAGCCGAGCGGGAAAGCTAACACACCCCCATCCCACACCCTTCACGGTGGCTCACGGCACACGCCTCGGGATGCCGCGTTAGGCTGGAACGCGCCTACGGGCGACCCAGGCCGCGGGCCGTGCAGGCCTTCCCTCAGCGTGGCTTCTCCTCTGTCCGCCTCGCTGCCGCGGGTCCGGGACTGTTGCACAGACCCCACCAACCGAGCCGGGGGAAGCTCCCAGACAGCCCAACAAACAAAGCGTTTCTCCTCTCCGAACCGTGCCGTGGAAACGGCCTGATTTCAGCCCCAAAGCCAGGAGCGGTCGGTCGGACGGAGGGACGGACACGGCAGCTCGCGGACTGCTCGCAGTCGCCCTGCCTTCCTCCTCACCATAGTGCGAGAGCAAACTGCCGGCGACAAAAGCCACAACCAGCGCCTCTAGTCGTGCTCTGCCTCACACCAGGCGAGCATCAACACCGCAGAACTGCGACCTCCATCTTGGAACAAACCAGTGACCAGCAGGGGGAAGCCGAGAGACTGCCAGTCCCAATAAGGCTTTTTTTCCCTAGTTACAAAAAACAACGAGAGTTTTCTAACACTTAAATAGAATTCTAATTAAAGAGACACTCAAAAAACGCAATCAGCCTACTTCCCTCCACCCTCCAGAGGCATATTTTCCCACTTCTCCTCCCAGACTAGTGGAGAATGGTCCCGTCCGCCAGCGGACCAAGGGGCAATGCGCGTGCGCAGTGCCCGCGCTGTCTCTCGCGGGTCTTGGAGGGGCGGCGGGGCGGGACATGTTGGCAGAGAGGAGTGGCCTTGAGATAGGACTTCCGCCCCTGCTACCGCTACCGGGAACCACGCGGCGGGGCCGGAGGCGGGGCGTCCATTAGGGGCGGAGCGCCTGAGGGATTGGGCGGGGCTTACAGGGCATGATGTGCCATAGTCTCAGCGCTTGGAGCATGGTGGTTAGGTTGTGGTGCATTCTAGACCCTCAGTGAGGCGGCGCCGCTCCAGGCTGTGGGCAGAGTTAGGGGGGAGGCTGGGCCTTCAGAGGCCGTGAGACGGTGCTGCCAGGTGGGTACTGGGAAGGTGGGGCAGAGCCCAGCTCAGGGAGCGGCGTAGTGGTGCTGCGAGGTACAGGGAAGAGAAGCCCATCTCCGGGAGTTTGTAGCCACCTGCTGGTTGTCTCCCTTACCCACTCCCCAATATGTTACCGCCTCTGCCTGCCGCCGTGGCGGAGCCGCAGCTCGGTTCTCTGCGGCGGACACCCCGGACAGCAACAGAAAACCATCCCCAGGCTCCGCACAAAATCCCCAACGCGTCCCACGGCGGCAAGGCTTACCGCCGGGTATGTCTCTCTCGTCCCACCAGAGGAGAGGAGAGAAGGTTACGTGGCAAACATGAGGCGTTTCACTTATTGCACCAAGTGCTCAGGCGCTGCAGTAAAATACAATAAACTTCACTAAAGAACCTGTGTGAGATAGGTGTTCTCTGCTTCTGGCCCAGCAGAAAGGGCCTCTTCAGCTAGCAGTGCCACAGGGCCGTCTGACACAAAATGATTAAGCTTGGAAGGGAATGCCGGAGTTCATCTAGTCCAACACCTCTTCTCTAGCAGGGTCCCCTAGAGCACATTACTTAGGATCGTGTCCAGGTGGGTTTTCAGTATCTCCAGAGAAGGAGACTCCACAGTCTCTCTGGGCAACCTGTTCCCAGTGCTCACTCACCCTCACAGTGAAGTAGTTCTTCCTCATGTTTAGGTGAAACTTCCTGTATTCCAGTTTGTGCCTCTTGCCTTGTGTCCTAATGCTTGGCACCATAGGGAAGAGTCTGACTCCATCCTCTTGACACCCTCCCTTCAGATACTTCTATTCATTGCAAAGATCCCCTCTCAGCCTCCTCCAGGCTAAACAAGCTCAGGTTCCTCAGCCTTTCCTGGGAATAGAAATGCTCCAACCCCCTAATCATCTTTGTAGCTCTCCATTGGACTTGCTCCATGTCTCTCTTGTACTGAGGAGCCCAGAACTGAACACAGTACTCTGGGCGGGTCTGCACCAGGTCTGAGGTGCAGGATCACCTCCCTTGGCCTGCTGGCAATGCTCTTGCCGATGATTTATTTCTTGTGATGGGACACTCTAGCTGTGTAAACTATACCTATACCATGTGGCATGCCTGTGCACAAACACAGACACACATGTACATGCTCCTAAGAAAAAGTATGCTTGGTATTTTGGGAATATGATGTAAAGCCATTTTGTTAAATCTCAAAAAGAGAGTGTAAAACACAGGAGGAGTCAGTTTCTTCCATGTGCGTATAGACAAAAAAACAACAACCACAGAAAGGTTACTGAAAATTAAGAAAAAATTATCCACGTATTATAAGTGTATATGTGCACAGCTAAATATAAATCTATATGCAGAACTTAAAATATTAGCTTTAATCATGTTTGAGTGAATTTCATTATTTTTCAGTAGGTGTCACTAAAGCTCCAAAAGAGCCCAGATTTCCACTCTTCTGGCTAATTTTTCTGAAGTTTTGCATCTTTACTGTCAAGTTTCATCACGAAACTCTTATGGGAGTGCACAAACTGATCTCCTCCATCAGTTGAAGTGACTCCTATACTCAGCGGATTCAAATTTTTCCCTGCATGTTATCTAAGCAAAGCCTAGACTGTCCTTTCCTCTTCCTAAGGAATTCCTAAGCGTATGTGGCAAGTATCTTTGTTGCTGTCAGTGTTCAAGGTACAGCTGGGTCTACAAAGCATGGCATCATAACATTGCCATGATTTACTGTTCGAGCAATTGTTCTGTAAAATGCTGGGAAGAGATGCAAACTTACTAGCTCCTGAGTGTACAGCAATGTGGTCTGCAGTGTTCTTGTACCTCTCCTAGGTTTGCAGCCAGAGTGTAAATGTAATTCCATCTCTCTTCCAGGGAAACAAACAAAAAAAATCTTAAGACCTATTTAAACGGTTGCTGGCAACTAGCATGTGCCAACTCCAACACTTCCCACCCCTACTCACAGAGTTAGATGCCCATTCAAACAAGCCATTGTTTGTTTTATATCTTTGTTTCAAATCACAGTAGCTAAAATAATAATCCAAACCATAGTATTTCTTTCATTCCAAAATTTATACAAGTGTACAAACCCATATACCACTATACGAAACAGTGAAAGGAAGAGATGTCAACATTATTTTACTATATTATAACAATGGTCAAATATGGTTGAATTTGACATAGTATTGCAAGACTTTTCAAATATAAAGAATTAGATTGAACTCGGAGATACAGAGAATACTCTTAGTTTCTTTGTTCCTATCCAATGCTTCTAGAAAATAATGAAATACTGGTAAAAAGCTGTATCTAGTTCATATGAACTCTATTTCCATGAAAATCTTGAAACAAGATGAGAACACTGACTGTTGCATTTAGTGATGGATAAATTTGGTTAATTTGGTTCCCCTTGTGTTTTACTATGGTTTATTCATATGCAACATATCCAAATTCTTTAAGATTGCCCCAGTGATAAATGCGCTCAGGTGCAGACTAGCTATATCTCTAAAATATGACCACAAACTTGATTTCCCAGGGCAGCACTTGGCATAGCTAAGATCACAAATGACTTCCTTTTGGGGAAGGGAGTGGGGGCACACAAGATCAAACCTGCTGATCTCTCCCTGCTGTCTTGTGTCAAATTCTTGTCCCTCAAATTAAGTATGAAAATGGGACAATATTTATCCCTCATTACCTACTATTGCACAGAGTGTGTGGGCGAGAGTGTGGTCAAGCCATCTGTCCTTGTGGTCAAACTGTTGTTCCTTTAACAGTTGCACAAAACGTTTCTTACGCTAGGTGTCAGTCCTCTGGTCAGCAGTATTGTGGTTGGTAAGTGGAAGAACGGATTCATGCCACTTCACATTCCTCCCTGGTGTCATGGTGGCACAGGCCATCAGGTCTTTCTCTGCCCAGCCTCCGTGTTTGCTTTGGTCACCCTGTGTTTATCAGCAATATTGAGCTTTGTAATTTTCCACTGTTTTGCACTTCAACACTGACAGAGTAAAAAATACCTTATTAATCAATAAAGTTAATAACCAGAAACCTGATGAAACATTACAGAGAAATATGTTATTTTTACTCAATTTCTCCCTTTCTCTATCTAGATACACTTCCATAAGGTTGTAGTCTTTGGTTTTGTTTTGTTTTTAATTTCAGATGTCTGTTACATAGAAGCTTTAAGACATTCTGAAGAATTTTTCTTGAGTTTGATCCTTAAAATATTTTAATATCAGCCTAATAAAAACTTTCAGAATTGTTTCATTTTTTTTTCTTCATCAAAAGCTAGATACAGCAGTGAGCATTTCACTGAGCTTTGTACAGTAAGGATAAAGACAGCAACACTAACAGAGCTAAATGTGGGAGCTCCTAAAGACAAGAGGCAAGTTTATTCTGTTTTTCACTCTGGGTATGTCTTTATTTCATTTGACAGAAGCAGCACATGTCTTAACTCCTTGAGATACAAATAAAAACAGATGATGTGAAAGCATTTAAAAAATGCAGTTCTGGTATACCTGGTACTTGAATGCAAATGTGGCCTTTCAGCTTGGTTTACTTTTATCACTGACATGCCAAAAGACATTAAGGCATGGGTTCATAATCTAGTCTCTGCTTAGGATGCCAGCAGTGCTCAGCTAGACCTGTCCTACTAGTGCAGTCTGCCAGATACCTAGCTCTCCCTATGCTGGTTCCAATCCACTGCCAGCTTCAGCCAACAAGGGGATTTTGGTCAATGCCCAGGCTGCCAGACTAGATGTTTTCAGTCTGTGTTGGCTGAATATTCCTCTCATTTTTGATGATGAAAAATTGTGACTTGGACTATAATTACACTCAGGTTAAGTGAGAGCTATTTTGAAATAAATTCTCTGACATGGCTGTGGTATTACTAGTTATAGATATGGGTTTGAAACATCTCTACTGGAAAAAAACAAACACTAGTATCACCTGGAAAGAGGGGTCTAATTTCTGTAGTATCACAGACACTTTCATCCCTTTGTTTCACAGCTTTCATTTAGTTTTCAAGGAAAAAAGTAAAAAAAAAAAAAGTGGTAATCTGACAGTTTTCCTATGTCAACACTGAGGTTGTGGTGCTTTTTTAAGAGCTGCTCAGTGTGGCCAAAGCAGAAGGTGGGGCTGCCCTGCCCCACATCACATCAGAGGCCAGTAAAGTCCACCTCAGCAAGGGGCATGCACAACTGTAAGTAAATCATAAAACCCACAAATAAATACAATCTTGCAGACCTAAAAACGGCTGGGAATACTTCCAGTGATTTTGAAGATACACTATCACAGGTCCTGCCTCGTTTCAAATCACCAGTCAAAACGTTATCAGCTTAAATGATCATTAGCAATTAGCTTAAATAAATTTTTTGTACTTGTTAACATATATAACACAATTTGAGGAAATTCATATATTCTTTTTTCCATTTGAAAAAACTAGTTTCAAAGACTGGTATGTGTTACCTGGAAGGAGAGATAAGACACATTCTAGAACCGTTTCAATTTGGTATGTGATGGAAAAATTAGGATTTGAGTAAGTATCTATTCTTCTGCACCCACAGCAACATGCTGTGATGCCTGATCCTACTGATAAATGTGATCTATCAGGTCATTTCAGAAACCACTACTTTAAGGTACTCATTTTCTTTGTGTGGATTTAGGCATCTGAGTCCATATCTGACTCTGTGGACCATAGGCATGTGTGTAATGTCTTAAGTTGTGGATGGCATTTAAATGGTTTCTACAACTTGACAAAAATTAACACATTGATCATTGTAGCTAGCTGGGTTGTAATATGTGTTGCATGGAAAATGTTAATTTTTTTTTCTTTTTCCTTTTTTGCATATTTTAATTTTTTTCCTCAAGGATTACTCAGGAGTTTTCCAGGATGTAATCCTAAATTCTCCCTTCTAAGATGTATGCAGCACCATAGACAGTTAGACACGTATTTCCAATGGGCTGTTGTAGGAACTTGAAGACGTTTGAAATCATCAGTAGAAAGGATGAGGAGATACAGCAGAAATCAATTTCAGGCAGCTCAATAATGCAAAGCAAACTTGCTTCACTGCACATAGTGACATACCAAAATCTTGTTGTTTTTTATTGTGTGGATAACGCTTTACAGCTGTCATTTTTCTACCAGTTGATATTTAGAATATAAAAATATTATATACAATTCAAAGTCTGTGTGTGGGTACAATACACAAAGGATAATTTATAGTTCTAATTCTGCAAGTACACTACATTTTTACGTAAGTTCCAACAAAGGCAACTCTTTTTGTCCAGTTACATAAATTTGCTTAAGTAGTTTGCTGAACTGTGGGCCAAAGAAAGCACCTGATTGTTTATCAACAAAATAATAAGAAATTAGATACAAAATTAAAGATTAGCTCAGCATTTCTATCCAGGCTAGTATTCTGCCTCTAGCAATGGCTTCTAGCTAATACTTTAAAAGGCACCCCAAACCCAAGAGGAGGACAGGGAAAGCCTAACCAATACCTCGCCTGTGTATCTTCATATCTATTGGCAAAATGTAGCTTGAGGAAGCTGGAGCCTCATCTTTGTGTTTTAATTCTTAAAACAAGGCCTAGTGTAGAGGAATGTCTTCTTGCAAAGTCAGTTCATTCACTTCATCCTAAGAGTCTACCAAGTTTTAGTTCGCTTATGTAACTCGTACGTACCCTGGCACATCAGTGGAGCTACTGTCTTATATAAAGTTTATATAGTCTAACCTTACCTTTGTCCAAGTTATTCTGCCTGTGCAACAGCTGTCTTTCTGCCTTCAGTATCTTGGCTGCTTTCAAATGTTCCAAAGTGATTAAGGCAACACTGAGGTCTATGTAATTGCTCCACTCATTTCCTTTGAAGTGAAATACTGTGTCTTATACTTCAAAGTCAACATAGTAGGCCTTTATAGTATTTTGGACACACATTTCTAAATTTGGCAACAACAAAACCAACAAGTTTAAGCAGGAGAACTATTTCTTAAGTGTTAGTGTAAGTTTTAAGTTTACTTTTCAAATTCTAAAAATAAAAATAAAAATTAGGACTTTACCAGAATTGCTGACAAACATTAACTCTAATGGCCTGATCATTCCTGTATGATTTAGTGCCAAAGAATATATTTTTCTTACTTCCTTGATGTCAAAGTGGTGTTTCTATATTTATAAAATGATGGGCCTCACAGAAACTGAACTGTTTTCTGCAAATGGAATCCTAATGGCTCTTATTGATTCCATTAAAAAAGCAAGGTGCTGCTTCCTTTTCTTTGCTCCAACCATGTAGATGGTTATTTGGTTATTGATACTTTGGGGTCTGTGCATCATTAGATTTTTTCTAAAATGTAAGGGATCCTAACAGTCATATAAATCTATCTTTTAAAAAAAAAGGTTTGTCAATCTCTTTATAAATAATAGAGTGTCAGCTGTTGGGTTGGAAAGCACTCTTCTGTTACTCAAAGTGCTCTTTACTAAAATAATTCACCCCATTTACGCAATTCTACTCTTGTGAATATCAGTAAGGAGGGAGATCTAATTTTAGCCACCAAATTGCCTTCCTGCCTTTAGGCTGACATCTAAAACAACAACCTTCAATTTTATAAACTAAAAACATTCCACAAGAATCTATTGCAGGTTCCAAGGTAAAAATCACATCTACAGACCTTTTATTGCCTGAAAAAGAAATACTTACAGTTCATAATTAAAAACTAAACAGGGCACATGAAAGACAAAAATAAACTGCAATATGTACACACATCAGAAAGGATAAATAGCAAATATATTGTAATACTGCATTAAATGTACGCATATGTGAATTCCAGACCCCACCAAATGTTGTGTACATTAACTCAAAGGATAAATAAGTGCTAACATAAGACAGAGAATTTCTTAGTGTAAACAACACCACAGGCTTTTTAATAGGCCTTTGGGCCAACTTACAAAAACCGTGTATTGCCTTTCACACTCCATACCACTTAATAGCATTGTATTCACATGTACAATTTCAAGATAGTATAAAAAAATTATGAATCTAAGAAGCATTCTTCACACTCAACAAAAACAGGCTGCAGACCCATTCACTTTTACAGGATACTGGCTGAACTCATACTGATTCTTCTGGGAGTTCTTCTCAAAGCAGTGCAAGGGTCCTTAAATGTAAAAAGTCTTATTAGTAATCAGTGCTCAAGCCTACTGGTGAAAAACTTTTGTGCCTCATTTCAAGTCTGATTTTGGATTCACACTAGCATGACGTTGAAATTGTCACAACTGCCTGCCACAGGTGAGAAACATAATGATCCCTCTGTTTTGAATGGCAAGTGACAGACAGGAAGGAGTGTTTCTAAACGTGAAGCATTTAATTGCATTCATAGTGTCACATTATTCATCTTTCTAATCCTGATTGTGTATTACTGAGGATCCAGAGTATGTCAACATTAAAAACTAAAAATTATATGACTTTATTATGTATGAATGTTTCATGTATTTTCTTGAAGCATGCTCATCAGGATTTTAAAAAAAGACAATTGAGTTATACTAGGACTAATTTCTGGCAACTGTATTTACTGGCACGAGAGAAAATTACAGTTCTTCACTAAAGTACTGATGACATGAGGACTTGTGGCTTGCTGTCTTTCTAAGACAGCCCGTGGCCACTAAAAAAAAATACATGCACAGTTGCTCACAGTCTCAGGTTTTTTTTTTTAAAAATAATTCCTCCCACTGGCCAAGTGCATTGTTAAGCAGTCCCATCCACTCCACTTTTCTCTGTGGACTGACAAGCAAAGTCTCTCTTCCCTCATGCTCTCAGTCCTTTTCACGCTCTATCCTCTCAGTTACCCTCAGTCACAACCCTATGAAGTCTAATTAGTTTCTGGTAACAGGCTCTCAATCGATTGTCTTCAGCACTTCCTGACTTGTGGAGCTCCGATGAAGAAGTCCACTGACTCCTCTGTGTGGGCTAGCCACAGAATCATGGTCTGTCTCAACACTGACAAACACTTCATGTGGGTTCTCCTCCTAGACAAATCATTTGTCCATTGATAATGACGAGGGCCACATCCTTCATTAACCTCAGGGTAAGCTGTTGCACACACTCACACTCAGTCAAGTTCCAGTGCAACCTCGGGTCTTCAGGACGTAATGATTTCCCCAAAGAAAACTGTTACATGAAATATGGGATGTGGTCAAACAGTTATGGACGATGAAACCTGAAATGATAAATAATTTTAAAACTTAGAATTACATTATTTCAACTGACGATTATATTGCTCTTCATCCTCCTCTCACAGTTATTTGCTTTTGTTGCCTGAGAAGAATTATTCTTGATTTTCCTGGTCTGTGTGGGATTAGTGTCAGCTGTATTATTCCCCACTGTCCACCTCTCTCTACTAGAAAATCAAACAGGGCTATGGTGTGGCTCAGGCACTGGTATATGTCTGTCTGTCCATACCATTAACCTGTTACTGTAGTCCTTTGAACAGTTTTGTTCGGGTCAGCAAGCACTCTACCAGATACTGCCTGGGATTAGCACAAGCCAACAGGTAGACAGGATATGGGGGAATGCCACCCTGTTTTGGGGTGGGGAGAAGGGCTTTACTGTATGACTTCAAGCTGTGCCAAGCCTGCTGGCCTCAGAGCTGGAGAACAGTGTCCAGTCTGTTTTGTTTGCCCATAGAGGTTTGCGTGCCAATATCGCCAGAATTGCATCCACTATTTGGAGACACTGTCGGTAAAACAGAAAGCTTTGGTAAGACATGAAATTTAAATTTCTGGGTTTTAATACTTTTAGGCATGTACAGCACTCCAGATTGCCTGCATGATGGATAGGGAGGTGAGTTGCTCCAAAAGGTGTCGCCAACCTCTTCTAGAACAATTTAGGAGCCTATAGCAACTGAAATTCTAACTCAGTTTAAATGTAATGAATACAAGCAAAAGGGTAAGAAGGGCACCAGTATTAGGTGCTCAATGTATCTATCACCAGACTTCTAAATCCCTGTTTAAATGGTTTTAAATACACATTTATCCATGAAGTAGTAAAAGATGTCGCAACTTTAAAAAAGCATAGGTAACGATGCACCTAACACAGTAATTCACATATTTTCTCTTAACAGTTTCATAGAAGAGAAAACAATCCACACATTACCCCTGTCATGTGGTACAGTAAAATACAGGGATACATTTCTCAAATAAAGGAGCTGCTAAGTTAGAGTACAGTACATTGCAAAAAAGACACAGAAGTTTTGTATTTGTGCAAGCAGATTATAAACATCTACTAATATCCTCTTCCCAAACTTCTAATTATTTCTCTATTTTTAGAAAATCAGTTTCTTGGATTCTGTTATGTAATTACTAGGAGTAGAAAAACAGTTCAACTCACAGTCATTACAGTAAATGATGAACAATCATAGAATCATAGAATGGCCAGGTTGGAAGGGACCCTAAAGATTATCTAGTTCCAACCTCCCCACACTGAGCAGGGATGCCAATCACTAGACCAGGTCACCCAGGACCACATCCAGCCTGCCCTTGAACACTGCCAGGGATGGGGCATCCACAACCTCTCTGGGCAACCTGTGCCAGTGCCTAACCACTCTCTGGGTAAAGAACTTCCTCATAATCTCTAATCCAAATTTCCCCTCCTTTAGTTTATAGCCATTCCCCCTTGTCCTATCACAGTCTGACCACTTAAAAAGTCTCTCCCCTTCTGTCTTATAATCAATGAATACCAATGTTTTTTCTTTCCCAAGTTTAATATAAAATTTTAACAATTCAAAGATAATGTCAATACTGATTCTAATATTAAAGCATCTTACATTGAATATGCATTAATATAAGAAAATATATACTATATGCTTGTTTAATAAGCAGCTTCCTTGTCTCATTCTATCACAGAACTTCACAAATGAGCCTTTGTTAAACAGCTATCAGTGCAAGTGTCTTTTGGTTTGTACTATCTCAGTAAAATGAGTAATTCATTCTTTGGCTGGAGACTTTTGTCTATGCTTTTCTTAAAACAAGCCACTTCTGTTGTATCAATCAAAATGTAGTGGTGAACTACATAATTTTTAATGAGAGGTCTCAGAGGAAACAGAATCTCTTTTTATTTTCAAAATTGCAATTGACTTAAAACATCTGCATCTAATTCTGCTCTTAATTAGGTTTTTCTAGTGTTACTCTACTGACTTCTGTGCAGTGGCTCCACAATAGTGAAAAAAAGAGAGACGAGATGGAATAGAGGGAGCTTGATTTCTGTGAGGCTGAAATTCTGCCAGGACCCTATAGAATCATTGCCTATATTTATCCCAATTTGGCTGTGTCTATTTTTTACTCAATTTTCCAAGGCCCTTCTCCTAAAAAAAAAAAAAGAATTCACTTTCTATCTGGTCTGTCACACCACTGGATCCCCGAGATTTTTGGTTCAGCTCTCAAGAATCCAACTGTAATCAGACTCAAGTGTTTTCAATTCTCATGAAAACTATGCAATTCTTCTAGTAGGACTCCCGCTTATTTGTACTTATGCTTCTATACTGCAATGCAACTTAAAAAATTTAACAATGTAAGCAGGGGGTAGCACTCCATCTCTCTTAGCACACAGCCAGGCTTCTATTCCTGCTTATTTTCCTTCTCTTCCTTGGGATGCCCATTTTTTTCAAGTAGTATTATCGGTTTTGTTCTGAAGAAGATATACTGCCTACTAGCTGAAGAGAAAATAACATCAGAAGTGAAATGAAAATACATATATCAGTGTTTGAAAGCCCTGCCTCCTGAGTCATCTCCTGGATTAGGTTTGCTATCTGCGAAACAGGTTTGATTCTTTGAAAATTATTCATGTACTATCTACACTGAAGTGACTTTTCAGTAGTACTAAAATAAAATCCACATTTTGGAGAAAAAACAACAACACTAAAGTTGTGAAATCAAGCAATGAACCAGAAGATGCCAGAAACCAGTTAACACCAGTCTTCCATTGTGAATTTTCCTTCTAACACTCTCTTCAGTTACAGGATTCACATTCACTTGCTTGGATCCTGAGTTTGACTGAAGCAGGTACCCAGTCTTGGGCAATTTTTTCTATTTGACTTAACTCTGTGTGGAAGTGAAGACAATGCTATTATATATGCAATGTTGACTGATCCTAACAGCAAGTTTTGCTTGCTGCTGGCAACTTTCAGCCTTTGTAACTCCAAAAAAATATGAACAGATGTCATGGGAATGGCAGAGTGTGTCTCCCTCCCCCTAGGAATGCCTCTGCCAAACTTGAAGTCCTGCTAAAAACTGTGGACACTTCAGAGATCTTTAAACAATAATGCTTCAGACAACATCTTGATGTCATCCAAAGCAAAGAACAAAACAAATCCAGATGAACACATCAGAAGTAGCAAACAGGGAATATCAGAGTATGTCTTGTTCCCAAGAAACTGCTGCCAGGAGCATATGTGACCCTTAGGAAGCTCCCTGAATCACTGGTGAGCTTTTCTAAGTTGAACACATCATCTAGTGTTCACTTACCAAACACTTCTACAAAAACGTTTACTGTCATGAGCAAGGGAACACTGTCAGAGAAGGACATTACTTTTTTTGTGCTTAAGGACTGTTAACTTCATCTTTGAGAAACACAGCTAATAATCATGCAGATAATAAGGATTATTTTTTAGATTTCTCAAATGACCTTACTCCATTTAGCAACTGATCCACTGCAGTCACCTTCACTGCTTTATCAACTACCCAGCTTCAGGGATGACACCACCAACACTGGGAACCCCAACAGAAGCAGAGGTGGAATTCAGGTGATTCAAGGGGACTCATGGCAGAAATCTACACAAGTCACAACACAACTGCAGAGGACTTGCAGAAAGGCAGAGGATTGTTGTCATACTCATTTCTCCACCTTATGCAAGAAGAATAATTCACCCACCTGGTAAATTGTCGACTTTCCTCATGTACTTCCATTTCTGTGCTTTTAAATTCATTCAGTTCTTTCCGTATTGCTGCCTAATAAACAACAACAATATATGCAACCATAAGAAAAACAAGTCTTAAGGAAAGCAAAGAGTCTGAGAGGAACCTGGCCTTACTCTTGCAGATTCCCTTACAGTTCCCATTTCCCAGTCTCCCTGACTGTAACCCACTACTCTCACACATTTCTGATCATCTACAGGAATTACGTTTTTTCACACTACAACTATTACGCTACATAGAAACTCAAAGCATTAAACATCAACAATAAACAAAGAAACACCAAATCTACAGGGGATGGGGTTGTGTCAACAGTTGCCTGCTGAGTATGCAGCCCAGAGAGGATTACATCTCCAGGCACAACCCCTGAGAAGCCGGTGAGTCACACTGCCTGCACAGGCACTGTACACACAGCAGGGGCCTTGTATGTCCTCATTGGAGACAGCCCTTCAAGAATGCAAAATTAATAGTGTTTTTTAGAAGTAGAATTAGCCACTTAGTTTGATTAGTTTTATGTAAAATTACATGAAATATCTGGATATATCAGGCTTGCATTTTCAGTTGGCAGATACTAAATAATGTTAGAAATTCAGTGCACTCTGTTAATGCCTTGTTGCTTATGTCACAAGAGTGATAAACAATTTACTTCATCAAATAATAAATACGATTTATAAAATATTCTAATATATCCTACAAGGGCTTTTGTTTCTATACCATATGCTTTCCTACCTTCACTGTGAAATAAAATGACAATTTATTCTTACTCTTTCATCATTTTAAATAAGAGCAGTATCATTAATCCCTAAAGAAATCTCATCTGGTGTACATGCCTTTCAGTGCAGAACAGACAAGCAGGCTGATAAAATTACAGGATCATCAGACTGCAGTCTCATAAACTAGAAACTTCATTTTAAGCAGGGGATGGTTCCGTTACATTAGGATGCTGTAATAGCTAAGAAAGAAACAGCATTTTCTGAGGACTGAATCAGCAGCAAAGACACCAGAGCTTCAGCTTGTAATACAGTTACAGTACAATTTTCTGCTCCCACTGGAATTAGAAAATCACTTCCTTAGAAAAAAAAAATGCAAGGGATTTTCACGCAACCTGACGTTTGCCTTTCTAGAGAGACCAACAAACATGGGGATCACAGAACCACCCTTGGGCACCTGTTCATTACAAAATGAAATGTGATTAAAAACTGCTACTCTAAAGTAGGTAGGGAACTCTACTGCTTTTCCTAGGGCAGTTTACCCTGTTTGGACCTAGCTGAAAGTGCAGGTGCTGGGTGTTCCAACCTCCCACAGACTACCTGAGGACTAGAAAGTGCCAAGAACCTTCCAGAACCAACACCTGCAAACAATTCTAGGTATATTTTTAATGTCTCCACCTTGACTTCATATGAGTCTCTCCTCTGATTGTCAGATAAGCTGGCATTCATATTAAAATATAAGCTGAAATAAAATCAGTGCTTTACAGTGCTTAGCTAAAAGACACCAAGCACATCTTGCAAGATTTCAGAAAAAGCTGGTTCAGACACAGTGCTAAAAGGGTCAGAACTTTTTGATACATAAATCTTACAGCTTTCCCTTTATGAAGCAGTAAAGGAGGGAAATGGAAGAGCATTTTGTGGTAATCTCTGACTGATCTGTCTTTTAAAGGAGAATCACAGAATCATTTGTCTCATCCTTCATAGTTAGGCAGAGGAACTATTAACTGCAACATGTGGGGGGTAAACTTCCCAAGAAGGTGTCCTGCATACATACAGTCAGCTCTTCCACTGACAGTTGTGGCCAAGAACCCTTAGGAGGATGGAGCTGCTTCAACGTTTTTTCACTTAAATGAGTTGCAAAAGTAATTCTTGATAGCAGTGACACAGGCTTCTGTCTGTGGAAAGCATAACTGAATTCCATATGCCATGGCAATCTTTGTACCTGGCTTAGCAAGGCTTTAAAAACGCACAAAATTCTGGCCTGAACTGTCATAATGGAGGTGGCAAACATGCTTTTAATATCCACCTGGGTGAGTTTTCTTAGGTGCAAGCAGCAGATGCACAGTAGTACCCCAACAATCTCAATGCCTTCAGCCGATGCCATTGATAATGTAAATGTAAACCAGAGGAAGATCCCCCAAAAGTGACAGATGCAAGCATTTTTTTATAATCTGCATTTGTCCCTTGCCTTGTCTGCGGGAGTTAATCTGGCCCAAGGCTTGTCAGCACGACGGTCATAATCTGGAGAATCTGTGACCTCCACATACTCATTAAATCGAAGGATTCTTCTAGCTTGAAGTTCAGCCACTGTAGGCCTCAGGCTGAGCTGTAAGTGGGAGGTAGAAAATCGTATGTTTAATAAAATAAAATAAAATAAAATCAAAGCCGAGGTTATGATGTAGTCTCAAGAGAACTTTAATGGCATTTCTAAATAATGTCACTTTCAGGTGTCTAAAATAAGGCACCATCTTGGGAGTGCTGCACAGGAATGGGGAAACAGCACAACCTAATTTCTTCGATTATAAAAATAGTCTTTGTCAGGCAGGTCACAGAGAATCGTGACAGTTATCCCTGGAATATTAGTTGTGACTTTGCAACAGTCACACCATTTACATTAACTATTACACAGTCTGCTGTGTTCAGCTATAATTTTAAAAATAAGTAGGATTTGAAGGTGCCTACCTAACTAAAAAAAAACCCTGGTTTTGAACATCTTGAGGTCATTATGATGACAAGTTGTTTCAGTAACCTCAAACAATATTCACTTTAATTAACTAAGGACTATCATATTGAGGAAACTGTATTTTTACAGATAAGGGCAGACTAGGTATACGTATGAAAACTCCTTCCATCCTCCACCAGAATGAGCTCCCAAAGTCAGGGCAGCAGATCCATAACCACTTTATTTCCAGGACAATGAGTGCTCTCCCACCTGCAGTGGCCAAGACCACTGACGTGGTTAGAAGAATGATGAAGGGACTTCTTATGGCCCGCATGGCTTTGCTGCCCTCTCTGCTTCTGTAGGGAAGAGTGGATCTACAAGTGTGGCTGCCCTCGAACATACATGACAGCAGTGGTCATGCTCACAGAGGAAATGTGTAATTTCTCTCCCCTGCTTACATGAACAAATATTAAGCATGGTCAGGCTCCGTATGTTTTTCCAGGTATGCTAAGGTGGATAGGATGGAGCTTCTCCCCAAGATGGACTTGGCTTGTATTGCTTTTTAAACAGATTTCTAATCTGGGGGCATGGACATTTGCAGTAATGCACATACACTGATTTTTAGAATCTTATAAAAAATAATCCTATGTACACAAATACACAATACAAAAAACACATCATCACCTTTCTACTGAGTCTACGTTTTATTTCTCTTTTGGCTTCCTGTTCTTCTTCTTCATTCTTCTCTGTTTTCAGAAGAGATAAAAAGGAGTGAATATTTAAGTATTATAACTGCACATACTAGATTTCTCTTGGTTGAAAGCTCAAAAAAGTTTATCTGGATATTTAGGAAGGCTGAAGGTTAGCTGCCTATCCCAAGCTGGGAAGCTACCTCCCTGTGGGTAGCAGATGACTGCATGAATGGATGGCTGGACATGAGAAACCACCTAGAAATAGGAGATGGGAAAGGCCATCATCTTTGCTGGGCAGCAGTCCATCAAGGAGAGCTGGAAGCCCAACTTTTGGAGGACAACTCCAACAGGTGGCACCAGGAGAAGGAGGGGATCAAACCCATAAGGAACAGACAGTCTTCTGCATGAGAGACTGTGGAGCAGGATGTGTTTTATACATTCAAACTGTTTTACTTTCAGGAACGAAACTCAAGAACTAAAGGAAAGGGACTGTAATCTGGTGGCTGCTGCTAATATATTGAATTCACTGTCTAGGAAACAGCCCTCTGTCTATGGCACTGACTTGTACCTTAAAGCACCTCTTTCCCATCTCCAGCCTGCAGGGCAGAGCACTGCTTTAACACTGGTGCTGCAGAAACACTGCCATGATAAAAATTCCTACCAAGAGTAAAATCTGCAGCATATTTTTTTGTCTTTATGGTAAAAGTCTTGAACAATGCCATAGTGAGTTAAGAAGAGGTGTGGTGCTAAAAATAACGGGTCTGGTGCTTCTGCTTCCTTCAGGTGTTGTGGAAAATTCCAGCCAGAAGACCAAGTTTTGGCTGCAGGTATGAACTGACTCATTTGCCCAAACAGGAACATATTAATGCATAGGAAGACACTTCTGACTGCTTTCCACCTTAAAAGCAGATCTCATCTGTGATGTGGAGAAAGAAAATATAAACATAGCATTCCCAGCTGCAAGTCCCCTCCTCAGATGTCCCACTGCTGCTTTACTGGCAACAGAACAACCCAGCGAGCACCCTTTGCTTGCAGAATCTCCAGTTACACCCCAGCAAAACTATAGTTTCCCTCCTTCCCTGCCTGCAGCTTCAAGGAGGTCAAACTGGGATTTGACTCCTAATTGAAGCAGTTTTGTTTAGCATCACTTATTGTGTCCTTCATGTTAAAAAAAACAACAGTCAAAGCAGAAAAGCGACTTTTTGTGACTTTTGACATATTAAATCTGGTCACCTTCTGTTCTGTGGGACGTTTGTTTTGTAGCAAAAGGGGAAAAGAGAAAAGAGAACTTGTTCTGCCTGAGGACTGCTCTGTTCTTGACCAGAAAGTACTCCCAGAGACCAAAGCCGAACTTTCCATTGTGTCCCTATGGGATTAGCTATGTTTAGACTTCTCTGTGGGCTTGCTAGGGAAAGAGAAAGAAAAGACAAACAAAGTGCTTGCCTCTTGCAGTGCTCTGGAACACACAAAGCAGTTTCTCTTTCCTGGTTTTACAAGCAAAGGTAACCATTAATATTCCTTAACTGGCATCAAGAGCTAAACCCTGTTTTCTACAAAGCCAGTACTGGCAGACATGCAGGTGCACAGTGTAAGAAGTTCACTGTCCCTTATGAATACAGGAAAAAAATACACTTATCTTAACCCACAACAATCTGAAATTCCTGGAAGAATAAAAAGTTTCTTTGCCATAATGTAATACTATAAATACTACTGGCTCAAAGCCAGTACACAAGAAATCTGTCTTTATTAAAAACACAGGGCTTTTATCTATTCCTTCAAGTGGACTCCTGAGCTATCACAACTTTGTTTTAGTGTGGGAAGACCCAGAAGTCTGCATAGTTTTATCCAGATTGTTTTCATAGAAATCTGCCTGCAATATCTTGCGACTGTACTTGATCACAGGATTTTCAGTAACTGGTTTATCAGGAAACATTATCAAAACGAAACTCCTTGCAAGACATTTCCTCACTAACTGGAAATACAAGAAAAGAAAAAATATATACTTTATCTAAACTGCTTAAAAAATTTGGGCTGAACTTAATCCTGAACCAAACATTTGGACCTTTATCACTTAATGTAACCACAAAGTCTGACAAATATTACTCAAAACAAAATATTACTTTCCCTTAGCTGCAGTTTACACACATGTGATAATATAACTCCTTCTCCCCATCCTCTGCTTAGAAATAGGAGGAAGGAAGCTTTACGAAAGAAATCCCAACTTGTTCACAAAAACTGCCTACAACAAATGTATTTAAGAGATGTAAACATTCCCAAATGATCCACAGGAAGGGAATACAATGATTTTGACAAATAGTATTACTGTCTTAAAGCTGAGGGAGAACTTGCACCCTGGAAGGACTCTGAGTCAGGCTGTCACTACAAAACTCAGCTTGCTTTGGTTCACTTCACTTTTTATAGATCACTATTGACTTAAATGATGTTTTATCTTAGTGATGAGCAAAAAGCAGTTTTGGATTCTCCACATGCTCACCAATGACTCTGTGATTTTTTGTGATTTATGATGCTGCTTCCCAGTCTTTATTTCTTGCTCACCCTTGCCTCTTTAAGACAGCCCTAGCAGCAGCAGGGGAGGATGGCGAGAGGCATGGAGTGCAAAGCCTGGTATGCTGCCAAAAGCTTAAAGTAAACAAGCTGAAACAGGAGAAGAAATCTATTAACTGCTTTCTAGTCTTGAGCTACTTACTGCAAAATCAGTGAAGAGAGTAAACAATGGCAAAAGGGATATTGGATACATCACAGGTTCACTCCTAGATTAGTTTTTTTGAGATGAGTGAGACAGAGAGCGCAAAACTGGCGTAAGTTAACGGGTACAGAGCATAAAAATCCAATGTATTTCAATCCTCTTCCCCTCACTATTTGAATTATAGACTTAAATTTTTCAGTAGGAATACTGAGGATGGGTTTGATCAATGGGAATATATTCAGTGAGAATGCCTCAGGCAGTTTTCAGTACAGAAGACGTTTATGACAGAAGTTGATAGGAAGGTCAGCATGCTGAAGTAGTTAGCATATTCCTATTCACTTTCCCTTGAACACTTCACCCTTCCTCTTTCTACTCCTCCTTCCAACCTTTGCCTCCTACTGGTATTTCCTCTTTCTCTTCATAAAAATTAGGCAGAAGTTTAACCAGCTTAGAACTACTTCTAAGGGTATTTAAATAATTCCTAGTCTTTGGGACCAGCTTCAAGAAGTGGGATTGTGACAAGCAAAATTTGGCATATTGAATATAAGCAGTTTTTACAACTACCAGCACAAGTTAGTATAGAAATCCAGTGTTGGCATGTTACTTTCTAGAATATTTCTCTCCAGTTATGGATCTAACACTGGAGCAATGATAGGCTTCCATATGAATCCAGCTCACTTTCTAAGTAAATACAAGCTGAAACCTGGATAAAATACTTACGCTTCAGGATATTTCTTTGCTCTAGCTCTTCAGTTGTAGGCCTCTGGCTAAGTCTCCTGTGGGAACAAGGTAAGTGACTCATTTAAAACCAGATCCAAATAATACATGATGATTTGTAATACAGCTTAAAAGGTGTTTCTCATATGGCCATGCTATTCTTTGCCAGGAGAGGTATCCAACAACACAGTTAACCTCCAGACAGTTATAATAACCGTGCATGTAACCACAGTACTGACTGATTGTTTGTTTTAAAAGATGCACTATTTCCCTTCTAATGAATACTGCAGAAATTGTACCAGCAAATTTAAATTCCTCATTTACGGGTATAATTTTACAAAAGAATTCATAAATCTTTTTTGTTCCCAGGCACCATTATTAAAATTAGCTGTGTAAGATTATTCTCTGACATTTGAATGCAAATCCTTTTTTTATAAAATAAACCAACACAATATAAGCTGTGCATTCCTCACTGATTTGTACATACAACTGAAAGCTTTACCTGAAAGTTTTATTTAGTTACCTATATATAACCACTGCCATTAAAAAAAACAACCAAACCGAGATATTTTCTGGTTTGTATAGTGGAAAACATTGGTGATGCTTTCTTTGTGTTTACTAAACAAGTTAACTTGTTCATTTTAGAACAGGAGCAAGAAAAATTTCAGCATTCAAATTTATTTTGCAGATTTGCTAAAGATGGATGCCTCTCTGTCCAGCAAACCTCACACAGTTCATAAAACCACAGCATTATAGAATCCTAGAATGATTTGGGATGGAAGGGACCTTAAACATAGCCTAGTTCCAACTCCCCTGCTATGGGCAGGAATGCCACCCACTAGATCACGTTGCCCAGGGCCCCATCCAACCCAGCCTTGAACATTGCCTAGTTCACTACGGAACATCTTCAGTCTCATGAATTCCATCTGATTCAAACCATGCTTGGACTTCCAGATTTGGTGGGGAGGACTGGCAGGTTTACCACAGGGAACCAGCCCCTACTATAAGAAGTTCCATGCTGGGACCTGACCCGACCCTGAGTTGTGGGAACAAGTTTCCATCAGACCTCAACACTGCCAAGTGCTGACCACCATGATAGGAATTTTTAAGGAACTAGCATTAAACTTGGCTGTGATTTCAGCCATGAGCACAGCCCTAACACACACGAACCTTGTCTCCTGACACCAAAGCAGAGCTGTGTGGGAGCATGCCAGCTTCCAGCAGAACCAGCAGTGCTCCTGCTCAAGAAGCTCAGGGTAAGAACAGAGCAGCTTCTCGAATTCAAGCCCTCAAGTAGGATGTGATCAATGGAGTTGCCATTTATTATGGAGTCACTCTTATGCTTGTTCTCTTTTTTTTTTTTTTACAAAAAAACCCCAAAACCTTCAAATCCAGAAGATCTCAGATTTGTTTCTTGCAGAACAAAAATGCATTAGTGACATTTTAAAGTTTTGCAGAGAAATAAAAATACTGTATTTCAGACAGTGGCATCATGAAGATCCTGCACCGCATATTGTGCTGCATTTAAAACGTGAACCTAGTGTTCTCAGTTCTCTTCCTCCACCTCTGCCAAGTGAAACCACATTTACCCTGTGACTGATACCTCACTAGCTTCGTTCCAATCTGATGTCTGATTTCCTGCCTCTCCTCTTCAGATGTACGCTGCAAGATGTTTTTGTCTTCTAATTCTTTCTTAGATGGTCTGTTGCCAAGTTTGATAGCAAGAGTATCCCTACGACGAATTTTACTTGCCAAAGAGCCTGAGGAAAAAGGAGGGTAAATTTAGTTCATTCATGCTTAGATTACAGACACAAACTCTAAGAACTTTAATACCTCCCCAAAGCAGCCTTGTTCCCACATGCAGGAGAGGAATTTTAATTAACATCAAAAGAAACGTAGTTTTAGCTCTGTTCACAACAATAAAAAGCTGAAAGGCTTGGATGAAAAAGCTACCAGCCAAATTAACAGAAGAGTTTTACAAATATCATTTGTCATCTGCAAAGTGATAGGATAAAAACGATAAATCTACACTTAAGTGTCATTGAAATCTGATACATTACAGATCATTTTATTTATCTACTTAGTATATTTATGCCAGCTTTCTTTTTCTGCAGCCTTAAATGGTTTAGTTTCATTCTGTCATCATTTTCCTCATCCTTTCAACTTTTTTCAATCAAATATCACTTAGTTCTTGTATGGTGCTTTTCATCTTGAACTGATTTGTAAATTAAAACAAAAATACAGTTTAGAAAAGTGCTCTGAGTGCTTGTAAAGTAACCTAGGCAGGAACCCCCAGGCACGGAAGCAATCTGTTCATCCATTAAACAGATACAGCAGGGACAAGAGCCATGCAATTTTGTCAGCATTAGCTTCAGCCAGCTGTGGAAGGAAGGGTATTCTTCAAGGCCTTTAGTCCTTTCCTTGTCTCTTGCTATTCTGACCAAGGGGGCTACATATGTAATGGATTGGCAGATTTTCGCCACACAAGGCAGTTTGATAAGACCACAGGCTTCCAGCTCACTTCTCATAAGACACTGTGTTGTTTTCTGAATACACGAATTTTTGGTTGCTACCACTTTGGATCATATTAAAAGCCAATGCAGAACTGCAGAAGACCTCACCCCCTTAAGCTATGTGGCATTTCACCTTCTGCTGCACCAGTTGCCAAGAGGAAAAAAAACCCCAAACGTTCATTTTCCATCACCCCACTTTGGTGCACAGCACTTTCATGTTCAGCCATTCTTCACTAAGCACAGCAAAGTATTTCCTGAATGGCTGTGGGCAAGGCTTTCAAGCCATGGTTCAATATTTATTTTCTTTTGATGTAAGGCCACTCTGCAGGTGGTAGAGGTAGGCTTGTCCTCCTCTCTACTCCTGACAGTCTGTTGCAGCCCCCTCCTTTGCCCCAGCAAAGGTGCAGCCATAAGGTGAGCTGGATCAGGGAATCGATTCTATTGAAAATCAGCTCAACAACAGTCACTGCTGCAAAAACAAACACAAGCACTGGCCTAAGGGAAGAATGAACAGCTGGGAGAGGGATTAGGCAGAAGGTGGGCAGGACAATGCCTTTCGGCAGCAGCAAGGTCTGCTGCCAAATTAGGGGGATGATATAGTCATGACTGCAGATGAAATTTCAAAGCTGTAAACTTAAATGTAATCCACTGTCATCTGCTCTGTCTGCTAAGGTGCTCCAATGCTTAAAACATCCTGATCAAAGTGTAAAAAATGACTTTCAGACAGTTAGGCTGCTGACTGATGGGCTTCCTCTGTCATCCACCACAGCCTGTTACTCCCACAAGAAACTCTAGGACCTCTAGTGCAATTCAGTTGCTTGCAAATCAATGGCTTGCTGATGCCCTAACATGGATGCTTTGTTCCATCCTTAGGCTCCTCTGAACCTGCACTTCCCACCTCTACTCCCATCCATGCAATGCTCCATCTGCTTTCACCACTGCACAGGTCCCAGCAGGTTTCTGATCACAATTGTTTGGGAGAAGCAAGACACTAATTTCTCAGCAGTGGCAAAATACTAAATTATCTAAAACTGTCTGATGCAGCCACACCTCTCTCTACTTCGTGCTAGCATGTTCACATAATGTCATGTGCAAAAGGCAGGGTGCAACTTCGCAGTGGCATGCTTACTTTCAGCACTTGCATTATCATCATCATCATCATCATCTGTGTACAGTATCGGCCCGTCAGAGTCTGAGTCGCTGCTGTGGCTCTCTCTGCTACTTTCACTCTCAGGAGGGGCAGCAGTGTCAGAAGCCTCCTCCACCAGTTCAGAGCATGCCTGGTCAGGTGCCTCTGTTTCTGGGTCTTCTTTGGTAGCCAAGCTGTCAATTCATAAGCAGACATGGCATCACATTAAAGCAAGCAGCACAGAACACAAATGGAAGACAGACTGTGTAAGTATGAAAACCAAAGTTTTGTTATTCAAACTAACTTCTCTCCAAAAAACTTTCATATATAAAATATATATCAAGTATGTGATAGATACATGTACCTGTAGGTACATATGTTACAGAAAAGGATGCAAACAATCTGGAACAACGTGCTGCAAAGCCTGCATGTAGAGAAAGCCTAATTCTTTGTTATTTCTTGTGGAATGGAACCAACAGTATATAAATGCTACTCATAGGAGAAAAACAGCTCATAAAGTTGGGGGTGAGAGAAGTGACTCAGAGACTGGACAGGTGTGTAAAGCTTCCTGTTCTGGGAGCCTAATGAATTTATTGTAAATAGTTTTACTGCTGTTGTATCCAAAAGATTCATGTCCATCACTGATAAACGTGCAAATCAGCACCAGAGTGCCCCTTGCCTCAGGAAAATCTTTATGTCAGGAAAGGGTAGAGCAAGGGGAGAAGCAGCACAGGAATGTAATGCTGGCACAGGCATACCAGCAAGAATTTGAAGTAAAGCCTCTAGGCCACTGGCATCTAGACTAAATCCTCTTGGGTTTTTACGAAAGATGCCAATTCTTGTGGCACGGAAAAGACACATAAATAAAGCAGTTTATTCTCTGCTACCAACTATTTTGCTTAAAAATGTGATTATGACCTTTCTCTTGATTAGATTTTATAGTATCTGAGACGTAGACAAGACAATCTGAGACTTAGGCAGTGACAGACCAAACACCTCCTAACCAAAGCCTGAAACTGTCATTTTTAAGTGTGCCAGTAAATTCAACTACTGAGAGCTTTAACAGTTAGCTATTTAATATCCACGAAGAAGGTAAAACCTCCTTGTAATTCAATATCATTTCTTGTTTGCCTTTATGAGAGAGAAATGAAAGTGTTATCAGCGCTAGTTGAATTGCTGGCTGCAGTGGTCACATCAAGCCATGAAGTAAGAGGCAGGTTATGAGCAGTGACCTTCTGAAGAAACATGCAAGTGAATGGCTAGAATTGCTAGAATGCAACACAAACTATCATAAGTCAGCAGAAGAAACAGAGGAGATCCCCACATGGCCCTTACATGAAGAAATGTGGCTGCCTTGCCTGTGGGTCTTGCTACTTACCCACGACAGCCACACCATCTTACCTTTTTGTGTCTTCTTCACTAGCACCTGGACCACTGTCTAGGGTTGTACTGCACAGGTTCTCGTCTGTGCCATGCTCAGTCTGGAGAAGAGGTTTAGTATCTGATCCAGGGATGGCCAGCCCTGCCATGCAGCCATCTGATACACCTTGGACATCCGAGGAGCCAGCATGCTGACCAGCTGTAGCAGGAAAAGGAGGTGGAAGTGGAGGTGGAGGAGGAGCAGCAGTGGGAGGAGGGGGAACAATGAGCTTGCCCAGTTGGTCTGCATCCTCTGTTTCGGAAATTACTACGGAAGGTTGCTCAGGCTCAGGTTTTTCTGCTTTCACTTCCAACCTGTTGGCTGTGGCACCTGAGGGGGAAGAAGCAGCCCCATCTGGCGCTGTTCGTGGGGCTGACTGTTTCCCAGGTTTTTTCTTGCCCTTGAGAGTCCCTGATGTGCCTGATTTGCTGGAAGTCTCCTTAGAGCCTTTGGGATGAGATGATGTAGATGAAGGAGATGGTGATGAAGAGGACTTAGAGACTGGTGGTTTTTTTGCATGAGAGGAACTAGCTAAAATTAGAAAAGAAAAAGTATTTTACATTCTTGCCACTATATGATCTTCACACCAATCTTTCTGCATTGATTCATGTGTGCTGGTATTTAAAAAATGAAAAAAACTACACTTGATACTTCCATAATCCTTCATTTATATGCCTGAGATGAGTAAAAGCTGCAGTTCAAATTACACCTTTGAGGAGGAAAAAACGGAAATGAGGAATACTTGCCCAAGAACAGCGGAGAGGATCAATCTTACAAATGGGTGAGAATTCCATTCTACCATTCTGCATTGGTTCACTAGAACTTGTCTGAACATCATCTAAGAAGTCCACTACTTATTCCAAGTGTTTTCAGTGTCCTGTTTAAAAAAAATTGCTACCAGATAGAGGAAACTACCTAACCTTTTCTATTATATGGGTTTTTGGTCTGAGCTCTAGAAGAACACCACGACTTTCCTTATGCCTTTCAATTAACACCTCAGGACCATTATGGATATCAGTCAATGACCTTTCACAATGTTATTACAAGAGGTGTGCTCTTAGTTAATGACAAGCAGCAGAGGGACAGCAAAACAAGATGTACTTTCAAGTCCAGCTGGGCATGTTCATAAAACATGACAGAAACCATTGGCTTCACTCTGCACAAATGACTTCCAGAAGGGAGGAGGCATTGAAGGCCTTCTGTATATACAACGAAAAAGCTTTTGACATTAGCTGTACAAGCTGGCCAGTGATGCTGCTGTTTAACCCTGTGATACTTAGCATACTGAAGCATGTATGTGTAATGCCCAAGTTTGCAAGAGATTTCAGCTAACCTGCATGCCCATGTGCATTCCAGACACATTTCTGATTGCTGTGTTGATGCACCCATCATCTGGACTGTGAGCTTCAAACTTCTTTCATTTAAAATGCAATACAAGTGACAACCATCTTATGATTCAGTCCTTTTGATCAAAATGCATCCAACTCAAACACTTCTGCTGCAGTGAAAATGCATTAACCTCCAGACAACAAATAAAAGCATTCCAAAGCTACATAGCAGCCTTGCAGCTAAGCTTACTGAACAAAATAGAAAGCTGTAATAGAAATCTGCTGAAAGGCCTACTTTACTTATAAGCATTTAAATAAAAACAAACCCCCAGCAGACTAGGATAGAACCAAAATACAGATACTGGCCATAATAAGCTCATGATATAAAAATAGCTTTCACAGTAAGACTGTTCTCAGTCTCAAGGAAGATGGAAAATAATTCAAAAGACACATGATACCATTCTCTTCTGTAGCTGAGTGCTATGGTTCATAAATATTTTAGAGTACTGTGAGGCTTTAAATGCATCTGGAAAAATCCACAGAAACTTCAGGCAAATCACTGTCCCTCTCTGTGCTGCAAGGTGACAGTAAAGGGCACTGCACAGAATCTACTGATACTGCACAAATCATTCACATCAAGTGCAAATCACTGACTTACCAGTAAATGAAAAAGGACACAAAGAAATGGTATAGGCAGAAGTTTGTAATTGCAGTAGAAATAGATGGTGGCTCCAACCAGCATAATATCTAGCAGAAACCTTACTGAGTAAGTGAATGGCATTAAGAAATGGTTCTGGTTCTGATTCAGCAAAGCACTTCAACACAGGCTGGAGGTCCACAGAGCCAGTTACATGCTTACACTTAAGAACTCTAGCATAATACAAATACACAGCCACACTACAATTATTGCTGGGAAAATGTCAAAAGATGTTTCTATTGAAAAAGCATTTACATATTCTCAGAACCTTTCTGGACCTGCAATCAGTTACAGAAACTTGAAAGATTTCTCTCATGGAAAACCCTCCTACACTTTCACATGGGTCAAAAGTGCTATTGCTATTGTTGCTTTGACTGGGCTGGCTGACAATTTTCTGTCATGCCTCTTTTTTAGCAGATTTGAATTTTGATTAAATGAAAAATGTCATGGCTGTTACTTGCCTTCTGGCACATGTCCATGCCTATGTTTAAGCCTCCTCCCAATTCCACTATTTCAGTTGGAAACATGCTGTGGTGTCCTCATGGTTCAGTTGTTACTCATACTCCTCTTTTTTACGGGAGTGGATCACTGGCTGCACCACATTTTCACTTTCACAGGGATCTGAGAAACCTCTTGTTCTAATACTGTTCCCAATCAGCTCTATTTGTTAAGTATTGCTCCACTTCAAATGGACACAATGTACTTTTAATGCTGGAAGAAACTACTAGTAAAATAGGTACTATATAAATAAGGGGTACACAGATATATTTTACACTTATATGGTCTCAAGCATGGCATTACATCTCAACAAGGCTACTAAAAGACAAATCTGGAATCTGTATGTATTTTAATTTAAGGACTCAGATAGCTGAGAACTTGTTACCAACCACTGCTATAAAAATTCCTTTATGTGATGGGCTGTTTTATTTCTGAAAGGTCTGCTGTTATAAGGTTCCTTCACCTAGGAAGAACTGAGTTTTCCAGCTGCACGTGAAATGCAACAGCAAATGCTGGGTTTTCAAAATGTTTATTCTTGTGGTTGTCTGATGTAGCAGGGACAGTTAATTCCAAGTTAATGGATATTTTATGGCAAAGTTATTATTGTAACTCTAGCAGTCTTGCAATGTTTCCAAACAGTCCTCTTCTGTGTGCTTCAAATAAAACATGTGCCAAAATGTACAAGCATTGAAGAGGTATACTTGGAACAAAAACTGGAGGGACTAAAGAGCTTTCAAAGACTTGACACAGGACTGAAAACACAAGGCTTGTATAAGTTGGCCAAAGCATATATACAGTCCATTCATCACAACACTGCTTGTGTTCAAATTACATTTGGATGTTTTAATTTTGGTCATCCATTACAACCATTCAAACTTGGGATCAGTACCCCATGAACAGCTATCTATAGTCTAGCATCACTGCTGAATTTCATTTTACAAGTGAAGTGATAATTACATCTACTATGTGCCTGATGATTGACATTTTCCATTTCCAGTGTGCATTTCGAATCACAGCAAGCCATCAACCACCTCAGGGAAGCCTGGTCATTTCTAATAGGTTATAAATTTTTTTTCCAGCTAAAACAACTGCTACTCAACAGTCTTTAAAGATGTCTTCATGGTTTTATCCTTTACCTCTTTGAGATCTTGCAGTCTTGGCAAATTAATTATAATAATAGGTATTCCCAGCAGAAAGTACCAATACCTAAGTAGTTTTAAATTGGGGCAACACACATGTTTGATGTCAGAAGTTATTGTTTTCCCCTGCTGATTTTCCAGCAGTTCTCTGGGTCATTTTGTTGCCAGTGTTTACACTTGAACTGGGAATTCAATATCATCTCTGATGTGCTTGGTGCTGTGCATCCATTCATTAAACAGCAAAGTGTGAGGTATTTGCAGATAGTAGAATCAGAGCTCAGCAGGAAGCTAGCTAAAAACATCCATGGCATGCTCTGTAGTAACAGTAACACTGCTATGTACAAAGGCAGAAGTTACCATAAGACCAAGCCAAGCAACCCCATGCACATGCACCCACCGCAACTGGCGCTGCCTGTGCAGTACTCACCAGCTTCTCGATTTGCACTGTGACTTGTTGGCTTGGGTGGTGGGAGAGGAGGCTGCTTAGCAGGAGCCTTTCCCTTTTTTTTAGTATGAGGTACTTCGTTACTCTTATGGCTGGTGGTGGTGGAAGCAGCAATAGCATTTTTTGGTGGTAGCGGAGCTTTTTTAGATTTAGGCTTAGGCTTAGGCAGTGGTGGAGCATGGGATGCCGGTATTTCTGGGCAGTGATCAGTAGTGCTCTCTATGGATAAGAAAGTGAACAGAAGCCAACTGACAAAGACATATGCCACGTACATTCAACAGCAAGCCTGACAACAATGACTAATTTTTGCTCCTTGAGGTCTTAGGAATCAGGAGAGAGTTCTTCATTTTTAGCCTCTTACTGAAGAACTAGTTCAGAAAAAGATTACTATTACTATTTTCTTATCTCATCTCTACTAAATTTGCCTGGAGTTTTTCTTCAACTCTCCTTAAGGCAACACTATCCATCTCAATTCAAGTCCTTCTCATGCAAGATTTCTGCTCAATTCTTCTCTCAGCCTCACCTATTCTAGATTTCCAAGGATCATCCTTAATGCTCAGTATTCCCAACTAGACTGCTGGCTGTGAACTAAACAAGGGAAATGCCATTTACTCCTCTAACAAATTCCCTTGGCTTCTTTCCAGCCCTTGGAGATCAACAGGCTATAAAACTCAGGTTCAAGTGCATCTGAACGTGAATAGGACCATTCTCTCAGCCAGGGGTTCAAATATGGCAATGCAGCTGAAATTTTCCCTTAAAGCAACCCATTGTCTAAGTTGCAGACTGCTTGCTCATAGCAACTTTATTTTGGCTATCTTCCTTAGGATATTTCTACTCTTCAGAAAGAGATGAAGTTAAATCAAATAGAGTACTATTTCCTATGGGGATGCTTTCCTCTCCTGCAAGGCCTCTGGGTACAAGACTGCATTTTCAAGAATCAGCTGTTCCTTAGCCAGTGGATTGTATCTACACTGTGTCATGCAGTAGGAATGGCTCTGTAGAGTGAAAGAGGTAGCACTGAGGATTCAGTGTCTACAATGTGCATTTCAGGAGACTTGACTTTGGACTTGCTTTAGGCTAGTTCTGTAGTTCAGGCCCAGTAGTGGTGGGAGAAAAAGTTTCTGAATGCATCTTCTGGCATAGTTTCATCCAAAAGAAACCTTGTTTATGTGCTCTGCAAACCAAAGAAGGGTAAGTGGGGATGATCAGCAGATTTACTTCAGAAGTGCATGCCTAATGCCAACTGCGATGTTAATGTAGATGAGACATTTATAGCCAACATAAAATTTGCAACATAAATCGCTATGGTTGTAAGACTAGCTGCTCCCAGATGGGAACTCTGTGCCCATTTGGTCTCAAGATAGCCTTCCAAAGCCTTCCCGAAAAGGCATATTAAAAAACCAAGAGCGTACCATCGGAATCATAGGGACTTTATTTGCATGTTACTAAAAACTAAAGTGATTGGGGAAGAAAGAAGCCAAGCTGCAAGGACTTCTAACAGTTTCTTCTATCACTGAAGAGGAAACCAACTCATTTCTTGCAGTATGTTCCTATTAGAGCCTGACTCTTATGCACATTAAATGGCTATTCCTAGCTTTCTTCCTTCCTATGTAGAAGATTCCCAAGAAATAAGCAACACCTTTTCATTTTAAGATTAGTAGATGAAAAACAAATCATGTGTTGGACAATGACATTCTTCATCTCAGAAATAAAGCCTTTTCAACTTCTAGCTTATGGCTTGTAAACGTGAACCTAATGCATCACTTGCAGTTATTGAAAGCAACATGCACATATATCTCTGCACAAACTGAAGGAATTAACTGTCCACTGTCTTCCTTCTTTATTTCCAGACCATTACAAACTAATCAGTTTTTGCTAATGTTTTGCAAGAACCATTGCAAAGCAACCTCTTTACAGCTTTCAAACAGATTCTTTTAAGCACAGATTCTTGTACTGCCTCTATTTTCCAGAGAAAGAGCTTTGAAAGAAGAAACATAAATATTTGTTACTACTTGCTCTACTCTTACAGCAAAAAGCATCTCCTTGTGAAATTCTACCTACCTTCCTTCATAGCTGAAAAACTGATTTCATTCTGGAGAAGTAGGACATTTAAAAATTTTAATTCCATTAATAACAAACATGGCAAGAGAAGACAACATCTTGTATTTTGAACATCTTGAAGGACATAATGACTAGAAAGAATTTTAAGTGTAAACAATTCTTTGATATACCTTTTACTCGTGGGTCTAGCATGCTAAAATTTTATTTACTAGTAAGAAATAATTTAAAACTTGTGTACTTATACACCAATACCATGTCTTGTTTCCAGTCATATTAATAGAGAAAATACTAAAAAGAGAATGATAACCTCATAAAAAGAAATACACCATTCACAATGTTCTATAGTAATACAGTGCACTTATTTAGAATCTCAGTCAATATACACTGATTAAATAATGTGTATTAGAACTTATCTCCTGATTCAGGAAAAAGGTAAAAATACAAAGCTAAAGCTTTACTTACTCACAAATAAACACATCTTAGTGACAACTAATGATTTTCAAATTTTCTTTAGAGAAATAGCTAAAAACTATAAAGGAAAACCAAAATTGTAACAATTCATTCATGTTAAAGTTCTTGCTTGCAAACTTCACTTGTTATTAAAATTGGCAATGTATCTAACATTGATTTTAACTGAAATACCTTATCACCACTGGGATATCATCTTTATCATCTGATAGCCTTTTATGATGGCATAACTAGGAGGATAGATGAGGGGAAGGCAGTGGATGTGTTTGTTCTTGACTTTAGCAAAGCTTTTGATACTGTCTCCCATGGGATCCTCATTGCCAAACTTGAGAAGTGTGGATTGGGAGACTGTGATGTGAGATGGATTGGGAACTGGCTGAAGGACAGAGCCCAGAGAGTTGTGGTTGGTGGAGCAGAATCTAACTGGAGGCCTGTGACTAGTGGTGTGCCCCAGGGGTCAATGCTGGGTCCAGTAATGTTCAATATATTCATCAATGATCTGGATGAAGGGGTAGAGTGTTCCCTCAGCAAGTTTGCAGATGATACCAAGCTTGGAGGAGTGGCTGGCACACCAGGAGGTTGTGCTGCCATCCAGCGTGACCTGGACAAGCTAGAGAGATGGGCAGGGAGAAACTTAATGCAA
>VWZO01011615.1:0-142453 GCA_013396975.1 Bucco capensis | reverse complement strand
GATGATCTTTCTAGGTCCCTTACAACCCCTAACATTCTATGGTTCTATGATTTTATCTAGGATTGCTCTTTCTATACTGGTGTATCATACAAAAGACTGGCAGACTTCCTGCACAGCAGCTTCCTATCTGCTCAGACAGTTACAGCTCTCATTGAGTCTTGACTGCCACTTGATTATGCACATGTCCTTTTCTTGTCCTTGACCAACAAAGCTTATTGTTGCTCAGAGCCATGAGGAAAGCTGTGGTGAAGATGATCGCCTTTGATCACATTGTCCTTCTTGGTGTCTTACTAGCTTTGTCATTTTTCTCTTTATTAGCTTCATCTTTTTTATCTTATTGGAAATAAACCTGACTGCCCTGAGTGTCGGTCTTATCTTGCCCAAACTATTGTTTCTCATTTACTCATGAAATATAGACTTCTAGTTCCTACCTGACCAGTCCATTATACCAGCTTCTGCCAGTGACAAGCCAAGGTTTGAAGCAGATGCTTTTCATTTCTTTTCCTTTGCTGTCACTCAGGCTTTCTGAATATTCACTGACTGTTGTCCCTCAAGTTCTCCTCCGCTGTGATGCTAAAGCTGATAATTTTTAGGCTGCCAATGTTGTACTTGTTATCCTAGTCTAGTCCCCTCTACTTTTTCAGCACCTAACTACAGTGTCTTCTCTTTTACTGCAAGTCCACTGGGACATTTTTGTGTTTTTCTGCATTTATGTATGACACTAAAATAGATTCGTGTTATATGTATAAGTACTGCAGTAATATAACTAACTAATAAAAACAACGGCTTGATCTTGAACAGTGACAATAATGGTCTGATGTCTATAAATGGCTCAAGATACAATTATGTTGAAGTTTTACCTCTCAAACATGATTCTGCTTGAATACAGACACTTGGTCTTCAAGCCTGCTCTTTATTTTGCCCAAACAGTGAGGCATCTGAATTAGTTCAGATCTATCTATTCACTCCAGCCAGTCCCCCAGATACCTCAGTACCAGCTGCCATGTATTTTTATTGTTGATCTTTTTCTTAATGTAGACATCTGTTCATCATGAATTGACCTTTTAACAAAAGGTCTCCAAAAGACCATCAGATAGAAATATCTTTTACTCACTGCTGCCTTCATCAAGACATCTGCTGTAAAAACAACCCACCTATAAATTATTCTTTAAATAGGAAAGCAAAGCAAATGTTAATGTCTCATTAAGCATTTGGATCAATAATAGGTTTATGTTTAGAATAAATTTTCCAAAGGCCATATTTTGAAGAAAGCTCACTTTGAGACCACATTTTCTTGTTCCCAGAAATTGTGATTGGGGCCAGACTTGTAACAAAGCTCTGTGCACAGTTTCGGAAGACATACATGACTGGGTTGTATAATACAAGAATTTTTTCTTTACTTCTGTGAACTTCTAAGGAACTGAAGGCCAAAACTTTTCTACCCTAGGATTTTGTCATACAGTACCGGTATTTTTGTTTCTATAGCCAGAGCAGTGCCAACTGATGGAAAATCAGCAGTGCTGTAGCACAAACATATGATCTACATTAGCTGCAAAGTGCTCTTCTCCTGGAAGATGAGCACTACTCAGTGGAGTAACACTATGTAATACAGAAGTTGGAAATAACTTGTGATTTCTTTTCTTTTGCAGGATGACTCCCTGCAAAATGAAACTCACTAAGAATTTTGAGAATCAAGAGTTTCCTTTCCAGCCTATCCAGAGAGCTGTGTTTTGATTAATCAAAACCCAGGAAGGTGTCATTCAGAAACATGGGATGCAGTGCAAGACAAGATGTCTTTTGTCTCTTTTTTTGGATTCACTAACTGTGCTGATGCAGGTGGTCAACTCATACAAATCCTTTCATAAACTTCAGATTCAACCAGCACTTTTTTTTTGTTCCTGCTATTGCTACTAAAATTCTGCTCAAGAAAAGACCCATTCTAATTATCTGAAAGCTTCCTTCAATTTCCAGTCTAAATGTATTTCAAGCCACTGTTTATTCCTTTCTACTTGTGCCAGCATTGTCCTTTAGCCTTGCTCTCCTGGCTATGTACCAACTTGTTACATTCATCAAACACACTCAGGCTCTCTCAAGGTCCATTTTGCTAGGCTGAACAAGAACAGCTGCCTCACAATGCTCCTCACAACTCTCTGCAGTATATAATTCATCTTTCTTGAAGATGGATAAGCAAATCTGTATGTCTGCAAACTTCCAGATCTTACTTTTTGATTTCAACAGCAAAAGGTCATGTAACAGAGAGAGTGTAGAAAACAGGAGAGGGGACAAAAGGATACATGTAACATCTTACCTAGAGCAACTATGTTCAGGTATTTTGCTTTGGCTCCAGGATAAAAAAAAAAAGGAAAAAAACCCAAACAACAACAGTCATTTTACATCGCTGACTGTCGAACTTCTGCATAAAATGTATGCTGTTAAATCATGACAGAATACTTAAAACATCTTCACTGTCAACTGCATACTTTTACCATTTCATGGTCTATGGGAGACTTGTAAGCAAAGTGAAAGGTCATGCAGGCTTCTTCATTCCCTTATACTTCCTGTATAGATATGCTCAAATAATTCAATCATTAGTTCATTAAAATCATCATCCACAATCTTATTTCTGGAGCCACATTAGTATAGGCTTCCTATAAAAGAAAAAAAAATAGTAGCTTTGGAAACCAGGAGCTTTCCTCTGCCATTCAGGTTTTGTGGGTGAAAGCCTGTGCCTCTCACGTCAGCCTACTGGCACAAGCCAGCCTAGCTGACTTAGTGGACAGACTCTGCCCAAATACAGCTTTATCTAGAGTAGCTTTCCTTTTAAGAAGATTTGGATTCAGCCACATTTACACAGTTCAGGTGATGAATTGGAGATACACTATTCTTAGAAGAACTGGTTTTAGCCAGCAAGTAACTCAGTTGGAGTGAAAGATCCTTTAGGAGTCAGGAAAAAAACCTCCAACTTTCATGTATGGTGCTCATATCAGTGATCTACAGAGCTCAGGACTGTAGGAAGCCAGCTAGGCACACAAGAGGGGAGAAAGTCTGTCTTGTCTGTCACATGAATGGTTTGCAGGATTAGTCTTCTGAGAGAAAGCAAACTCTTGTCTGAGACCCTGGAAGATAAGGGTTACTATCTTAAATTCAGCAGGTTTTGTTCCACTTTGGGAAAATAAAGCAAAGACCTCTGAGAAAAGAAACCAGAAAATTTAACTTTGAAGGACATTCCTTGGTAGACAAACTAAAGTGTTGGTCAGCAACAATCTTTTAAGACTAGAGCTTAAACATGCTTTTAAGACCAGAGCTTGTGCCTCCAACCTTCTTTTTTTTTATTACCCATAAGGAAAAGAAAATATCAAATTTAGTGGCAGGTTTAAAGAAGAGTAGACAGAATATAGAAGAAAAAACCTCTGACCTCAATATACTAAGACCTGGAACCTTTCCCAGCTCCCAGAGTTATCCTGTGGGGAAAAAATATTACATATATGTATCCCATCACTTCCTTTGGAAACAGGACTACAAACTGTTTCCTTCACTAAAGGACATGAGAAAACCTGAGAGGATCAGTCTGCTATATATGGCATAGGAACATTTCAGAAGCTTATGCTCCATGTCACCCACAACACCTACAACAGAGCTCTGGCTTCCTGCAACACAATTATTTATCAAAGCAGCATCTAACACACCTGACTGATGGTAGGCAAAATAAAACTTACTACTTTTTTTTCCAGGCAGCACCTTGCTAGTAGTTACAGAGCCTTACCCTTCTTCAAGACCAAGCTAACAATGAAATGTGGAGGTATCTATCAGAATCATTAAAAGATTTACCTTGCTATGACAAAAATGAGTAAGTCCTAAGTTTACAAACTAACCTCAGATACAAGCTCAGGGTTCTCTGGTACCTCTGTGTGCCACAGACATCCTGGGAGGGTGGAAAGGAGAAAAGCAGCTCTGACACAGTACCATGAGGTTCTACAATGTGCAGTATGTGAGCTGCATCAGCATGTTATGTTCCTATACCTTGGGACACAAATAGTGACAATTTGGACACATATTCTGTTGATATGGCTTTTGGTCTTCTCTAACACTGCTGTAGGGGGCAGAGGCAGAGATACTCATTGGACCTCTTTTGTAACACCCATACCCCACCTGGAACCTGAAGCACTGAGGTGTGCTGGGACTACTCGCAGACAAGAATTACAGGTCAGGGCCCTGGCACAACAGCACAGTTTGCTTCCCAGATAACCAGGGTATACTCTGACATGCTGCCCGCCTACTTGCTGCTCTGCATCCATCCTAGGGTGCTCACAGAGAATGGCTACAGTTTAGCTCTTTTATTTTCTGCAAAAGATGCTAGTAACTTTTCAAAACAAAACAAACCAAAAGAATTCAGAACTCAACCCAGTATAAACATAATGTTAATAAATGATCTAGGGAAAAGATTTCTTTGATTTCTTATCTGCAAAGCTTTATCCATCAATTACCTGTTTTATGTAAAACTGTCACCAGCTTCTTATTATCCTGCCATAAATGAGAAATTTCCTTTAAAACACCCCACTTGGATAACTGACATCTCACCATTAGTGCAAACAGCAACAGCTACACTATTACATCACCAAAGGGATTTTTTTCCCACCAAATATGAAAGGCACCTGACAGGCATTGGATGGGTACATGGTTTATGGAACTGGTTAGCTGCAAAGAGAACAGCTTTCAGAGGCCATGTCCTTCACTTGCTTGTGCTTAACTCAATTTTATATTGCATAGCTGAGCCTATTGTTTGCCCTGTTGATACTGTATTTCTGTAGCGCATGCTGAAAAAACTTTTGTCCTTTGACTTCTTTTAACTCCTAACATATTCCACATTTACCACACGTTGCTGTTAACTCTCACCACATTATCACAATGTCCCTCTATCACTTGGTCTTTTTATGCAGTTGTCATCATCATATTTACATGAGAAGGACATATTCAAGCCCCACTTGAACATGAGAGCAAGTAAAGACCACCACTATTTCATAAAAGCATTTTAAAATAACTTCATAATTTTCAGGGGCTGAGATGCATTTTGTGAACATTTTGATTCATCTGGAGTTGGAACTACACCACACTGTGCTAAACACCAGGAATAATCCTGTCTTCAGTCTTATAAACAAGGAAGGTGTATATAGCTTTCTTCAAGGTTTACACATACAAGTTCATGACTCTATAAAGCCTAACATCAGCCTCACTGAAGATGGAGTCATTGCCTCCATCATTCCTCATTGTCCAGCTAGTATTCCCTCCACCTATCATGGTTCTCATGATGGAGGGTTGGGATCTGAAGCACCAGCATATTTCACGGTCTGAGCAGAAGACAGTGAGCTAGGTATTCCTGCTTCAGCTCTGTGATTATTTTTCACACCTCCATTCTGCAGTTGTTAATTTCTCACTCTGCCAGTGGGTGTGGGTGTAATGCATACCTACTGCATCTGCCTTAAAAACCACCAAGGAGTGGAGTCAGGTGAGATGCAGTGGACCTTACTCTTCCACCGAGTTCAACAGGCTGGCTTGCCTCCTTGCTCAATGTACTATAAAGTAAAGAATAACAATGACTATCCTGTGAGTTGTATAGGATTTGCACTTTGTAACACCACTGCTACACGTGAGATTGATTCTTAACACCTTCCTCTGCACCATTCTTCTACAATAAATCTATCTTGTTCCTTTTCAGGGGACTCAAGATGTTTACGCACAGAAGAACTTCATGTTTACATGTAAGAGGAAAGTATACTTGAAGTGTTTTGCATCTTCTGTATGGTCATATTGACATGCTGTGAAGCCTAGAATACTGAGTTTGCTCATTTTTTGTTTTCACTCTCCCTCCTCCATATATACTTCATTTTCTGAGAGGAACTGGAGTGCTAGTTACATACTCTTCTGTACTGAGTCTACTCCTGTATAGCAATAATTTTTAATTTCTCTCTGTAAGGTCAACACAATATATAGGGAGTGCTGAGTGTAATAATGTGTTTGAAATAGATATTGAACCTTTCCTGCTTCATTGGAGTTCTATATTCCCCAAAGTCAGCTAGAGGGGATTTCAACATAGTTAGAAATGTGTATTTCTAAAAAAACCTGTACCTTGGAAAAACTTGCAAGATTTGAGAGTTCCAAAAGACTGTATTTAGGGTTGCATAAAATAAGTGGTCTGATCTAACCCAAAATTAACCTGAACCATTTTAAAGAAGGTTTCCATGGCTTTTACAACTTTTTTCCCCGACCCAGTACACATCTGGTTCTAGTTGGCACTAAAAGACAGGCATATTTAAATGTCATAAAAAAGGCTAATCTTGTATTTCTGTCTTGTTGGGAGACAGAAAGTACCAGAAATCTCTTAAGAAAGACAGTTCTCCTTGGACATTCATCCACTTTTACCTAGTCAAGCGATTTACATAGTTCAGAGAAGAATTCAAATTTTTGTGGTAGCTGAACTGACCCTCTCAACCTCCAGAGCCTCATTCATCACTACATAGAGGTTACTAGAAGACACTGGAAAGGCTGCTCAGTCTAACAGCCAGTCATTAAGTTCTCGATCTTTTGTATCCCTGCTTTTTCCTCTAGGAAAATCCAAGAAGTGGAATAGTATTTAAGAAGAGGGGTTTTTTTACAGGGAAAAGAAATATTTTACTATTCAAATCACAGAATCAATAAGGTTGGAAGAGACCTCTGCGTAAGATCTTCAAGTCCAACCATTTACCTATCACCACCATGCCACTAAACCATGTACCTAAGTACCACATCTATACATTTTAAAACACCTTCAGGGACAGTGACTCCACCACTTCTCTGGGCAGCCTGTTCCAATTCCTAACAAACCTCTCGGTGAAGAAATTTTTCCTAACATCCAATTTAAACCTCCCCTGGGGCAACTTGAAGCCATTTCCTCTTGTTCTCTCGCTGGTAAGCCAGAAGAAGTGACCAACTCACATCTCGCTAGAAGATGCTAGAGAAAGAAAAAAAATCCTGGTCTAAATCCTGTGATTCTGTATTAATCTTTTCCTTTACTCAGTGAAAGTCTTGTTACCAAGGTAGATCTGAGTAAAGGTAACAAAATAAATATGGACTCTGGGACTGCTAAATATTTAACAGGATTTACTGCAATTCATCTCTAGAAAATCCTATAGTCTTAAGGTATATTTTCCATAAATAACCTAGGTTCAGTTTGCAGTAGCAATACAGTCCCTGGAATATTTCTTGAAGAGCTGGACTGCAAATGTTTAAGATTTAATGAAAACCAAAGAGTTGCTGAAATTACATTCAAAATGACACATGGCTGTGAAGTGTCTTAAACTCTTCCGAACTTCAACCACTTCTACAATGACATTACAAGGTGATGCATATGCACTTAGTGTCTTCTTTAACAAAAGGAAAATAAAGCTTGCCCATGGCAAATAGGAAAGGCTTATACTGCATACAGAAATCAAACATCCCTGCACACATTTTCATGCTGAGATCATGCTTCTCTTTATGACCTTACTATACCCACAGTAAAAGGCATGCCTACCAGTGATGAAATATTGATGTTTCACAAGTCTTATCTTCTCGGCGGGTTCTCCTGGCAACCTTGTGGCAGAACAGAACTCACAGCATGTATTGGTGCTAATGGAAGAACACGTTAATATTTTAAGTAGAGGAAAAACAATTTAGGAAGAATGTGTTCATTTACCTTTTTGATCCCTTTTTCCTTCCAGTGATGGTGTTTTCTCTGATAAAGTACCATTATCTTCACTGGCTTTTACTGCATTTTCTTCCTGTATAGTTTCTTCACCAATGGCTACAGTGTGTCCATTTGAAGTTTCAAAACTTACTGTTACATCACCATCTGAAATGAAAATTAGAAAGCTATTGCCTATTTTAACTGCTTCCATAGCACCTATTGACTATACATAGCATCCCTCTTCTTTCAACTTTCCATGGAAGCAAAGCAGAAAGACTTACTGAAATGTGAAACATCAGGCTGCAGATCTGCTTTGGAAAGTAACTCTGTGTTACTCTATAGGCTTCCACATTCTTTGGGTGGACATCTCCACAGGAGTGGGCCTCGAAGTACACATTGGTTTTCAGGTCCAGCTTCATGTCTGCATATATTAGCATCCTGCTTTTTTCCTCCTTGCATCTTGATTTGTGCAGCAAAGAAACATGTACATAGACCACAATGAACTGCAACCATGTTCCAACATGCCCCAAAACTGGACAATTAGGGGGCAGAATTGAAGGACTACTGTGGTGTATCCAAGTAGGTAAATCAGCCAGGAATTCAGACAGAAGTTCTCAGAATATGTGTGCCCAGTTAATGAATAAAATACATCATTATCTATTCTTACGAATCAAGGTGAAATCTTCCTCTATCACATATCATACCACTATTAAATTCTGCAAGTCAAATTCTTTCCTGGATCTGATGATATTTTACTCACTTACCCAGATGACCTCAGCTATGAGGGATTTTTTTAAACCTGAAAAAACTTCTTTCTCTTCCCTATTTGTCTCTAAACTGCTGAAAAATGCCACTTACTCTTGCTGGCTCACAGCTTTTTCTCTTCTGCAAAGGATGGCTATAAGCTCTTCAGAAGGGATAAACAAAGAAAGAGAGGCAGTAGAGTGGCTCTGTATGTTAGGAACTGTAGTGACTGTATAGGGTTCAGTGATGGTGCTGATAAGGTCAAGTGTTCATCAATGGGATGAAGCCAACTGTATGAGGTTCAACAAGGCCAAATGCTGGGTCCTGCACCTGGGTCACAACAACACTATGCAATGCTACAGTCTTAGGAAAGAGTGTCTGGAAAGCTGGCTGGTGGAAAAGGACCTGGGGGTGCTGTTCAACAGCCAGCTGAACATGAGCCAGCAGTGTGCATAGTTGGCCAAGAAGGCCAACAACATTCTGGCCTGTATATAATAGTGTGGACTTCGGAAGTGATTGCACCCTTGTACTGGGCACTGGTGAGGCTACAGCTCAAATACCATGTTCAGCTTTGGGCCTCACTATGAGAAAGACACAGAGGTGCTGGAGCATGTCCAAGGAAGGGCAATGAAGCTGGTGAAGGGTCTAGAGCACAAGTGTTATGACAGTCAGCTGAGGGAACTGTGGTGGTTTAGTCTGCAAAAGAGGAGACTGAGGGGAGGTCTTATCTCTCTCTACAACTACTTGAAAGGAGGTTATAGTGAGGTGGGAGTCAGTCTCTTCACCCAGATAGCAAGCAACAGGATGAGAGGCAACAGCCTCAAGTTGTGCCAGGGGAGATTTAGATCAGGTGTTAGGAAAAATTTCTTCACTGAAAGAGTGGTTAAGCATTGGAACAGGTTGCTGAAAGAAGTGGTGGAATTGCCATCCCTGGAAGTGTTCAAAAAATGTGTAGATGTGGCACTTAGGGACATGGTCGAGTGGTGGACTTGGCAGTGTTAGATTAACAGTTTGACTTGATGATCTTAGAGGTCCTTTCCAACCTTAATGATTCGACAATTCCCTCATTTACTGATTTCTGTTCTTGGTTCCATGCATTTTAAAATTGCTGCTGATTTTCTTCTCTGGTCATTTTTAAGGTTTGTTATCCTTATGTTGCTCACATCCCACCTGCAGTTCATATAGATTTTTACTTCACAGGATTGTCTTGCTGTCCATCCAAAAATTATGCAAATTTCTGATTCCTCCCACTGATTCTTCATTCACTGTAGTAATTCCACTCTTTTCTTCTCCTCCTCCTTGCTTTGTGCTATCAGACCTGGATGTTTGGCACTTCCTTGGTTTGAACACAATTATGCAGCCTATCTCTTACCACCTTGGGGTGCTCCATGGGTTAAGCACATAGTTTCATTCTCATCCACACACTAACTTCAACTTGAAGTGTAAAAGCTAAGTTCAATCTTCTCAACCTTGTCTCATTTAGTATAGCTGACTGCTCCACAAGGCTTCCTGCTTACCTTACCACAGCACTGGTGCTTCAGCTTGTCTCTTCGTGATGTGCATAATTCCATTCTTACCTCTCTGCCTCCACACATGGCATTTCCAGCTCTTACTCATGTCATGGTTCTGGGAACCCTCCTGCCTCCCAGGGGCACTTGCCACTTTCCACTTCCTTCTTCCTCATCCCATGTGAGACACTGTAATTTCTTTACATTTCTTACCTCTCAGATTTCAAGACTCCATATAATTTCTTCATCCAGCTTTCATCTCCGTAGTCATTCCTTCTAACTACTTTCACACTACTCAGCTGCTCTTTCCTATAGCTCCATTTTTAGCACCTTTAAACCCATCCTATATTCTTTAAAAATGCTCTTTAAGAACTGTAATTTTCATCAGACATAAAGCACAATGTGATGAAGGCAACACAGCCTAGATTGCCAGCCTTCTTAAGACAAGAGGAAAGGGAGAGAATTGTTCATCTTTACATTCTTTTCTCACTTCACACAATCTCCAGCCTCTTTTAAGAATGGAATAGAGCATAAAGGACACTGATGACCAAAGCATACACACTTCAAGAACTACTGATAGTATTTATGTTCAGACTGTTTAGAACCTACCTGAAAAGTTAACACATTTCATTAACTGTCCCAGCAGTCTAAATGTAATTGACAACCATCAACGGACAAAGTCGAGCAGCTCCCCAGTAAAGCATGTAGCAAAAAACATAACAAATTCACAGAGAGACAAACTGAGCTACAGATAGTTCACATGTCTTGTTTTAAGTCAAAGACAGCAGCAGGGGCAAGTTCAGAAGCCAGCTATGTGGAATATCATAGTCTGGTAATTAGTGAAACACTGTAAAGACAAGTGATGTCACATGTTAATGAACAAGCCATTTACTTCTAAATATCAATGTGTATCATACAAACCATACACATTGATACTTCCATGATTCTTGAGCTCAGGCAGAGAAACACAATTTCTAGAAGAAGAATATTTTTTGAAATCATAGAGTTCTTAGACTCCTTAATAAAATGATAAATTGTTTCATTTTAAGCTACAGAAAATTATTTTACTCACTCAACTTTTATTTGATCTAGATTTATAGAAGGTCAAGAATATTAGAAAGAATACCACTAGAAACCATCAGATGTAGCACATGGTTTGCTTCTGTTTTTTGAAACACAAATTCTGAGTAATACTAGTTACTAAACCTTACAGCATTTTGAAACAAGTAGTGTCTTCCCCATAGTTTCATGTTTGTGCCATTTGTGTGAATGTGACAGTGGTGGGATCTGTATGATCCCAGCACTGGTACCTTTTGATACCTGAAATGGATGCTATTGATTTGCTTGGAGTCCTAAAGCCTCCAGTTTTTTAGCCAAAATTTCTTATTATTATACTCCAGCTGCTTTGGACAGCAGACATTGACTCAAAAAAACCCAGGTTAATCACTACCTCAAAAGGATTCTGGCAAACAATAAGTAGGAAGCACAGAAGACACATTATTTTCAGGGAGCATCAAAACACTTAAGGACTATACTTAAGAAGGAGCAAAGTATTTAAGAAGTCAGATGGTGTACCTATGGCAGGAGCAGTTACAGAACAAAAATCTCTCAACTCCAACTTTATTTCTTTGTCCACTGGCCCAAATTTGTCTCCTCATGCCTATTTATATTACATGGAAATGATGTAATAGTGGCTTTACCATCCATGTTTAGCACTTCTGAGCTAAATTCTAGTTAATGTGTTATCACCTTGCTCGGGCATTTCCTTCAGCACTCCCCTTCTTATCAGCTCCTCTCTGCTTTGTCTTGTCGAAATCTTCCTTTCCAACACTAAAGAAAAAGCACAGTTAAGAATAGATTTATTCTCATACTGCTGATGCTTGTGAAAAATGTAGAAAAAGATTCTTATTTTATAGAAACCCTGACAGATTTTTTTTTTTCTGATTCTGCAGAAGTGGTCTGAGTTTTTGTGGACACTCTCTGAAAATAAAGTCCCACAATTTCAGGCATAGAAGGTGAGGACTCATACGATCTAATATCTTCAGCTGAGTGAGACTACATGAGGCTTCTTTTACAATCAGTGGAGAAAGGTACTTCCAGAGTGAAATTGCTAGCATTGAAATTTAACATGTAAAAGCAGCACTTTCCCACTCACTGGGCTGACTAGCTCAGCTGGAGATACCTCCATCTGCTTTGTTGATGTTTTGAGTTGGGAGAGACAAATCCTGCTGAGAGGAAACAACTCACGGTTTGTGACATGCAAACTGTTTTAAAGGGAGAAAAACAAAACAAACCAACAACCTTAAACAGAAGCTAGAAAGTTATGTTCTAAAAGAGAATAACATCCTCGTGCATGCTGATTGGCTTTCACGGAAAAAATGCATCATCCTGGTTTTAGGTTAAAAAGAAGGATATAACACAAAAAAAAGACTGTGACATGAAACATTTTAATTATTATGTTTATCTCTCATGGGAAAAACACTTAACAGTTCTATACAGAAAAACTTTTACAGATGGCAAAATAGAATAGCTCCCCACTGCACCCCACCCCTTAAACCAATACGATTTTTGTCAGTGATCTGGGAGGCCACTGTAGTGACCTGTGGAACCGTGGTGCACGAACCATAAAATGCAAACACCATTTATATAATCCTGTCTTCACTGTTACAAAATGTTAATCTCCCACTCTGATTCTGTTTACCTAAGGACATCAAAACCCAAGTGATATTTGGAGCTCAAGCTCAGGACTTGCAGCAAAGCTTCAGTTATGCTGGACTTCACCCTATTAATGCTATGGGATAGGGTTATTTATCTCATCAACTAATTTAAACACTCTGCTAATCCAATTACTCTCTAGGGTCAGTCTAACTGCTGTATGCAGATTAAAGGTTGCAAGAAATATTGTCAACCTCACTCACACCAGCCTAGTTGGAGTCAACAGCCATACAGTGAAGTGACAGCTCCTGTGAAGGCATGGAGAGAGGCAGTTTAGCTCTTCTGAGAAAGTTAACCTCCATGCACAGCAAGCCTTTTTTCCCTGCAGCAGGTATCTCCAGATGCTGACTCACAACCAGACTGGCTGATCCCAGATGCCTGAAGGTGTCACTGCTCATGGCTTCCCACTCCTCCGCTAGGGAAGGGGATGGTTGAACAGAAGATGAAGCAGATTCTGCAGTTATCAATTTTACAGCACTAGGTTTACTTCTCACACTGCACTGCTCACCAACAGCTCCACTTGGAATCCATTTCCCTGCCAAAAGAGCACTAATTCCTGATGGAAGAACTGGGGGTAGTAACCATTTTGACTGGCCCAGTTCAACCTACCCATGCCTGTATGATGCTCAGGAACACAAACAGCACTGGCTCAGCAACATGTAAACTGGCATTAGGTCTGTGTTTATATACTCAGGTACTTTGTGGGCTCCACCCATTAAAGGTCAAACCTTCACAACGCTCAAATCACACCTGACAACATAAAGGAGAGTGTGAATGTGACTGCAAAAATCTCAATATAAGCCAGTGTGGTAGCCCACACTCAAATCAGGTTAAACTGCCTTGGGTCCCTATTCTGAATTACTCAGGAGCTCTTCCAGTTTTTCCCCATTAATTTTTAAGATCCATGCCTTGAAATTGTTTGTCACACATTGACATGGCAAATAAAGCATAAGAGCATGTCCTATTCTTGCAAGTTTTCCACATAGGTGAACACTCAGTCCCATAAAGACTGCTTTGAAAGAGATGGAGAGCCATGAAGTCAGAGGACTATGTGGGCAGGCACAGATGGAAAAATCTTAATCTTTCTAGAAAGCAGGTGTATTTACAAGCAGAGTGAAATTTCCTTTGACAGAGACCCCAAGAATAAACACTTGACATACATCCTTTATATGTGTTTTGTTGCTGGCAATAGAAATACTCTCTTACTCTTATTTCAGCTTTACAAATAGTATTTACTTCCTACTATTTTTCCTCCCTGCTTCCTTTTTACATGTTTTCTTGGGCACAGTGAAATAAGATATCTCACATATATTTATTTGTGGGACTTAATCCAATGCCACTTGAAAACAATGATGCTCTTTTCATCAAGTTCAAGAACTGATGACACTGCACCAATGTCTCTCTCTTGTTTTCAGGAATGTATTTTTTCAGTTCAACAACACTGAATTAACAACTGTATTGAATTAATTATAATGGAAAATGCCAATTGGCATTAAGACATGAACTGCTTACACTTTTACTGAAAGACCCTGAAGCATTTTATTGACATTTCATAGGTTTCATAACATCCCTTAGACATAACTATCGCCATTTCACAGATTAGAAATATTATTAAATTATAAGAAGCTTAAGCCTCAATCCTTTGTCATCTGAAATGCTAGCCATGAGTAGTGTTTTTATTTAAACTGATTAAGCTCAGTTAATTCAGCTTGAAAAGAAAATTTATTTAAAATATTATTTGGCCCATGGAGAGGACATTAGAAATCATATATACCATAGTATTCACTATAAGCATCATAATTTTATTTCCTACAAAGAAAAAGGCATAATTATAATTTAAATCAGAGTGACCAAAAGTATATCCCCATGTATAAGACAAATGAATAGTCTGTCTACTTATGAACCTATACTGTGCTATTTAGCACAGAGTGGACTCATCTTTATAATTTATTGCCTTTTACAGACTTTGGACAACATAATACGTTTCACTTTAACACAGTCAAGTATTTTGATTATCACAGCCCACCTTCACTGAGCTTTAAGGGTCTCAAACTACTCAGCTGGACTAATCACATTTGATTACTATTCAGTTTCATTGAACACTATAAAAATAAGAGAATTAAAGAGTCAAGCATTCAGAAGTCAGGAAATGTTTGAATGAAGATTGACAGGACTGCAGATGGCACAGCTTTTATTTGCTTGTTATATACTTTACTTTTGCCATCCCTGCCTTATTTAGGATACGGACCACGGGTTTTTGCCGTAATTTCTAACCTTACCTTTCACTCTATTGCCCAGACCTCATTTAAGGAACACTCTAAACCTTAATTTGAGCAGAAAACTCTTCCCAAATGTCACCTCAAACAAAGATAACCAAAGATAACATGTTCTTCTCCTTGATGCCCATATGAGATAGAAAGGTGTTATCATCACTGTATAGATAGGCAACTTATGGCATAGAAAGAGCCAACATATCAAACATTGATATTTGTTAAATGTTTAATTTGAGGTATCTTCTCAGGTGTAATTTTGCACATTAAAATTGTTATAGATAAAACAAAACAACCCAAAGCACAGGAATTCTAGTTGAAGTGTCTACTTACAGCTCAAAATATCTAATCAACAGTCACGAAGCTACAAGTATTGGCCATCTGCTGCTGAGCTAATGGCATAGACAATTGCAAAAACAGATATCATCTACCTGAACTACCTGGGATGGGTATCGCTATTTGTTACCTTAGAAATAGTTCAGTCTACTGAGTTCAGTACAGGGAGAGGACTGTAGTTTGGTGCTTCCACCACTTCCCCGCTTGACACACTCCCTCCTCTGATCACCTGGGTCTTAAGCTTCTTTGGTTTCCAGACCTACCTCTCTTCTCTTGCTGCTTCTTCTAGTAGAACTTGCCACAATACACTACCCATCTGCTTCTCCCATAAGCACACTTTTGTCTGTCTGCTCCTTCTGATCATTGTTTTTGCAATCTCTGGTTTTACAAGTCATTGCCTATTCCTCACTCAGAAGCAGCTGACTAGTAGTATTCTGGAACACATACATAATAAATACTGTTAGCTGTACCATCATCATGCAGACATTCTAAGCTGAGTGACCAGTTGATATTATTACTACAAATCTTTTCTGTCATATGTGTATATCATAATGTGTATATAGATCTGAACATGTCTGTGATATATATGATATATAGATATGTATGTATATACAAGAGTGTGATTATATATAACATTTCCATATTAACAGCAATATATTGCTTAAAACATTAAGGAATAATAAAATGGAAAGACTGATTTGTCCATCATGTATACATGTACGTTATGTGATCAATTACACAAACAAGCCAGTACTGACTGTGAGTGTAATTGGTTATCAGTCCTTGCCTGCTGAGGAAATCTGAGGTGAGGTAGACTCCACTCACAGACATCATGCTCCAGCAGAATCAAAAAATCCCATGTCAAAATCCTTCCCCTACTGCAGTCAAAAAGCAAAGTTTTCCCTGATCTCAGATGTAACTGTTAGAAAGTATGTGAATTTATCACACTGTACGCAGCTCTCTTTTGCTTGAATAAACCTTACTCATCCCCAAGGGTTCCCACAAACATTTGCATTTTTAGCCAAATACAAATAATCATAACACTAATCATAAGAACATTTTATCTCAAAAAGCAGTTTCCATCCCTTCTTCCCTCCCCCCTCGAAAGAAACTGCTTAGTGATTTGAGCAGTTACAAACCTCAGGCAGTCCGAAACCATTCTCTGACTCAAAGAGTACTGTGAGATCCTGGATATTATCCAGTCTTTAGCTTTGCTCTTCCAAGAGAAGCTTGAGAGAATGTCGATATTTAATTTTTCTCTGACCTAGTAAGAGCTAAAATTACCTTCTGCTCTCTGTCTGCATATATTTTCACAGTGGAACTTTGAAGTGGTATCTACCTCATGCCAAGACAAAAACTGCTGCCTTTTCCTTTACAGCAAAACATTGCAGAGGGGAGAAACCCTTGAGATGATGCCATTTTCTGTTTGTTTTTACTTAATTTTGAAAGCTCCCTAGGCAGAGAGTATGCAACCATGCAACCAGTGCCCAGAAAACAGATCTTCTGAGATACAGCATAGAAAATATGTTGCTAAAGGAAAAAAGGCCAACCATCATTCCCACATCGGCACAAATACTTCCACATCTAGTCCTCCATCTTTTTTTGATGTTTGTGGTATCTGCTGTTTATGAACAATTTTCTGTGAGATTTTTGAAAGCACTGCATGGTACATGCAGGCTGTAGCAAGAACCTACTTCAAAATGCTTACTGAAAACACAGAGAAAGTAGTAAGAGCTCTTTCCAATAGCCTGCGTTGTGTCTTAGAAGAAACTCTTTCTTCAGCTACATACAGATTTATCAAGTTGTAGCCCTGTTAAGAGAATAAGCAATAAATGTGATGATCATCATACCTTTTCCCTACAATTCCCAGTAGACTATTTCCTGACAGTGACATAGTCCTCAAGCAGGTGAAGATATGCTTCCACTGCAAGCTAATCTGATGTGGACTGAAAAGCATGATGCATATGGGGCCAGCACCCTGCCTGTTTCTGGGATTTCTGAAGCCCCAACACTTAGCCTCAGTGCTGCAGAAGAGTAGGATTTATCCCTATTATTCTCTATATAGAAACACATGGGGAGGTCATCTGCATTTCTGGCCAAGACAAAGGAGGAACTGCAGGAGGGCACTGGAAGTCAACATAGAAATGATTTACTCTGCTCCTCTCTTATGAGCACTATGAGTGCTACTACTGGGGAACCAGCATGAATGAAAGGTATGTCTAGCCCACAACAGATTACTGGCATAGGTCAGAAAGTACAGAGAAAACATATCTTGTATGTAGATAGGAGTGTAAATATCAATAACATCTAAGGCTATGAACTGTATTTGCCTTTAAGAGGTACTCCAAATCCTCACTCTGTGGCAGGTAGTCATTACTTAAACACATTCTTCTTTCTCAACGTAAAAGCTCTGTGAACTCTTCTTGTGCCTGAATTTGTAGGTTACATCTTGAGACAGTCACAAGGGTAAAACTCTCATGTGAAATTTAGGTGGAAAATAATTTGGGAACCTGCTGTTTATTTTTAGAACTCTAACAACTCATATTGTTCAGATTTACTTTCTTTTCATCTCCCCAGCTTGGAGATCCAGTCTTGTTACTTTGGAGGTGAAAGTTAAGCTTTTAAGATATTACATAATTTCTAAGAGTTTCACCAAAAGGAAAAAAAAAAAGCACTAAATATTGTGACAGTTGACAAAATGCATATAAACTGGGACACAGGAACACACATTGACATATCAAATGTACAAAATAATACAAAAGTTTTGAAATTCTGAAATTAATTCCCTATGTCACTAGGTTTGTAAAAATCCCACCTAAATAAATGAAATTTTACAGTGCAGCAAGATGGATAAATAGAATCTTATTAAAAAGAGAGCATATGTAGTCCTTGGTGGGTTACATCAATCTACTGAATAGTGAAAAGTTATCAGAAGTTACCAAAATTCTTCTATAACATCTTAAGCTCACAAGATATGCATCAAATTTTGCATGCTTGCTCTTCACCAACTATACAAGCACTGAAATACTGTAGTTTACATAATTCAGAGCATTAGAATGATTTTTGTTTTCTTAACTGTTTTATATTATGTTCACAGATGGAATAGCGCTCTACTGTATAGAAGTTTGCTATGTACTACATGGCTATCTACCAGGTTGTTAGCTAAACAATGAAGTAAAAAATGAAAGGGTTTTCAGGATAATTTAAAAGATAATTTAGAATAAGATACCTCTAGATATACAAGATACATTAATCACTTAGTGAATCAATTGCATTAATTACTTTTTTTGTCACAAAAGACTATTGAATATAGTCTTGTGAGCAGACTCAGAGCAGAGACTTCAAGATAGTCAACTAAGTTTCACCTCCTCCTGCACTGAACTTTTCCCATCTGCTATATCATTCAAAGAGATACTTCACTGTGCAGACAATTAACTCCCACTTTTCAATACATAATTATATATAATCATACATTCTATAATAGCTCCCACTTATATGATCTATGGGTTCTATACCTTCACCATAAACTCCATCCCTCTTCTGTCATTTCATACTGCAAATTCTTACAACTTTTATGGATTTCTGTTGCACACTAGTGCTTTCCATTTTCAAGAAAAGATTGATCACAAAACAGAACTTTGCTTTGGAAAGAAAAAAAAAAGACAAGGAGGTCGATATTACAGCAGCTGCAAAACCACAGCTGAAAGAAAAAAACTTAACTTGTCTAAATTTTAAGAAGTCATCCAAAAGAGTGGGTCTGTTTTCCCTCTCTGCTTCAGTGTGCTTTATTGCTAGTAATCACAATGCTAGGACACCAAGGTTACCCAAGTGGTAAGCTTTGCAGAAGAGTAAAAACCACCTCTTTTCATGTTTTGCTGGACTTCTTTTTAGCTGGGTCAGGTTTGTGATCTGTTTATCACAAAACTGGTGTCAGTATGCAGGAGGCAGTGGAAGTAAACAGATAGAGCCAAGAGAATTGGTAAGACAAATTATCACTTGAAAATTAGTTTTCAGGGAGTTAAGATGGACACGTCCCAATGAGTATATCTTTCTTAAAAGTAATAAATATAGCAATGCATTTGGAGCATTCAGTGGCAAAATTTGACTCAGAATATAAAATGTTACACATACTTTGATGTAATGTTAATAGTATTTTTGCTCTGATGGTCTAGGTATATAAATGCAGCAAGGTTCAGGCAGAGAAATAACAACCCTTATGACCAGCCAGCATAGCTACATGGCACCTGAAAAAGGTATTTTGCAACTCAAAGTTTGTCTATTTGTATCCATAGCATAACTTTAAAGTGTGATTTTCATTACAGTTCTGAGCTTATTTAATGTTTTCTGTCTATTTGTTAAGCATCTCCATTTTTCAGGTACTCACCTTGAGGTAAATTGTCCTGAATAACTATCTGTTATTCAGGCCAATTGACCCATCTGTGCCAACAGGAACCATGGGTCCCACAGACTTGAGGGACCACATCATCACAAAAAAGACAAGCAAACAAAGTACAATCAAGTAACTAAGGAGCAGTAATCGACCTTAATTTCTTTGTGCCCAATTTCCTCCTTTTGTAAAAGAAACATGAACACATACTTTGCCTTGATATCGTTAGACCAGATTGAGGCACTCTAAACAAAGGCAGTACAACATACAAAATACTGCATTTAATATGAATTTACCAGATCTTCATTTCTAAAAAGTAAGTGCAAAATGACACATGCATTATTATTTAATGGCATAACAACTGACACATGCTTTGGAGAATCTTTGTATACACATCTTAGGAATAGTGATTATTATGAAGAATTCACTGTATATAAAATCACATACCTGTCCAACAGTAGCTGCAGAACATGCAGGAGTCATTCACTAGAAATAACTTTTCTCTAGCACTGTAATAAAAGTACTGGGGAAGCTGAAGGAAACTGGAGGCAGTGAAGGAGATAGAATAAGTCCCCCTCAGTCTGCTGTTAAAATACTGGAAGAAATTGTGGGAATTCTGTGGCATGGTACCCAGGAAAATTGGGAGGGTTGAGGGGAGGGGGGAAGAAAAGAGAGACTGCGAGGAGGACTTGAAGATCTCAGTAAGACTGTCCAAAACTTCAGTTGTTATCTGGCCTAATGAAGGCACTGGAGAAGATGGCTTCTTTTTGCCTTTGTGTAAATAAAGCATGTTTTAGAAGTTACACTGCAATGCACAGTGTTCCTTGCTGTAATTGTCAGGGATTGCTATAAGTTTAAAATGCCAAGCAGTGTACTCCTAAACATTCTGGAAAGCCTTCTGAGGACACTTTAGGAGATTAATACTGGTTTTATTGCCTAGAGCCATGGAAGATAATGGACAGAGGACTGGCACTGTGGTAATGAATCTGAAGAGCTCATAGGTGCTCACTGGACTCTGATTAGAGTCAAGTTTAGAAAACACAGCATCAAATGTCTGAATCCCAAACCAAAAGTTTGGGGTTTTTTTGGAGAAAGCTTGAGCAGAGCCATGACACACACATACACACACACACATATAGGCAGGATGGCATTCAGTTTTCTAAACCTTGGTGTCTATAGCCACTTGAGATGCTCCTCAGTTTTGGAGATGTCTGCACAGCAATGGCAGATATGATGCAGAACTTTCTAGGAGAGCAGCAGGACACCAGAGCACCTCAGGTGGCACCAAGCAACTGTGTTTAGCTAACTGAATCCCAGCCCTCAATATTGCTCTTTTTCAGAAGGAGTATAATTTAATCACAATATTTTATTTCAGACCATTCTTCAAGCCTTACCAATGGGGAGGAGCAGCCTGTGTGAAGGCAGTGGTCACAAAGCCAATCCTCATTCTTCTGCTGGGCACAGCTACGTCTGCTTCTCCCCTCTGAACAGACCAAACTTCTGACCCCATGAAGGCAAGGTTTGTTTCATAATTCAAGTCATTAATTATTAGGACATAAAGAGATTTCTAACATATTTTATGATATGTAATATAGAGCTTTCAGCTTCTTAGTAAAAAAAAAAGAGTACTGTCAACATAAAAAAAAGGTATAGAATGCATAGTAAGCAAATAAACTGCATATTTTTGATCACAGGTTTAGAACAGAAGCTGAACAAGGTTAGGTTTTTCCTTGCCAAGGATCAAACTGTTTTTCTACGTGTCAAATCCTGTGCCCAAATAATCCCTGCCATCTAACAAGCACCAAGAGCTTTTCAAATTTTACTCTGCAAAGCCACCACAATGTTTTCTACTATTTGTCACTAAAGGGCCACAGACATACCTGCTGATGTTTCTCTGAATTTGTCACTGGTCTTCTTCTTCCGCCATTTCCAAGGTTTAAAGATTTTGCCAATGGTGGAGAGCTTGCCCTTCCTCTTGAAGGGGGGAGTCTGGGATCCTGGGGCTGGTCCATCTGAGTTAGCAATTGAAGCCTTATCCAAACCATCAACTGTATAAACAAGAAAAGCAAAGGCAACTGAAGGATGGAAGACAACATGGTACTTGACAGCTAAACTCCTCCACTATCAGACTGCAACAGGCTGCATGTGGGTCCATGTTTTTCCTGTTCCAGAAGGTCATGTGTTTTGAGCCCATGCTATCAAACCAGTGCCCATCCCAGCTAGCCCTGGGCTTCACTGCTGCTCAGCACCTCCACTGCAGCAGGCCAGGACTTGCTTCTCATGATGCACATCTGGCACATCCGCACAGTTCAGCACTTTTCCATCACTACTGGAGAATTTATTTTGACATATACTTGGGTGACTTTTTCTCTGTCCTTGGTAAAGCTGGACAACTAGCTGTCACCATGTTGAAAAAAAAACACACCTTGCAATGTAAAAGCATAAACTTTGAGTGAAATGAATCCTTTCTTAAACAATTTCTAAAGATAACTGTTCTGGCAATGAAATGGAAATAGGTCTGTTTGATATCCCTAGTAATCAGACATTCACAGTGCAGTCTGCCATGAGTCAGGCTTCTTATTAGCAAAACTTACTTAACAATAAGCTTTAGAGCTGTAGCCAAAATTTAAAGGAGGATTACTTTTCTGCAATGCAAAAACATATTGAGTGATATTAAAGCCAATGTTTATCATCAATGGTTGTAACACTGAGTTTTGTGAACCAAATTAAGACTCATTCTACAACATGCCGTAGCATACAGTTAAAAGAAATTTCCCTGAGAAGTCTACTACTATTTAATTCTATTTAAGAACTGAGGTTTCTTAGACCCTTCCACTCATGGTCCTGCAAAATGTGATTAATTTTATTCATGTGAGCAGCTTCAATGAAGTAACTGCAATTACTTGCGTACATAAAATTAATCACAGTCTGAAGTGTTTGTGGCATACAGGCTCTGTAATCGCATTCATTCATCTAAACATTCTAATTATAACCAATTCGGAACAGAGTTGATGCCACTCTGAACAGTAATAATAATAATCATAGGTCATTAAATCAGAAAGTGGTATTCAAAGAAGGAAATATCACTGTCCCCATTTTACAGACGGAAAATATGAGGCACAGAATCATTAAGTGCTTAATTTTATGTTTGCCAAATGGCTTCCTGAAGCCTGGTCCTGTGTCTTAGCTGCCAAAAAGATGTATGTTCAGACAGATAACATCATAGTGCAATCTTACTATTCTGTTTCTCAGACAAACAGCATTTAATGAGTCCTATATTTGTCCTAGAATTTAGATTGGGCCAGGATGCCTTAAATAAAAAAAAAAAAAAAAATCCTTTATGGGAGAAAGGTGATGTAATGGAAGCAGAGTCCAAGAAACTTTATTTCCAGTGAAATAAAGAACTGGGAAAAAAGATGCTCTGTATAACTTCATTGTAGGGTATGTAGTTAAAACCAGAGATAAATTTTTATGAAAATAGTAACATTTAAATCAATGAAACTGAATTATGCCAAAAAATATAGTAAATTCTGCACCATCAAAGAGCTGCAACAGAGAGATGGAAAACTTCTCCAGTATAAATTACTGTTATTCAGATGTACCAGAATTTGAAATTTTCATTTAGGTATTTTTCTTGGGTATTTTCTAGTCTATAACATGAAGATAAGATGGAAGAAAGGCATGCAAACGGACTTTAAATGTAAAAAGGCCACGATTTTGGTAGGGACTTGGCTATGTCTACCTCTTGCACGAGTACAAAATCCCAGTTTGCTCACCTGTGCACACTAGAGAACAAGATGATCTTTAGGGAGGTTTAAGCTGAAACTCCCTTAAAATGAACTAGCTGACACTCTACAGACCCTGAGAAACTAGGTGAGAGGTGGGGGATGAGAAAACCCATCAAAGGCAGAAAGAAATGCTGCAGAAAGAGAGAAGCATGGGACAGCAGAAGGACCCCTGTAGAGGTGCATTGCCTGGAATTAGGGCTTGCACTTTTGTCTAGGTTTACATACGTTGCCTATGAAGTGCAATTCCATAAGGAATACAGAAGCCTTTGCTGGAAACTGTGGATCTAAGGGAGAAGTACATTTACTTAAAGGGTAGTTACAAAGCTAAGAGATTTGAATTCATCTTGGCAATTCCAATTGATGTAAAAAGAGGCAAGGGCCACAGCTTGCAGCCACACAGAGTCAGGTGAGATGCAAGGAAAACAATTCCAGGAGGTGAGCAGTGCAGCACTGGAGCAGGTCTTGGGATGTTCTGGAAGCTGAGTCAGGCAAGTCAGGGCTGACCTCACCTACTGTGATTGGTAGTCCTACTCTGGGTGAGGGACTGAACTGAATGACCTCTCAAGGTCTCTCCCAGTCAAGATTCCCATGGTGCTAAGAGATGTGGAAAGACATGGTTGCTCCATGAAATCTGCACCAGTAAATCCAAAGAATCAGAAGTGAAGTGCTGAAGAAAAGAGACCATGGTCTGTTAGCTGAAGAGTTTTGCTCTGCGACAGAAGCCAAGAATTATCTCACTGGCTGAGGCAGTCCATCAGCTCATTAGACCAAAAGGCTACCTGACCTCTAGAGGCAGCAGGACAAAACCCATGTTCTTGTCTCCAATGGTTTGGAAAGGCTGGATTATAGATGTGAAGAGCTTGCACTCTGGTGATAGGTAGCATGGTTCTCCATAAACACTAGAACACATCTTTTCAAATCCTCGTGGGCCATGGAGTCCAGTCTAATGCAGTCAAACCACTGTCACAAAAGCCTTATCTGGATTTTTCTTATTCTGTGCCTACCAGCAGGAATGGAAGAGGATTATGGCTCCAATAGCTCCCCACAGAGAAACATGGATTTGCACCTGTCCATCCATGCTCTGCTGAAAATATTTAACTCTGAAATAATTATATTTACTGTGGTTAAAGAAATGCCATAGATTGATTTTAGAAATAATCTAAGATAAAGCGCCATTTCTAGGAAAAAGAACTTACTCATATTAATAAGTAATCATAAGGTAGCACATTTTACCAACTAATAAACTGCCTAGAAAGAAATAATTTCAGCAATGATGTTCCAGAGCATTTATGGAAGGATTTTTTTGAAAGCTATTACTCTTCATCTTTGAAACACTCAGCAGGAAATTGATGTTTAAGATTTACACCATTTGCTTTATAGGTCATGTACTATTTAAGAACAGAACAGGATATTTTTCACCTCAGAGAGCTTATGTACCTTCTATTAATCATTATAAATGTTACATGTATTCACTGAGATGACAGAAACATCTTGGCTTTCCAAGACTAGAGGAGCTTGGTCACTTGCATTATTCTTTTATTAAGTCCTGCCTTCTTCCCAGCACCTTCAAAAGGCCAGTGAGTCACTTCACTGCCTTCAATAAACATCATTAAGTTTGACATTAGGACTTTTGACTATGCTACCTGCATAGTTTGTTATTACATTCCAAACCTTTGCCCCAGGTGTAGATTTTACACCTGAAGCATAAAAAAAAATGTACATAAGAAGAAGTATATGAAACACGCACATTGATGTCATGCAAAGAGGAGATCTTGTTGTAAAAGACCAACAGCAATGCTGAGACACTGCAAAGCCAAATCTTGCTGGCACAGGCCATGAGCTAGGTGAAGGATACAAAGAGGACAGCCTCTCTTTGAACTTGTGGGCAGCCAGCAAAGATTAGGCCATTCTATGGATGACACTGACTTTCCTATGAACCACCAAAGATGGAAATGCCTGAACACATATTATCCTAGGAAGGCTACTTGCAATAAGCAGTGCTGATCTCTTTAGCTGTCTAGGAGACACTTTTCTGCTCTGAATGATCTCCAGAAATGTACAGCTGAAACAAGCATGTGAATTCATCATAGTTTCCCAGGGCATGGCACACTTCAGCACAGACACATTCATGTCAGCACTGACACATGCTAACACTTTCTTGAACTTACAACTAATTTCACAAAAGCAAAACATAATAAACTATCCACATGGTCATTTCAAGCAAGTCTAATATAAATTCTTCCGAAGTAAATAGCTGTGATTCTGCTGGTTCCAAGACCTTTCAATCTGGAACACAGTAAGACCATCTTTTAAAAGTTTTGACTTAAAGAAAATTCATTTTCAGAAAAAAGAGGGCTACACTTATGTCATAAATTCTGTATTTTCACTTCTGTGTATTTTTATTCTTGGCAGTGAAAGTGAAAAGCCAGTGGAAGAACCTAACCTCATGACTGAATAATAGGAGTAATACAAGATACACAGGGGGAAAAAAAACATGCTATGATGTCCTTATGCTATTCTTTTACTAGCAGACTCATATTTTAATAGTTAACAGATCAAAATTCCTTGCTTGTAGTTTACTGCAAGTAATTTTGAGGCACTGATGATATAGAAAACGTACAACCTGAGTAATTAAGTAGCTAGCCACAGAGGGGTAGAATCATAAGATTTTTTATGATTTTTTATGGGTGATGCAATGAGTATGTGCCTTCTGCAAGGAAAACAATCACTTGTACTTCAGATAAGAATGTACAATATCACTTGAATCTTTCTGATACTAAAAAAAAAAAGGTCTTACAGGATTCCAATTCTATTAAACCTTCCAAATGAGTAGTCAGAAGTGTTTTTTTTTCTTTCCTCTGTCTCTCTAGTCCCCTCACCAGCACCATTCTCCACACTGATATAATCTTGCTGGAGTACTGGGGCATGTATTTAAGGGATCATTTCTCACTCACATCAGGGCTGGTAAGTATCAGCCAGTACTGGCAGAGCAGCAAGTTCTCTTCTTCCCCACCCCTCTGGGTGCTGCACCTTTCGTGTTGAAATCCCTTCTTCCACCCACTTGCCTCCCAAGACTCACTCACCTGCACCACAGTTCTGCAAGGCATAGAGTGGTTAGACAAAGGAAAGGTCTGCCTCCAGTCCCTCCACATCCCCACTGCTGGGAACACAACCAAGAGGGGAAAAGGCACAGAACCAAGTGCTCCACTAATACTGAGGTACTAAGATTTTACTGGAACCTAATGCTTTCACTAACATGGCATTTCTTGTAGTATTACAAGATGGTATCACACATCACCCTTAAAGCAAGTGAGGATAGCTTTTCTGTTGGAATACAGGTGACTCAGGGTATTGCCACACATAACCATATATTAATTGAGAAATGCAACAGAAGACTGCATGACCTCAGTTCAAAGCTACTGTATGTGTGGATTTGGGTCTGAATGATCTCTATGTTTATTAACTACCAATTAGCTAGTACAGTGATTTTTCCTTTTCCTCTCACTGTACCCAAGCTGCCCTGCAGAGCTGTGCTGCAAAAGTCATCTTGGTTTACTGAAACTTCAAAACCTCTTCTGAGAGTGTTATGATTTTCTATACAGTCTTGCCAAAGGGCATAGAGTTAAAAGTCATGGGGTTTATGCCAGCAAAATGAACATGTTTATGCAGCTGCATATTATCCCCATTTAGTGACAAGAACAATAAATCATCAGCTTCCTCAAGAGTATGGTAAGCTGCTTATTCCTGGAGCTTACTGGAAAAATTCAAGACACTGCATGGTAAAATGTTTGACATGGTCATTAAAAATCAGAAGTCATTCTGACACTATCAATGTCATTTTCAATAAATATCTCCAATTCTATAATACAACGTAAATTTTTCCTAAACAGAACCAGAGGGAAATACGGGTCTTTTTTCTTTCTCCCTTTTTATTTTCTGTTTGGAGAAATGTAACTAATTCCAGTGGCTAAACTGACAAATGGGAGAGCTATAATCTACCTCTGAGCAGTGCAAAGATCTGGCATCTGAATGCTTTCGCCTTGCTATACATCTGGAGTTTAACTTTGGGGAAACTCTGTCACGAGCTAACTGACTTGATTGTGTTTTAATTAAATGAAAGCATAAAGCTGAAGTTCAAATGTAGGTGGCTGAATGGTAGCTTCCATAAGGAACTGCCAATATTGCAAAATGTTAATTGGACCTCCTGGTGGTGATGAGCTAAACAGGCTGGGTAGTGTGGCTACTTCAGAGGGATGCTGGTTGCTGCCCCAAAAGCCAGAGGGAATCCTCCTGTGATAACCACAGCAGGAATGGATATGACTGCCTGGAACATCTGCAGATTTCTACAAGGATACTGTGAACCTGAAGTGCATTTGTGTGTGTATCACAGTATGCCAGAGGGTGGAAGAGACCTAGAAAGATCATCTAGTCCAACCCTGCTGCCAGAGCAGAATCACCTAGACGAAGTCACACAGGAATGCATCCAGGCAGCTCTTTAATGTTTCCAGAGAAGGAGACTCCACAGCCCTCCTGGGCAGCCTGTTCCAGTGCTCTGTCACCCTTACTGTAAAGAAGTTCTTCCTCATGTTAATACTGAACCTCCTGTGATCCAACTTGCTCCCATTCCCTCTTGTCCTAACATTGGATGCCATTGAGAAGAGCCTGGCTCTCTCCTCCTGACATTCACCCTTAACATATTTGTAGACATTAATAAGGTCCCCTCTCAGTCGCTGCAGTCACACATGGACCAGCAGCGCCAAAGTCCAGAAAGGCCTTCAGGAAGCTGAACCCTGCAATTCACATCCTGCCACAAGCAAAACGTTATCTTGCTGCAGAAAGTTAAATACTGCAAGGGATGGAAAAGTCAACCCAAAAGTCCATATTCTGTTCTGCCCCTGTTGTAAGCCCCTGCCAAAGTTCTGCAAAAGCACAGGTGTTGCTACATAGGTACTTTCAAGAGAAGGGGGGGAGACTATGCTCCCCTGAAAGCTATAGCCCAGATGCCCAAGGCTCTGTATTTCAGACACAGAGCCTCGTAGCTCAGAAGGAAACCGAGCCACAATGTCCTCTTCTACACTGCGCAGAAGAGGAACATGAGGAAAATCCAAAGCAATGGTGCTGCCTTCCACATGCATTTATTTTAGTTCTCCCTCTCTCACCTGTACACCTGGGATTAACTTGCTCCAAACCTGGAGAAGCTTGTTTAGCTACCTGTTTCTTCAGTAGGAAGCCCTCGCCCTGCAAGACACTGGTCTCCAGCAAGGACAGGACCTTATGTTTGATTCCTACTACTTTACACATGGAAACAGCAAATAAAACAGCATTAATTTTAGGGCTTGAGACACATTTGATGCTTTACTAGGGTAAAGCACAAAGGACCTCTTTTCTTTAGAGTTACCTCAAGTGGTTCTTTGGTTTGGTTTTCTGGTCACAATAACCACAACTCAAGTGCTGGTTGTTTTGTCAAATTATAGGCTAACACATTATCACATCAGTTCCAACAAGTTGTCTCTTGCCAATGCAACCCAAATGCAGCTACCACACTTGTAATATGCAGCTTCAGAGTTACTTCACAACACAGTTTTCACTCCCATTAGGTTAATTCTACAGAAAAAAAGCAAAGATATGGTTGTAGGGTACTCTGTAGAGACACTGGAAATATCAAGAGGGAACACAGCTAGCCAGGGCTACCCAGCCCAACTGAATTACACTTCTCATACAGGAACCTGTGAAGAGCTCTTGTCTGCTACATTTGTGCCAGCATGCCAGCTTAGTGGGTTCTACAGCTTGTTAAGCACTGCAGTTATGCCTCTGTGATCACACCACCTCTCTTACCTGTTTCTTGTGTCAAAACACACCAGGGATTTCCTTAAAGTCTCAATAAGGACCTGACCTTATGTTTGTAATACACCCACAAGCATGTGTCTGCAAATTAATTATTGACATTTTGGCATCATGTTGCCAACATATTGAACATCTGCACTACTTCCTCTTCTTCAACTCAGTGTTTAACTTCCATCCTTTTGGCTTGCTAAAAAAAGAATAGGCAAATACTCAGTAATGCTGTTGTACAGGTTTGAAAGGGATCTGGCCAAAAATCTTGCTACCTTCTCTCTGACCTGAACACAGCTGGCTCTAACCAGAAGGAAAGGGATCACAGATTTAATGCAGACTGCTTATTCCTTTTTTCTCAACCCCAATACTTGAGTAAAAAGCAGCAAACAGAAAATTTCCAGACAGTTACATTTTCCAGATATATGAAACATCAGGTCAAAGGTCAAGTTTTGAATCCAAGCAACTTCTCTCAAAAAAGGGGAGGTGGAGTAGAAATCCAGGCACAGTAACAGAGATGTGGGAAGACAGAAAAAAACAGCTAAAAGCAGTGTACCTAAAAGAGCAACCAAACTACTCTGAACAGCTGTGGACTAAAATGAATGCTTCTTGTGTCAGAATATTAAGAGATATTCCGGTGACCATTTGTGAGGTTGCACTTTATGACTGCACTGAGCCAGAAGAAGAATAAATTTTACCTAGGTCAGTTCCTACTATTGACATGAGAGGGTCAGGCAAATAGTTTTGCTGACCAGGCTGAGCTGGGTGGTGTGTGATGGAGCTGGGGCAGGAACAGAACAGGAGGGGATGAGGAAGAAGTTTGGGAAGAGATGGAAGACTTCTGTCATGAAGTCAGAATCTGAGTTCACTGACAGTGGATGTGAGAGCTGCTCCTCACAGCAGCATGCCTCAGCCCCTTCACCACATCTACTGCTGTAGCAATGACCACTTGAGGTGCTAATATCATTAGCTATTTTCTCTTCTGCATGAAGGAAGTTGGAGAAGGAGGTACACATCTCTCCTCCTCATCCCACCACACCTTATCCCATTTCAATTCATTCTGGACCACTCAGCACCCTTGCTCCATGCAATTCTGTATGAACATTACATATGTGCTTTTCCCTTGATTACTATTATCTTTAACAAAGTCTTTCACAATTAACATGCTTATACACCTGAGAGTAGGTTTGGTTTTGCAGGCTCCCAACCCAATGCTTCCTCACGCTTAAGTACTACAACAAAGAACTCCTGATCTCTAAATAACAGAACACTTACATACAAAAAACCTTTGGAGCAATTTGATCAGTCATGTAATTAAATCCCCTGTATGGGACATCCTGGAGCTTGCTGTGATGCCTTTTAAAAGCTACATTTTCTTTTACATTGGCACCACTTCAACACCTTTTTTCTAGAGGAGAAAGCAGCATATTGCACTTGTCCAAATGCGTGTGAGTAAAGCTGAAGCAAATAGTTTCTTTTTGTGATCTTGCTGGCATCAGAAGCCTGCTGAGGAGGTCAAGAACACTTTTAAGTCCAACCAGCAAATTTCTGAGTGTTGCTGTTGTTGCAAATGTTTGTACAAGCTATTAGCTCTGCAGTCTTTGTAGAGAAAACTCTGTTTATTTTTAAGCTTGATTTTTAGCTGCCTTGAAAATGTTTGTCTTTGCTGCTAGATACCAGCATGCTCAGAAGAAACTATTAATGACTAAACACAGTTCCTCTCAGTCAAAATGCCAATTTGTCAACTCTAAACCCACAGCCTTTAAAAATTGTTCATATCACTCTGTACCTATAATATCACAATTCTGAATAGTCTCAGTCATCTTGTTTGCAACAAGGAAATGGGAGTTGCCAAGTTGTGGCTGACTTTCATTCCATATCATATTTCATTACTCTCTCCATCTCTGGCTGCACAGCAAACAGCTGTTTTATTCCCTGCATCTCGATCTTTACTAGGGCCAGGGTGGGGAAAATCAGGCACAAGCTGACATATTTGTCAGCCCAGCTGCTCTTCCTTTGCTAGTTTCAACTCTCATGCTCAGGGGCATGTTCACGTAAGAATACAGATCAGTGGGCAATTTGTGATGGAATTCAGTTATACTTTAAAAACCAGAATATTCCCTTTCCTACACAATCAAGAAATAACTCCATCAAGCTAGCTGGTGGCACCATAAGTTGCTACAGCAAAACCCAGTGGAATTACAGTACTATCTTTACGTAGATTTGAAGGCTGCATTCATCTACATTTTGGACTTCATTTTTTCCATGGAATCAGTGTTTATGGAAGCAAAGCATGGATAATCAAAAAGCTTTGGTAGGAACAAACTGCAAATGAGAAAGCTGCTCCCCTCCAGCTCATTGCACCAGGACACCATGCCAGGAGAGTGCCCTGTTTGCAGCACATTCCAGGGGTGCAGATGCTCATGGTGGTGGGCTGAAAACCAGGATCCCACTTTCCTGTAGGAGAGCCAGCAGCCCTTTCCTTTTATGGCCAGGAAACAGCCTAGGACTAACCAAAGCATCAAGTCCTCCTGGGAGGGAAAAGGGCTACAGAAAAGGGCTTGGTGAAGCTTCAGATTGGGAGACATCACCCTGTTGACAGAGAAGGCACTGAGAATATACTCAGCATTTCCAGCAGATTCTTCCCTTAGGAGACAACAACTATTCAGTAAGAGCATCACCAACATGGCAGATATATAATTAATACCTTCATTTCCCCATTTTTTGTTTCATGTTGTTTTTGAGGTCCTCACTTCTCTGCTCTCTGTTAATAGTGAATGACTGTATTACTGTGGTGCATAAGAGGGCTGGTCATAGACCAGGACCTCTTTGTGACAAGAGCTGTACAAACAAAAACCATCAAGACTGTTCTTGCTCCAGCTCTAAGCATAAACCAAATCCGTAACAGCCTGAACAACGGATTTCTTACATTTCCTTGCCACCTGCTCAACTGCTGCATTTTGAAGTCTTTTTAGCTATCCAGAAGTCCACATGATCTTGTTTGCAGCACGTCCTTTTCCAGCACCTTTCTCATTCAGACATTGGCATCGAGCAATCATAAAATACATCTTTGTCATCTGTAGGCTGAAATAAAATGCCAATGTGAACTCCTGTGCACCAGTTTAAACTGAATTCTTTTAGCTGGAGCTGGATGAGCATCTCTCAAGATGGAAAGCAAATACCAACAGAAGAAATACCAGACTACATCTTCTCCCCACCAATGCCTTTCAGCACTGTATTATCACAAAGCCTAACGATATCCATTCAGTACTCAGCTTCAGCACACATCATTAATGAGAGTTTCAAATGGTGCCAGAGGTGATGCCTGTTTGTGTGGCAGGGAGGATCTGGGCCTATCCAGCTATGCCAGCACACAGCACTCCACTACCATCTGGGAACATCTTTTTCTTTCCTTTCCCTACTGAGTCAGGTGGAGTTAGGATTTAGCAGTCATTCTAATCCAGTTACCATTAAGATGTATTCAAGCTTTTCCAGATAATATATTGTGTTATTTACTTCATATAAAACCCAATACAGATGTTAAGAATCTTTTCACCTGCTTTAGCCAGACTAATGCTAACAGAGGTCATTCCCACTGTATGGAGTGACACATACTACTGTATTTCATATTTTCTTAAAGACCCTCTTTAAACCTTTAAACCTCCCAGTTTTCATTAATTTATTATTCCTTATAACTACAGAGGTAAACCAGACTACATGACCCTTGAGCAATTAATTACAAGCCAGAATAGAAGTTAGAAATGAGAACATCAAAATGGTTTACTTTAATAACTGAAAGAAATTGAAGTTGTTCTCGTAATTATTAGGATTTTATGAATTTTATGATTACTCAAATCCTGTGGTGCCTTTGAGAGTGCCATGACCATGCCGATAGAGATTAACTGAACACAAAAGCTGTGCTTAGCTGTGCACTTAAAAGTGCCATACTAATAACTTGTTGTTTTGAGGTTTGTTTGGGTTTTTTTAAAAAAAAAAGGTGGTGCAAAAAGCCTGAATAGGACTGGTAAGCCCTGCACCTACTGCTAGCAACTCCAAGCAGCACTGTAAGTACAAAATCCTCCCAAGTAAAGTAGGTGCAGTGTCAAGGTTTGTCAAATTCATCTCTGGCTTTATTTAAACTCTGTAAAGTTTTCTTTTTTAAACTATCAAATGTTTCCCTAGAGAAGGAACATTATGTGACAGAGCACTCCCCTGTTTCCAGCAGTCCCTGGGAAAGCAAGCCATCCCTTAGGAAAGCCCACAGGAATACTTCAGAAATTCCTGCTGGCAGTTTTTGTCTATCCCAACTATTTCTTGTGCTCTCATCCTGAGCTTTCTGCATCTCACCCAACAGCTGATGCACCCAACAAGGGAGGAATGAGGCTATTTATCTGCTCATTTAATAAGGAATCAATATGTGGATAAAGTCACCCACAAATAACAAGCAAATGCTGAGATTCCACTGGTGGTCTTTCTCTTGTTGTCTTTCTCCAAGAGTTTGCCCAGAGGCGGGCAGCTCATCCTGGCAGCCAGGTCTTGCTAGGGTCCCTGCTCAGCAACCCATAAAATGGCAGTGCTGTAGGTTTCTAAAAAGGGAAAGGAAAGCAGAGGGCCTGTGGAAGATGGATGGTCTCACTCCCACGACAGTGGACTGCAGCTCTCAGCTGGCAACCAGGGTTTGAACCTAGTCCCAATGCACTTCTGCAAGGTTCGATACGTATTCAACATTTTTAGACCCTGCCCTCACTTTTCATCCTAGCTGGATGCTGAGCTGTCAGGAGCAGCAATTTTCACCCTGGGAGGGAACCAAAAAGGAACCAGTGCATCACACCACACAGCTCCTGGCCCAGGCAGCCGCTTAACCAATGGCAGCCCAACCTAGCAGGCCTATCTTCTCTCTTACACGCCCAAGGTACAGAAGGACATCCCTGCCTAGTCATACAGAACCTTTCAAATAAGCTAAGGCATTTCAGGGAAAACATGAAACCATGATGGAAAAAGTACAGAGGCCACATAAGTAAAAGTAAAGGTGTCTGTATTTGGTAGGAAATTTTCTGTATAACAATACAGATGGATAATACAATTAGGTAAGCATAACAACACAGCCAGATTCAGTTTAAGAAAAAATGCCACAAAGGAGGGCCACAAAGATGATCAAAGGACTAGAGGACCTCCCCTATGAGGATAGGCTGAAGGAGTTGGGGTTGTTCAGCCTGGAGGAGAGAAGGCCTCAAGGGGATCTTATAGCAGTCTTTCAGTACAAAAGGGGGATTACAGGATAGAGGGTGAGAGACTTTTTAGCTGGTCAGATTGTGATATGACAAGGGGGAATGGTTACAAGCTGGAGGAGGGGAAATTTAGACTGGCTATTAGAAGGAAGTTCTTTACCCAGAGGGTGGTCAGGCACTGGAATAGGTTGCCCAGAGAGGCTGTGGATGCTCCCTCCCTGGCAGTGTTCAGGGCCAGGCTGGATGTGGCCCTGGGCAACCTGGTCTAGTGTGTGGCATCCCTGCCCATGGCAGGGGGGTTGGGACTAGATGATCTCTAAGGTCCCTTCCAACCTGGGCCATTCTATGAGTCTGATTTTCTAGAAAGAATAAAATTAAATTAAAACTACTTGTTAAGGGGCTCCTTTTTTTTTAACTCTTGCACAAGATCAGGAATAACATACTAAACTTGAAGTGTTTTTTTGAGGGGTTTCAAAAAACTAGTGTGTGCCACCAGACACCTCTGTGCTGATGAAAAGACACTGGTGCTCTGCTCTGCCCTCCTAGTGTGTATCCCTGGAAAAAAGCCATCAAGGAAAAAACTGGTTGCCAAAAACATTAAACAGTAGCATTCCTATGCAGGGAATGTCAGGGTGTAATGACTTATCTGCTAACAGTTATCTGCTATATGCTATCTATGCATTAGCTACAGTGTGCGGTGCAATACATCAACTTTTGTGTCCAGCTTCTCCCGTTAACTAGATAAACCTTTGCTTAATGGTTTAAAATGTATTGACAGCAATGCTTAGCTTTCAGATGCTTTCTAGTGGTCTAGCTCTGTATTCTTTTTTCATCTTTAATGGACAACAGCTAGAAAAGTGCATTCTTTTATCCTCCTCAAAAATACATGATCCCAGAGACCCAATGCCAACACAAAATATTTTTCCTTCAACACGTTTTTTATTGTGCATTTCAAACTAAGTTACAGAGTTTCCAGTTGCATTAAATATTTCAGAAGTGAACTGTTTGTCTTGCTGTGTCTGGCTGAAATACGTCCTCCTCCTCTTCTCCTCCCCTGCCTCCAGTAGTCATGGGAAAATTAAATCAGCAGGAGGAGCAGTGCCAGAGGTGAGTTAAGAGAGAGGTGGTGCTGTAAGTGTCCAAGATACTTGTTTTTTCTGTTTTGGGCCTCTGTGAATTTCCCCAAATTTTTCCAACAAAAACTTTCATCCTCTCTTCACAACTGTATAACATAACACAGTTACATGATGATATTGTTCAACAAAAGGCTTTAAAAGCCAAGCATCATGGTCATGTAGCTCCTGCAATGCTTTGTAGTTAAGATCTCCTCCTGGCTCATGTTCTGCTACTCTGTTTGACTTTCTCCTCCAACTGAAGTATAGACCATTTTTCATTTCTGCCTGACCCTTGACCAGCTCTTGACAAGCTGGCTTTATGCAGTCTTAGCTGTCCATTTCATTGTTCACTTCCTCACACAGACAGTCTCTTTCATGTGTCACCATCAGACCTTACATATTTTTCCATACCTTATTCCCATATATCAAAAGCAGCAATATTCAAATAAGAAACAACAGTAGTGTCTTCTTCCCAAGAAACTGAATCTGGTGCCTTCTCATAAGAGTCAAACCAGCCTTCTAAAGCTTTTCATTTCAAGAATTTAAGCACAGGAATTACTCTGCAATTAGTGCAATTGTTTTAAATCACATACGGATTTTTAATACTAATTAATATTTTCCTTATTTTTATCAATCACTTGAATACTCCTTCAAGGAGAAGAAAGTACCATGCATGGTGGTATAATGCATAGGACAGGAAAACCACTACACCCTTTTCTGTATCAACATAAAAGAGGCCAGATTAGCAGTGCACTATAACACTGCTTCACATTTTCAGAACAAGAATATTCTTAGCATCCATGCCAAAAACAACACTTCCGACCCCTCAGAAATGCAATAAATCTATAAAATTGCAAGAAACAAACCAGTAATCTTCAGACACATTGAATGAATCTACAGGAAAGGAAATGCACAGCCAGTTTTGAATTATTACCAATGAAATAAATTATAACACATTATATATGTATAATTTAAACATGCCCAATTTCTTGGCAGTGAACTGTTTGCTATTTTTTTTTCTTCTTATAAAGACAGCTAGTATCTAAAAATCTTTTCCCACCAACTTACAACAACTTTAAGTGGTTACGTGAGTCAAACTACTTGACTGTATCCCACTGAATCTGTTCATTAAGCACTCTGTGTCATTTCTGTGTTAACTCATCCAGGATCTCTGGGGGAAAAAAAGAGAAAAAAACTCACAGGAGATTAGTTTTCAACCTGTGTGACTTTATATTGCTTATTATCACACAAATGCTCCAGATAAGTTGATCTCTGGAGGTTATAAGCAAAGAAAGCTACTAGGAGAAAAGTCACAAAACAGACCATCCCTCACTACTCACAGTTACACCACGTTCTCAATTCAGGGTGCCACTGTGCTGCCCAACCAGCTGTGCTGATTTGATGCCCAAGCATTAGAAACCTCAGTGTATCCCTCAGACAGCAGAGGTGGGAATTTTACAAGACACACTGAGGCTTACCAGGGCCTCATATACACAGAAAGTGTCTCAGGCATCTCACTCCCTATATCATCCACAAAAACTGACCTGTGGCACAAACAGACGTAACCTAGGGCAACAGCATCATGACTCTTCCATGAACTTCTGTGCCTTTTGGCATCCATGCAACAACATACATCGACATATTGGTATCTGGGATACTCCAGCAGAGGCTGCAGATTGCTGAGGATGCAGGCATGGTCACTGGCTTCCTAGCTGCTGGTTTGAGAAGGAAGAACACTTGTGCACTCGACTGCAGTGGGCTAAGCTGGAGTGCAGAGGCCAGCTCCCATTGCTGTGGTTTGTTTCTTTGGCATGCTATCCTCTCCAGCAACAGGCTGTCCTTGCATGAAGCTCCCTGGCCATTCAGACCCAACTTCACTCATGACAAGTACTATCAGTTCAGCTGAATAAGAAACAGAGTTGAGACCTAAACTGCTTTCTGTTGCTTGCCCTTGCCATGCAGGCAGATGGCAAGGAGAAGGGCCCTGTGAAATTACAATAACTTTAGTGTGCATCAACGAAGTTCTCGACTGCAAACTCCAGAAATACAACCAGGCATGACAAATCCCCAGTCAAGAGGTAATTTTCTGAGCTGAAGCTTCAAGCATTAAAGAAAAATTCTTCAGCCTGGAAAAGAGTTTCTGTGCTCTTCTAAGTCTTGTCAGCAATGGCTTAAGCTCGAAATGCAAAAGATATGATGGCAGCAAAAACATCAAGTTTCATGATTTATCACAGTTACGCTAATTGTGCAAATCACCTATGTAGCTTAAATCAATAAACATGAGAGACTGTTCGTATTTTTCATTACTTATTATACGTGATTTGTTTGCACAGAGCAGTAACAGCCCAGGCTTAAAAGTCTAACCAGCATCTAAGGACTGCATCACTCTAGGACTTTTCTGGGGCAACACATGAAAACATTCAGACTTCCAGAAAATACAAACAGGATAAAATAACACTGAAATGAGGATGGCCCACCTACATGACCAGAATTTGCTGATGGTTTGGGCAGTTGCTCAGAGTGAAGACATCCTTCAACACTAATTAAAAAAAAAAAAAAAAGGCACATTCTCAGAGGTGAGGGATGCAGGCTGATCTTTGGGAGCAGAACAGATTTTGCTCACACAATTTTAAATGTTAGGACAGTTGTACCACAGTCTAACTATGCTTGGCAAAACATCACTCTAATTCATATGAAGCCAAAGCAGGAATCAGAGAAGAAAAAGGCAACACTCCTTTTGCTGTTTTTGTCTTTTCATATAAAACTTCATTTTCACAAAGCTATAATTGAGAAGGGATTCTGTATTAATAGCCTGATCTGCCAAGCAACAAAGTGTTATCATAGTTTTATAGTATTACATTGAGGAGTATTAGCCAACACATAGTCAACCCTTTACCAATACAAAACAGACAGCAAGTCATTATCGTCACACTTTTTTTTTTTTCCTCATTTTACTTGCATGCAACCTGACAGCATACCCTACACTTCACAAAATGATGGACTAATCTAGATCTTCATTTCTCCCTAGCTTCCTTCTTCACATACACTGATCATCACAGCTGTTCAAAGCAGTGAGAGAACACAAAGGTAAATAAGATCTTCACTTTTGACAGAGACTTTATTTCCAAGTGCCCAAAACCCAAGTCAGAGACAGAATAAATTAATTCCTACACAGCAACCTTGTATAAAGCCTGCAAGCAACTGAAGTCTTAAAGCAAACTTCCCAATAATGAGCCTCCACATGATGGACAAAGGTAACTGCACTGTCTGCACAGATTGCTAGTCCAAACCACTCCATGGACTGCAAGGTTAAATTGATTCACGTATCGTTAACGGCGGGGGAGGAATCAAACTCAAAAGAGAGGACACCCAGCACTGTTGCCCAACTGACTCTGGTCAGAGACAATGAGAAAACAGTCCATCTTCACACTGTGCCTCACCATGTTCACAGTGACCTTCCTACCTAGCTCCTACTGAACCATTTCTGCCATACAACATTATAGGAAAAAGCACAGGATGAGGAAACCCCCTCATGTCAACTAAAGGCAGCAATGATTGGACACTTCAGAAATGACTTCTCCATATGGGACTAAATGGCAGCTGGTTGGTGTATTTCTGCAGATCAGAAATATTTTTCTAGCCACTGTTGCAATTTAAATACAACAGAACAGTAAATTCTGGAAGGAGGCTTTTACTGCATAGTTTTTAAAAAACCATCAGTGATTGATGCAAAGCATTAAGCGCACTCCATTATTTTTAAATCATCGTTACGTTTTAAAACAAAGTGAAAAACAAATCCTAACACAGCACTGATTCTGAAATATTTTTCAGCAATGTTACCGTTTCTTCATTTTTTAAATCTAAAAAAGAATCAGTGCTCAAAATTAATAAAGGACAAATTTAAATAGATAAAGACATATAAAGATATAAATGTCTAAACCTTTTCAGCTTTTAATAAGCAGGACAGTAATAAACACTGATGAGGACTGAGTTGCTCTTTGGTTTCATCCTGGCTGTGTCTTAGTTGCTGTCCTGGCTCCTCGTGCTCAGTTTTCATGTTTAAATCAAGGAATATTATAAAAAAGACTGGAAAGTATTTTCAAATCTGTAACAGAAAACACCATCTAAGGACAAGGCAATATGACCCAGTAGGATCTAGAAAGAAAGGACAACTGATCCAAGGGGTGGCTGAGATCCAACAGAGTGCGATCAGTTGTCAGTGGGGCTTAGCACGGGGGCTCAGGAGGAAACAAGATCTACCATGAGCTCTTTATCTGGGGGAAGTAACAGGGTGGTCATCCGAGAAGAAAACCCTACACAAAAGCAGCCAGCCCACAACGTTCTGCCACCCTGCCTGCACTGACCTCCCAGGAGGCAGCTCTCGTTTTCCTCATGGCAGATGAGGAAGCTGATGATTAACACTGAGAACAGCTGATTAGGGACTACCAAACATGAGGGTATGAAAGCATCTGAGCCAGCATGCCTGACATAAAAGGTCACATACCCTGGCAGCTAAATGAGAATTCCTGGTCATCCTTGAAACAGCCTCAGAATGAGAGGAGGCAAAACACCAATCTGGGACCTGCTGAACACTAGGGCTTTATTTTCACACATGTGTTTCTGTGATTCACAAGTGGTTACTGTGGCATGGCTGGTCCTCCATGTGTCCTTACAAGATCTCTGCTCTGCAACACGCCCCTTAGCAAAGGCTTAGATTGCAACCTCCTCTGCAATGAGTTATTACTGCAGCTGAGAAGCTCAGCCTGGGCCAAACAGCAGCAACTGCTAATGCAGCAGAGGCACAGTTTTGCTCTGGCAGATAAACCACATAGGGCAGCACCCATGAATATGGAAATAAATTTTACATCATATAAACACACAATATTTAGAAGAATGTACTTTTTTTTTCCTCTATACATCGTGATTGATTCCACATGCTCACACTTGGACCCTCACCACCAGCACAAGTCAGAATCATGGGCTTGGGTGCCAAGACCTATGCATCCCAGCAGTTGCTATTAGTTTTGGTATTTCAGCTCAAGACACACAAGGATCAACTTCCTGAAAGAGCTCTTGCAGTTCCCATTAGCAACAAGCAAATTGATGGCTACTCATTCTGCCTGAAAACATGAGGTTTATATGCCTCTGACTTGGTATCTAAAACACCCACTCAATTAGCCCAAAATCTGGGGAAAATTGCCTATTTAATTCACCCAAATTCTGGAGCTGTCACAATTGTAGCCCCATCTGACAAAACTGGCAGCATGAAGAAAGTTTCCCATGCTCAAAATCCACAAAAACTGTAAAGCTTTGAACTTAAATTTAGCAGCCACTGAAAATAAGAGTTGCCTTTACATTGCACCTACCTATAACTCTTCCAGAACTCAAAAAAGCATAAAAAAGGGAGAAAAAGGAATAGGATTCCCAGTGCAGTATTACAAAGGTTCAGCCTCAAAAGCCCCCAACTAATTTAAACCATAGGAAAAATAAGTGAAGATGAGGCTTTCTGCCCAGAATATCCTCAAGTCATTTAGGGTTTCACATCAAATGGAACTTGACATTTCAGCTCACTATCTCTGCTTTCCACTCTTTCAAGTGTACCAATTAAGTGAAATGACCAGCTAACACATATGGTGCTGTGAGTAGCTCACTGCACCCGAAAATGCTTTGAGATGCCCTCCTGCAAAGCACAATTATGTCAAAGTTCTTCCACTTTTGAAAGGAAGTGAAGCTGGATGAGAAAAATCAACTTCATTTTTCTCCTCATTAAGAATTATTACTGTAAGGGCTTGTCTGCACATTCAGATTTGTAGGACACTGAGTCAGGATGAGAATCTAAGTCTATGGCTAAGTATTCCCACATCTAGCTCCTCAGGAACAGAAGTTCTTGGTCCAGAATAGCATCCTTAGTAAGGCTCACAAGTAGCTACTACAGAAGACCACTACTGGAATAACATCTCTTTCTAGGCAAGTCCTGAAACTGCTGTGCTGATAATCAATTAGTTTGTTTACCAATGCCTAGAGCTGCAGAAACAAACAGTAGTTTTCCATTTAACTTCAGGATTGAGATAAGGTTGCCCAGTTATGGAAATCACAATTCCTCTGCACAGACACAGGTGAAGCTGCTGTTCCCTTGTCAATGAACAGGAAACCCCATAAAGCTAAGACAGAAGAAAAAGCAGTCTGAGAAACATGCTCACTTCTGACCTATGAGAATAATTTTGCTGAGTGCCAAGGTCAACAAACAATAGGATCCTACCAGTGACTGCTTTCATCTCATGGGGGGAGCTGGGTGGGAAATAGTTTTCCTGTGCTGTCAAAGAACATTTTCATGTCCTTGAAAAAACTTTGAATATGTAACAGGACAAAATGCAAGCATGACAATTTGTGCTCAGTTTCTGTAAAACGTACACGATGAGAGGAACTCCCACCCACCCCAGAGTAAACAGGCCCATGGATTACATACACAGCACTGCAGATCAGCACAGGCATCTGACCCCAGTCTTCAACTGGCCTCGCTGAGCACCCTGGCCATCAGGGCAAGAGGTTCCTGAGACCTTCCCTTTGCAGTTTGTCCTTTCCCTTCACGTACCCTCTGTTGTGCTCCAAAAGACTCTGTGTTGAACTGCCTGACATCTTCCTGGGAACACTGGTAAGTCTGTTTTTACTGCAAGTTTCGTTCTTGACAAGGCATTGCTATTCAAGAAACAAAAATTCTTCCCAATACGCTGCTCATGCTTCCACTCGAGGGCTTGGCTGTTTCCCAGTACTGTGGCTAGTACCGAACTACCCAAGAACAAATCCAAAAAGAAAAAAAGCACACTGCTCTGCTGCCCTTTGATAAGCTGAAGATCAGAAAACAGTAGCGACAGCCTTTGCACATGATAGCTGATAACCCCCAAAAGCACTGAACTCCAGCCAATGGACAGGAAGAGGGCATGCTAATCAAGTCCTGCCAGGCATGGGAAAAATCACAGGAGAGGAAGGAAGATGAATAAGGACATGATGCACTCTGCCTTTTCCACATATCTATATGGCCTTTCCTAGCCCCTCTTGCAATTTTTGTCTGTTCACATCTGCTAACCATGACAAATAAACAAAAAAACCTTTAGAAAATTTATCTAAACAACTGAAAAGCTGGAACTGAGGAAAAGCAGCACAGGATTGCCTAGTGGTTGTCCACAGGCAGCTAAGACCTGCTTTGCTGCCCATCTACCATAGTTATGTGAGATGATTAAAAGATTCGATCCTCCTGTCCAAAATGCTTCTGACAGCCACTCACCCACAGCTGATAGCGAACTCTAGCAAGACAGCATTGCTACTAAAGAAAGTTCCAATGAGGCATGAAAATTTGACTCTTCCTCTCTTTACAGGTGCTCTAATCCATATGGTATGAGCATACATTTGCCCGCTCAAGGACGACTTTGATTTTTATGGCTAGCCTTCAGTCTTGCACTTAACTCAATGGGAAAGTGCCATTAGGAACTTGGTCTAAGTACTTCACTACTTATTTCCCTTTCCAAGAGAAAAATCTTTCGTTTAAAGCAAATCTTAAAAAAAACAAAACCCTGCATGATATTGGCTAGGGTCCACACTGGGAATTGTACTATGCATATGTCTTCTAACACTCTGACTTGCAGGAAAAAAACAACCTTTATTTCAATTATTCTACATCAAACCATGTTCACCCAAAAGCCTTACGGTGATTTACTAGTAGTGGCCTCCCCTGTGCCCAAACAACAGCCCCTCTGAACTCTGCAGGGGCACAGCAGGGATCAAAGGGCAGGATCCAAGCCCTCACAGCCTGGCATGGCTGAGGAAAAAAAGAGGAGTGAACAGGCAACCAACTTCTCACAGCTGCTTTTGTGAGGCGCACTGGGAATCTGAATGCACTATTGATTCCTTAGCACTAAAACAGATTTGTAGCCCTGGCGTGTACAAGACAGGGATCTCCTTCAACTCTAATCTCTAGCAGCTGTCAGAGACTTACAAGGCTTGTACTTGGCTGGCATGCCAAAATCAACCAAGATTTTAGGACTACTTGTCTAAGGGGCAACCCATTTGAACCAGAACCGATGGAAGTCATTCTCCTGCCTTGACCAGAGTTGGATGGAGCCTTTCGAATTTTACAATGTATTAAGCGTTCAGACCATAGCCAACTAGAAGAAACACATGACTGCACCCCAAAGAATCCATGCCACCCAAAAGCCTGCCTGCCTCTGGGGTTTCTTGTTGAGGATTATACTCTCCCAAGACTTTCAACAGGGCTGAAAGCACAGTGGGATTGCATTTCTGTGAAACCTCCTGAAGGCACTACCAGTGTTTCGCCTCAAGTACAGTGCTCTAAAACTGGTGGTAACTAGCATTTACTTGGCAATATTGAGGTAGCATCACCACAACTTATACCTTCAGATGATTGCCTCTTATTGCTCTTGATGGAAAATCTTTGTTACAGTCAGGAAAAAATCTGAGGGTGACTTTTTTTTCCTTTTAAGTAAAACAGGACACCCAGCCCACTTACTGCCTTCTTGTTAGCATTCTGCAGAGGGAACACAGGCACCACCCCTATCATTAGCTGAGATGCAAGCCCCCTCCCTAGCAAAATAACTTCACAATAGACTTCTGCACATCAAAAATATGTCCAAACACTTTTAGAGGAAGTTTAACAAAAACTTCTAACAGGTCCATCTGTTTCCTTACATCTGTTTCCCAATGCCTACCTTGAGGTAATTCTAAGGGACTGGCTGCTGGGTGAAATCAACAGGACGGTGAAATGTATTAGAAACAGTCAAATTTCTCTCTCATGCTATGTTTGGCAGGAGAAGAAGCCCAAGATTTTGCCTGGGATGCGATGGTATGACTGGGAAATTGTACCACTGGCAACATAATGGAGCTTTCCCGAAAATGCATGTTACTACTAAACCTATTACTTGAAACACTCGTGAAATACAATAAAATTTAAAAAAGAAAAAGAAAAGAAAAATAAAGTTCATTGCACTGTCTCGTATGTGACAAAAACATTTCCACATTAAGAGCAATAAGCAAACCAGGAATAAAGTTCAGACTTGAGAAGTAAAGTCTACAACAGGATTTGCTTCTTTTTTTTTAAATGGATACAAAGGAAACAAGCACGGAGGAAAAACATTCGTGCAGTGACAATTCCACAGGAAACTTCAAACCTCGCTGGAGTTAATTTAGAATCTACTTCCTATTATTGTAGCAAGAGACCTGCTCTGTTTTTCAGTAACTAAACCACACCGGCTTATCCTAACACGTCTCCAAATAGCATTCCGAAGTAGTTCATTCTATCTTCAAAAAGCTGCAAACAGCTTAGGGCTGCATTACTGGGAGGGGAGAAGGGGAAGTTCCACTCATACGCTACTTATTTATTTTCAATAGTCTGCTTACACATAAAATGTCCTGGAGCCAAAAGCAGCCAGATGGGCGGGTTACTAGCCGCGCTACTGGGCCAGCTGCCAGAGCTCCTTTCCTTCTCCCCTTCGTACTTATTTATTTATTTAAGTTGGAAAAAAAAAAAAAAAGAAAGGAGCCTCAAACCTCAGGGGAGGTGGGGGGAGAACCACCGAGCCCCCGAGGCTACCGAACCGGGCAGGGCACCGCGGGAAGCGGCCGTGCCTCCCCGGCCACCATCCCCGCTGCTGTCCGAGGGAACCGGCTGGCTGTGGCGGCGGCAACAGCACCCCAAGGAACGCAGGCATCGTACTGAGGCCCCGAGGAGCACAGGCTGCCCCTCACCGCCACCCCGGCCAACGCTCCCTGCGGCCGAGAGGTTCCCCCCTCCCCTCCACTGCCGCTCTCCGTGCGCCCCGGCCACGCTCTCCCGCCGCCGGCGTCTCCCAGTACTCACCACCGGCCGGCTCGGGCAGCGTGGAGACCGAGGTCTGTCCCATGGCTTGTCCGGGACGTGGTCACGCCGCTCGCCGGGAGTGCACCCTCCGTCGCGGCTGTTTCCAGGGGGCCATCTCAATTTTCGCCGGGGCCGCGCTGTCCGCCGGCTGGCGGAAGGCGGCTGCGGGCCGGCGGCTGCCTGTCATGCTGCCGAGCCGCCGGTCGGCACGGGCCCGCGACCGCAGCGCTGCACCGCACCCCCCTCCCCGGGGCACCGCCTGGCCCCCAGCTGAGCGCGGGGAGGAGCTGTGCTCCGCCGCACCGCCCCTGGCCCAGAGCCCTGCTGCGGGGCAGCAGCAGGGAAAAAGGGGGGCAGGATGGGAAAAGTCTTTAATAAATTTCGAAAAAAAAGAGAGGAAAAAAACACCCCTAATTATAAGGAGACTGGGAAAGATTGCGCTTAATTGGCAAGCCTTCTCGGACTGCTAACGTGCCAAGCCCCTGCCTAACCCCTGCCGTTCTCCCAAGTCCAAAAGGTTGTTCCAGACACAAAGTTATTAAAATTTAAACGCGTGACAGCTGCAGGGAGTGATCCCGTTGCCTGGCTTCTAGGCGTCTCTCTGCCGGAAGCAGCTTTCAGGGGTTTGCTACCGTCAGGAGTGGACCGGGAATATCAAGGCAGGGCAGCTTGTGGGGTCGGTACGAGCCCTTGTTTCGCCATGAGAGAGGTCTGGAGAAGTCATAGAATCACAGAATGCCCAGAGTTGGAAGGAACCCACAAGAATCATCGAGTCCATCTCCTGTCTCTGCATCGGATAACCTCAAAACCACACCATGTGCCTGAGGGCATTGTCCAGATGCTTAAATTCTGTCAGGCTTGGCGCTGTGATTACTTCCTTGGGGGCCCTGTTCCAGTGCTCAACCACCCTCTAGGTGAAGAACTTTTTCCTAATATCCAACCTAAACCTACCCTTGCAGAGCTTCTTGCTGTTCCCTCAGGTCCTATTGCTGGTCACCAGAGAGAAGAGATCAGCAAGTGTCTAATGCTTGCCCCTCTCACAGGTGCATAACCAAAGACAGGACTACTTTCAATTTTGAAAGAAAGAAGATAGCCTAAGACAGCAGCAGCCACACAACACTCCACTGTCTGTGCCAAGATGGGACATAATGGGATAAGTCAAAGGGGAAGATGAAGAGAAAGAAAGGTTGCACATAGCACAAGAGCAAAAGGAACAAGGGTTTATTTGTTTTTTCTTAACACATAACCATACTCTAGGCAGTGATACAAGCTTAATGCTAGAACAAACATAACTGTTACCTGTGATGCAAAATAAAAAGCTAAGTGCCTAACAGATTTACTACGCAGTATCTAGAAACAAGCAGGGAGATGCATATTCATCACAGAAGGACACTCATGACTCATCTGAAGAACAAGCTAAAGAACATCTATTAACAAGACATATGGTAAAATTATTATGTTATTGAGTGGCCTGGAAGTCCTAGAGGGGTTGAAGAGATTTCTGACCTGCTGATCTTTGTACGTGTTGTCACTGTGGTGGTGTTTCAAGAGACAGAGAGCTTGTGTTTGTGTGGGGTCCGTTCTCTGGAATGGAACAGAGTACCACAGGTAGCTGCAGCTTGAGTAGCCTAGCATCAGTTATAGGTAGAGGAGATATAGTCAGCATATACATGGTTAATAGATAAGAATACAAATAATGCTTGTCTTCATGGTTTTGATAGAAAATAGGTCTTGGTAAACAGGTCTGTCGTTTTCTCATTTTATATGATTATAAGTTAAATTGCCAAAGGTACAGGCTTGAGTGTAAAAGCCTTCTGCTAGGTCCTTGATTTAGTAAGAGACAAGAAAGTGAGGACAACACAAAATTAATAAAGCACAAACAGATGAAGAACTAAATGAAAAACAGATCAATTGCCCAAGCAGCACTAGCATTTAATGAGGGTGTTTCTGCTGGGGAGCTGCAGGGAAGCTCTTCAGTGTTTTCATCAGCAATCTAGAGAAGTATTATTTCAAGTAACTTTAAATACTAAATTTATCACCACCAGCCACAGTTTTAGATGGAGTAAGTATTACTAGAGTGATAATAAGGACAAGACAGTCATAGGGTTATGAGGATTATGTAATAAACATAGCTCTTTAAAACAAGTAACTTTTAATAGGGTTAAAAGAAGAAAATGTCAGATTTGCAGGGCAGCAACAGTCTACAGGGCCAAAGAAGGTATTTTTTGAAAGCTGATCCATGCAGGGGCTCAGAGAAATTCAAAACAACTTCCTAGTGAGCTAATGCTGGTGCAAAATGGAGTTTATATTCACATACAGATGTGCAAATGGGAAAGGGATGGGTAGAAATCCCTTCTTCAGCCCAAAGAAGGCTTTTGGAAGGGAAGTCTGTTGAACAACTGACTCCTGTCACTTGTTTCTCAGGAGAGTCTTTTGCATTGATTCTCCACATTTTTATTTTTTTTTTACCTTGAAAAATGATTTTTAAAGGGTTTCTTTTGAATTGCCTCTTTGGAGTGAATTGTAAACAGGAACATAAAAGTGTTCCCATCTGTCTGCAGAGAATCTCATTAATTTTATCAAAGGCATTTGTATTCCCCTGCTACATAAAAGCCCAGTTTACAATGCAAAGGTATACATCATCTGTCTGTAATGACTCCTGTGAAGAAAAAAATCTGCAAGGTTGATTCATAAGCTGTTAAAATGGGTATACTTATCACATCCTCCAGTGTAGTTGAATTAGTTGCCCATTACTTTTGGTTTGGTTGTTGTGTTTGTTTTTTTTTCTTCATAAGTTAACTGATGGTGGTGACTTTCTTTTATGTGTTTTCTCTGCAGCCATCAAATTTTTACAGTATCACAGTATGTCAGGGGTTGGAAGGGACCCAGAAAGATCATCTAGTCCAACCCCCCTGCCAGAGCAGGATCACCTAGATGAGGTCACACAGCAATGTGTCCAGGCAGCTCTTGAATGTCTCCAGAGAAGGAGACTCCACAGCCTCCTGGGCAGCCTGTTCCAGTGCTCTGGCACCCTTACTGTAAAGAAGTTCCTCCTCATGTTAATACTAAACCTCCTGTGGTCCAGCTTGCTCCCATTCCCTCTTGCCCTAACATTAGATGACATTTTTAAGGCTCTTGTCTTCATACCTCCCTGATGCTTAGTGGTGTGTTGCAGAAATAACCAGATAAGGTTACTGCTTTAGAAACTAGGAGATGGCAGTTCTTGTAGGGAAGACAAATGTTAATTGATATTACTAACAGATTATAGGCATTGTGCTGTACAGAATCAGAAAATGAAGCTTATAAATGTTTACCCAAAAAAGCAACATGAAATAATTTAGAATGCATTAGAAAATTTAAAGGTCTTATAAAGGGGGTTTTATTCATGAAAGACAAGATACTGAGAGCATTCAGTATTATCATAGATTCTTTATTCAGCTTTTGTAAAGTGGGCAAAAATAAATATTTTCTCATAATTCTGAATCAGAAATACTAGTTGAGCATGTAAAATACTACTGGTCCATACAACAGTTAAGTCTCTTTCCGCATTATTTCCTGCCTAAAGATACATCTCAGACTACTCAGTCATTAATGATCATCAAATTAGGAAAAAAAAATGGCACTTTACTGCTTAGATCCTGCTTTTTAAGCCATTTGATTTAAGAATTCATCTTATGACTCACCGATGAGAGAGAATGAATCTCAAATCCTCAACAGTGTACAAAAAGCCATCTACTAATGTGCCCTGTTTTAATTTTAATGGCTTAGCAGTGCTATGCTCTTGCCAGTGTCATCTCCCATTTCAGGCGCACAAGTATGCAGAAAAAGGTATTTGAAATCTTTTTAAAAAGAGGCTTTTGTCTTTGTGAATGATCACTACAAGTCCTACTCCCTCAAAAAAGTCACTGTATGTGCTATCTACATAGATGAATGGAAGGCATCTATGCAGAATAATTAACTGAGAGGATGTTGTGCAGTAAAGTCTTTAAATTTGGAAGCTAGGAATTTGAAGCCTTGGACCAGAGGAATTAACATGCAAATGAGGGCTATACTGATTAAAACATGCAGCAGCTATTTCTTGGATGAGATTTGCTTGTTCAGAGTAAGACTGCACGAGGAAACAGGTAGTGAGGCCCATACCTATGGAAGACTTGAGAGGCTCAGAGTTATTTAGTATTCAGGTGATCTCAACTCCTCTTTCAATATCCACTTTTTTTTATCCTTACCAGCTCTCAGGTGGGAGAAAAGCACAGCTGGGCAAACTCATTCCTGGTGGTTTGGCAAAGACCAGTTTTCTTTCTGTTCACAGACAATCTGCAAATAGGTTATGCTCTTGCAGAATTGTTTACTGCTCTAAAGTATTCACCATAACAGTTTGTAAGCCAGTTTTGGACAATGGGAAACAGGTAAACAATTCATGTCAACAGCAGATTAGTAATGTATAAACCAGGCTGTGTGCTAGGTGCCCTTAGCTGTGGACCTCTCTGTGCTCTCTGACTCATGGGTGCTAGCTGTACCTAGAGGAAACTTACACAGTAACTGCATCAATATGATTTTAAATGGTTAGTAATGAATGCTTATAGATGAACTTTTGGTTTGATCATCTGATCTGTGACTTTTGTTGTACCCTTAACATTACTCTTGTCTATATTAACTAACCACTTGGCAAGTTGTTCTAGGAAAGAGTTCTACAGACTTGAATATTGCAAGTACGTTGAAAAATGTCAATTTTTTTTTTAGTAACAGTTTGCGGTTTCTTGTGGTACTGTATGCACCCAGCTTTTAAAGTGATTTACAGAACATGTGCAGTTGAAAGGCAGAAAATAGAAAGAGAATGGTCCCAACACAAACATTTTGGGAGTCATGGAGAGCAGATCTACTTGTCTTCTGTGTGTGTTCTTCAGCTTCAGAAACTGTCCTGCTCCCTCTCTGTACTTTCTTCTAACATTGCAGTTTCTACACACTTCATCTTCACACCAGTTCTGTTTCACAAAATCTTTCAAAAGTATTTTCCTTCCCTAATGTTCCCTAAAGGCAAGTTCTTACACTTTATATCCCTCTGAGTTCTTTGACTTTTTCTCCATTCCATCCATGGTTGTTGCTAATGTTTGTTTACTTCCTTTGTGAAGTTCTAGAGTCAGTTCCCTTGCTTCACTTCAGAAAGCCAGGCCTACACAGGAAGCTTCCTTTACTCACAGACCCAGAGTATTCCACTAATTATTTTGGGATATTATTACTTTCACATCTGTGGTTTAAAAAGTTATCGAAGGCCTAAAGACTTATGACCGAAGCAGCAAAAGTAGTATAAACCAGATTTTGAGGAACTTCTTGTGCAAGATTATTAAATATGAGCAAATGAAAGATTCAGGTCTTGATTAATTAGACCCTTCCAACACTTCTAACAGTGTTGGGCTTTTTTAGTTTGAATTTACTGAAGATTAATATCTACAAGAAATGTGTTCTTCAAGGCAAGGATCTTTTCTTATTTTGAGAAGGACCAAGCACTGTGCAGTTGGTGCTGGAAAAAGCTACCTTCTGTCTTTGTTTAAAGCACCAAAGGCAACTGACATACTGGTTCACATTTTGTCCCTAACCCTAGATCAGACATTCATGAAAAAAGCTGAAGAACCCCTGAGTAGATGGCATGATGTATTATCCAAAGTCTGTAAGGCCCCACTCTAATAGTTAAAAATTTAAATCAGTCCTGGTTTAAATTTTAATCTTTAAATTTGTAGAAACTCTTCTACATGTTTTTGATTGTTAATAGCAAGAACTCTCAATATTAATGTTGTTCTTATGTGATCATTTCCTTTGTGCTTCATACCAGCTCCCTGACCCCAGCACCTCCTGTTGCATGGAGTTTCACTGTGCTGTGACAGCACTGTGACAGCACAGGGCAGCATTTCCTCTCCAGGTACAAAATAACCATCAGAAACTTTCCAATCAAGCATATGTTTGTCACCAGATATGAATTTTGTTCAGGGTTCCAGATTTATGATGAAAGGCAAAAAGGACTACATTCGAAATTATAAATAGCATTCTGCCTGTCCTAGTTCAAGCCACTGGGGAAGAAGAAAGCAATGGTGTAAAAATGACACCAGAGTGTAGAGATCCTCAAGAGTCAGGTTTCTGCCAGGTTTTCAAAGGCTTTAGCTGCTGCAGTTTAGTATCACTAGTTGTAACAAACAGAGTGAACTGGCCCCTTTGCTGATACAAGCTGGCATGTCCCCAGCAGAGAAAATGAAGTAGTACAGCTAAAAGGAGCTGGAAGTCTGTTCTTTCTGTGAAACACCACCCTTCCTTCTCCACTTCTTCTCACAAGAAGACCTGCTGCACCTTTCATTGTGTTCAGCATAGCTATGGTCACAGTACTGGAGCTCCCTAATTCATCATTTCAAGGAAAGGCTCCTACCAGTGGGACTAGCTCTGCATTTTTTCTCTCTCATATCTGGATTTAATGTGAGCCTCCAGATTCCTCCTGGCTTCTGCTGCTGCAGCAAAGCCCAATTATCCAGGAGAACCTCTGTGCTCTCCAGCCTGTCCAGCTGTACCTTCTCAATCCAGAGAAGTCAGCCACGATACTAGTCCAGCTGCATTAACCATTTGCCTTAGGAAAACACAACTTTCTTCTTCTCAGGCCACATGTGGTGGTTGCTGGCTGTAGCTTTCCCTCTACTGCTCCAAGCTCCTTAATGAATCACTGCTTCTTGGCACCAAAGCAAAACAAACACATCATTTTAGATGCCTTTGCCAAACATATGTACACTTAGAGCAGGTTTTGAATTATAGAAAGTGAAAGGTTTAATGAAATGTGCAGGCAACATAGCTAGAAGTTGTAAAATGGCCAAAAAATGCAAAACTGAAGGTCGCAACAGTACTGTTAGCCCAATAGTCTTTAACACCTTGTATATTTTCTAGAACACATGAATGGGGCATTACCACTGGTGTATTGGCTACAGCTCTCATCAGGAAAAAACAGTAATAAAAAGCAGTATAGGGGTTCAGTATCACTCCTCAGCATGATGTTTAAATGACTACTTCTTTCTTTCCTCTTTTGTTTATTTCCTGATTCAGTGTAACTACACATAGCACAGTAGAATGCTACACTGATGCTTCCAAGCCTGTGTGAAGGGGGAAAAAAAATATCAACAAAAAGTTTGTCAGGCATATGGCATGAAGTTTCTCCGTTTCTGTAGCCAGTCATATATATACCCTATCAGGCACTTTGGACCTTTCAAAGTGCCTGAGCCTGTCCATAACTTCAGCACATCCATTTGCTCTTGCTGACTCAAGTGAGAACTGAGAAAAAGTTTTGAAAGTGTTTGGCATAGCTGTTCATCTAGTTCCTCTCCATTTGATCAGATTTTAGAATGAATTTAAATGTATTGCTGGACTGTAATTAACTCTGAAGGGCAGAAGACCGCAGGGGACTGGATGCTCTTTAAATGGGCATCTGTAAAGACACTACCTTAAAAAATACGTGGAATGCCAGCAAAGTTTGAAAGCTGGACCCGTGCCTGATTAACTGCCCCAAATCCAAATAATCTCTGTCTTTAGCAAATTGAAGTAATTCCCTATGAAGCTGGTTTACTTCAGAAATCTCTAGACTAAAATAAAAGTTTCAGCCTTCAGTTTCATTTCCCCTCATGTTTCTACTACTATGAAAATGTGGACTCTTTTTTACTCTACTGGGAAATTGCATTTTTTCCAGTCTCTCATGACTCAAAACCATCTGAAAGGTTCTTCCTCCAAGCTTAAGAAAAAGAGCGGGGAAAATTTCACCTTCTGGCAAAGACACAGAGTGGAATTTTTTGACTCAGAAGAGGATTTTCAAAATAAAATAAAATATAAGAAGCATGTGAAAACAAGGGGTTATAATGGAAACTATTTTCATAGCCAGCTCTAAAGTAAGCACTGCTGTTCCAGAGACACATGGTACTGATGCAAACATTGATTTGAGGCCAAAACCCCTAGCATGCTAGTGGAATCCGGAAGCACTACAATATTAAATACACCTCAAAATATATGTCAGACATCTCCCTGTGTCTGTTCCACTTACTCTGCACAGCATGGCACTATACACCTAATTCATCAGTGTCTGCGGAACAACAGAATAAGGGGGCTGGTAGAGGATGTACTCTGCTTTCTTTGAGCTGGGTTCTTTTCTGCACCATTCTCCCTGAATAGTCTTCTGCAAGACTAGGTTTATTATTCCCATTTTGCAAATATGGAGCTAACATCCACTTGCCATGTGCAACACTTACACAGTATCTATTACAGCATGTGAGCACCCTTCACTGGTCCTAGGAAAGTGTTATTACCCCAAAGGTAGGATTCATTTGAAAAACCCACAACCAGGTAAAAGTGTCCTAATCAAGGGTGTAAAACGAATCTTCTGATTGTGTGTAGCCTATTTTTTCTGCAAATTTGTGGCTTTCGTTCACAGCTCTTGCTTCCCAATGAAATGTAAAAGTCAACTGAAAGTTTGTCCAGGAGTCAGCTGGTGCAGCATCTCCCTCTGCCACCTGAATTCTCCAGAGGTTTAACAGGGGAGCAATGATCCCTCCCTGGCAGCTTTGTTGGGGTCTGTTTGGCTGCAGATACACATGACCACTAGCAGAGCACTGACTCAGGCTGCTTCTCCTCTGCTGGGTCTGGTGCCAGCTCCCCACAAGGCTCAAGAGTTGTGTTAGAGGACACCGTGCTAGAGCATTATCATACAAGCCTGTTTCTCTCAGGAAGGCAGACCAAAACCTCCAGCTTTTTGCATCCAAATGTGTGTGGCTGCACCTACTTGCTGGCCCTGAGATGGACCTGGGCTCAGACGGGAGCAACTGACTTCTCCTTGGCTTTCTAGGGGGACAGATGGTAGCTGCTTCCTGAGTCACCAGGGAGTGAGGAAGGAGGTGGGGACAGAAGAGAAAAAGTCACCTCTTGGATCTCTGTGCACTGGGCCCACCAACTTATTCCTCCTCAAAAATGTACCACAGTGGTTTCATGGAACAGATTGGCCTTGCAATGCTCATCCCAGCTGCAGGTCTTCATAAGGGCCTATGGTCAGTCAGGTGATGAAGTCTGTAGGGCTTACAAACGGCAGCCACAGACAAGCAAGCAGAGCTGGCAAAGCACATAGACTGCTCTGCCAGAGGAGAACAGCCAGCCAAGAGGTTCATAAAACCTTATGAACGAGGGTGAATTGAGTGGATGTTGACTTTGGTGGTTGGGCCTTATGCTTTAGACACAATGTCAGAAAGGTGTGACTGGTTCAGATACAAGTAGATCCAATTTCATGCTTACATGAACAGCAGCCACTTCCCTCCCTCCCTCTCTCCCTCCCTCCCCCTCTCCCCAGCAGTTGTTTGGGGATTCTGTTTTGAACTTTCAGACTCAGCCACTGTCTTTCATTCTCCAAACTGGATGTAGCTTTTCATAACAGGTTTTACATATGTTATGTTTATTTTTTTCTAGAGCTATCCTTGATGTTGGGAACAGGTCGTATCTGTTTAACTTCCATATGACTGAGTGCATTGCTGTGGACAGGGAGGGTCATAAAGGGTCAGGTTTTGCACCCTTGCCTGCATGCTGTAGGAGAATTCTGATCTAGTAACCTGCTAACATCTCCCTGGAGAAGGCTGCTTTTAATGAGGCAGAAAGTCTGGCAAGCTTTGCCTCAAGCTCCTCCCATACACATGGCATTTGGTCTCTACACAGCAATTGATTTAATCAGGTGAGTCTTATTTTGCTTTTTAAATTCTCATGCATTTCTCATGCATGCTGGTGACCAGGAGAGCCAGCATGCTCTAACCACACTAGTCCTGGGGTTTTCTGTGCTAATCCAGGTTGTGTTTAGCTCACGTTCATTCAGCTGCAAAACCCACACACAGGAAAACTAAAACAGTTCTATGAACTAAAGCAGCAATGCCGTATGGTTGTTGTGAAAACTGCTTTTACCAAGACTAAACATCAATATTACACTTTTTCTAGCTACCTACTTAATATAGCAGTTCACTAATGCAGCACATTTAGTTAGTTAAAATGAACAAATTTCATTAAATGAAAATTCAGCAGCATTAAAGCCAGATGGGCTGCAGGGGGGAAATAAATGCAGAGACTTTTAAAGCTAATATAAATGTAATATTATTGTTTTCAGCTACAATCCGATTAAATTGGGCTGACAGAAGCTTTCACAGAAATGCCCAGGAAGATGAATTGTCTGTAAGGAAAATCCATTTAAAAGAAATAGAATTTTGGATATTTTCATGGTTCTTTGGCTCATTGTATTACACTCCTGTATAAGAAGCTGCAAAGCCAGTGGAGGAGAGCCAGTAATAAGACCTTGACTGGTATGTCACTTACTGGGAGAAAAAGAATTTAATTTTAGAGTGCTTATTGTAAGTATTCGAATGTAGAAAAACATTAACCCAAGAAGATGCATTGTCGAAGGAAAAAAATAACATATTTCCAAAAAACATGGCCTGCCTGTAGAGCCCTTACTGCCTCCTCTGAAGTTCGCAGCATTATCTTCCCAGCATCACCTGGAGCCAGGCTGCAATGCCAAGCACTCTCTAAAACCCTGGGTCAGTGCAAGGTGCAGCCCTGTGCCATGCAGGAGTGCCTTCATGGGCACTCCAAATAGCATCTGCTGGGTTCTCTGGCTGCAAGGCTGATGCCTTTGGTTGTGGGATATGATCACAAACTCCAGATAGCAGAATGTTTCAGTATTTTCTGTAAAGTCACTTAGAGAACTGTGCTGTCTGGTGTAGGATTTTTCTGTCACTGGGGTATGCAAATGCTGACCTTCTTATTTGACAGGTCTTAATGGTGTTAAGAAGAGAAAAAAAAAGATATCTTACATAAGACACTCATACCCACTCCATTTCTCTTTTTAAACAGTTGCCCTTTCCAGAAAACCTGAGACAACTCCTTGTATGTTGGCTGCATACCACAGTAAGTACTTTTGCTTACTGTTTTGGGAGAAAAAAAGTCTGTATATAGTTTCGCCCACACACAAGATGTACCAGGAAGGGGGATGGTCCTAAGCATTCTCAAGCACAGATCCCACTCAATTCAACTCCTAAAATACAGCACAAGATGTCAGAGTCTTCATTTTCCCGTGAACTGTACAGTAAATATGAACTGCAACCTTGCTTCACACATGGTGATAAACTCCAGTGCCTGTAAATTTATGAATGTAGCTGGCAGTCATTAAGTATATTATGTAGAGGTCAGGCTGATGGTCTCTTCTTTGTTTATTCCTCTTATTTAATGATCCATTTCTGGAGACATGCTGAAAACTTTCAGGATGTTTTACAACCTACTTATGCGACCAATAAGTGTGTCCTGTGCTTTCCATCCTCATTATCCTGACATGCTGAACATAAATCAGAGTTCAGTATGCAGAATTAGCACTTGGGAAAGTACACAGTGCTTTTTTTTTTTTTTTGTAATGTATATAGAGAAAATTCTTGTTCCTTTCTAAAGCAGCCCTTTAAGAGAGATTGCCTTTTGGTTAAAGGACGACACAGGGACACCTTCTTTTTGTGCAGCTGAATTCCACAAAAGCCAAATGTCTTCAGCAGGGGATATTACACCTGGATCCAGGTAGACTTACATTCAAGTCGAGCCTAAGCATGGTTAAAATCACATTATGTTGTTAGAGGTCAGATCTCAACAGCTCAAGCTAGTCAATCAATTTTTCCAAAGGTACAGAGTCATAAACCTTGCTCAGCACTCTACTAACTCCTGGCCTCACAAGATAGATCCTATCTATGGATGAGGGCTGGTTCTGTTTAAGTAAAGACATTTATAAAGTGATTGTATTTAGACTGATGGATGTCCATGTACAGATATGCTACAATGACGTTAGTCAGTTGAATGTTGACCCAGCTAAAAAGGTACAAATTTTTTTGTGTGACCAGCACCACTGAAAACTTTCTCAATGCACAGATGCTTATGTTAAAACATCCTATTATTTGCATGAAATGTTTAGAAGTCTGCATAGGAGTTCCAGCAGAGAGACCTTGTGCAATTCAAACTCATGGACTGGAAGAGGTACAGAAAGGAAAACATATCAAAGAAATCTATTTACCAAGTATAAAAAAATTAAATATCTGAATTTTAAGGTATACTGCTATTAGGTCAAAAATTATGGTGCAGGCAGCACATACAAATCTGGCATTTCTTTATCATATGATAAATATTAGGTAATTTTATACTTTTCCCCATCAAGTTGACTAAGCTAATACAAGGTAACTTGACCCACAATACATATATTGGTCTAGTAACATTGGTTAACTAATGGACTATAACACCTTATTAAGAAAAATCCATACCATTTCTGAAGTTATTTTAGGCTTGTCCATATGTTAATTTTTACATTGAACATGATTTGTCTGACTGCAAGGACCTTTCTGACTGCAAACCCTTCCAAGTGCCATGACATTATGTACCTCCCAGGTTAATGCTCACTAAAAGCTAAAGGACAAAAGGAAACCCAGAATAGGAGGAGTGCAACCTTCTCCACAGACAGAAAATTTATGTGCATACGTCATTAATCTACGGCTAACAGCCTGGTACTGAACTGACAAAATGAGACATCATTCAGTTCCTCTTTGTTGTAGTTCCACTGAATTCACTAAAATATATTTCACTGACAATCATTTTTATACCTAATATATTACAAACTTGCCTGTGCAAGAAATAGCCATAGTACTTCAGCACCTGTGCAGTGATGTGCTCGTGGAGGAGCTCCAAGTATCTCTGTTTTCCCTGGGGAGGTACTTGATCAGCAGCTTACAAACCACAGGAGGCCTTGGGCAATGTATTTTTCACTTAGATGAAAAATCCCATCCCCTGTTATCCTGCTATAATTGCAATCAAGCCTTTATGAAAGCTCTACTACAAGTATCACACTATGCCCTTTTAGAGAAGAAATTTATGGATATAATTTCCAAATCACAAAGTAACTGAAAAGAAAGAAAGTATCATGTGTCCTCATGTATAAAAGCTGTTTCTTCTAGGGAGTTTCCAAGTTTAGAGGGTTACAGCAAAATTCTGTATGCTTGGTTTTATCCAATTCGCCTTCTTGTGCACTTGGCCCTTAAAAAGTTGGCATATTTTATTACATTAGAATTCAACCTAAGAAACCTGAACACATGTTCATGCAGGAAACAACATCACAATAGAGCATTGTTTGTGAATGTGAGCAAAAGGTCAAAACAACAGCCTGCACCCAGACCTGACTTCTTGACTCCCATTCCCTTTACTATGAAGAAAACAGATGCTGTGTGTGGTAGCTATTTCCACCATGGAAATTTCTGCCATTTGTTGCAGCCCAGAAGAGAGTAAGTTATAGGAGAAAAACACATATCCTGATGACACTGAGTGCCTGGAACAACGTTCTTGATGGGAGGTGACCAGTTATTGTGTAAACCAAATCTCAGGCTCCTTATTGTTGCAACTTATGAGGACCTCACAGTATCCAGCAAGCAGGACTGCTATAGGCATAGTGTAGGGGGAGAAAGGGTAACAGCTGTGTAAGAAATTATTCCCTTTTACAGAAATGGGGTTGTATCCACAAACACACTCCTCAAGCCCATCCTTCATCACTGCCCAACCACACAGGCACCAGAATTACCTGTACATTGAAACTTTCATCCTTGGTAACTAAACATCTGCTTAGGGGTACCAACGCAGCTGTCTGCACATGGCAATACCTTGTTAGCACTTACAGTGTTGGATAAATGATGTCTGGTCCCTTTTAAAGAGTCCTGGAGAGCAGCCTGAAGACTATTGCTTTTTGAGCAGCCTATGCCTCTTGAAGTGATACTGGGCTGTCAAAAGATGAGCCCAAGATATGAGCCTAGACAACACAGTACTGGATAGCAAGGTACCCTGTCATTTGTGTTACAGGGGCTCTTTCCAGATCAAATCCCACATAAGACTGGCATTCAGATAGAGAGGACCCTTTTTGTTCATAAACACAGTAGCTTGGGCAGGATGTAGAAGAGTTTGGAGAATCTAACTCAATCCTCTTTTCTGCCAGAAAGAATTAATTGCTGCTTCTCCCGCCTTCAAACGGCCAAAATAACTAGATCTGTTTGCTGATACAGTATAAGTATTTGGAGACTTTTGCCCTACCAGCTGGGATTTGGGGGAAACACAAGTGATGTTTTTGCATAGAGAATTAAGCAGAGTTGGCACGTCTCTATAGCACGGTGGCATGGGGCTGACCTCTTGTTTCGGCTTCAGCATTTTGAGAAGGTACTGAGTAGGACAGATGAAAGCCCTAATTGGCAGGCTGCACTATCATACACATAGTCTATTTAAGGCCTAATGAACTGCTTGTTATTTTAGGCACCATGGAGCTTAAGGACCCTGGTTGTGTGCCCTGACAACAGTGTTAACCCTCACCACAACCTGTTCTGCTCCCTTCAGCTCTTTTTTCCCCAAGAAAACTCTCTTGGCAGGGGATGCACTGTGGTGTCCTTTGGGTGCCACCTAAAGAAAGGCATCAAAAAATGAAGATAAGCAAGACTTAAAGGTTCCTCTTGTTTTTGGTTGGTTGTTTTTTTTTGTAAAAATAAAATTTAAGAAGATTATCTCTCACTGGAGCCCAGAGGAGATAACCACACCTTCTGCATAAAGCAATGATAGTTAGACTGGAAAGTGTAGTCTTGCAGTATGAAGAGCAACACCAGTAAATTTTCCTCCTAAACATCCAGATTCAGGCAGTGAACCTTTCCTACTAGGCAGAATACTGAAGCAGTTTTTAGCCATGGTCTTCACTGCAGCCCTGTATGAGTTCCAGCTATGTTGTCAGGCTGATAGTGACGCTGAGGAATGAGGGTGGTGCCTGATTTCAGAGAGGATGGAATAATGCCAAAATCTGCCTTCCATTGGTGCGAGTGGAGACAAATGACTTAATTAGTTCTGGCTTACCCTCACCAACCCCACTCACTAGTACTTGCCACATAGAAGAAACATGAGTCAATGCAGTGTACAGGAACCCTGGGCAGCACTGACTCTGGGAGGATGAGAAAGAACTGAGCATCTTTCATTTAACTACATGGGCACTGAAAAACAGTATAATAGGCATTACATCAATAAGCTTTTCTCCTGCTGAGGAGGCAGGTAGCCAAGGCTTGTGTGTGTCAGCATTGCCATACTGTAGTGTCCAACAGGCAGCAATTAAGGCAGATGCAGCTAGCTCCAGTGGAAACAAAGACTTTATTAAACCTGGAAGGAGGAATTCTGAGTGTTGATTAGGAAACACACTGCTGGTGGCTTTCTAACACCTGAAACCCCCCATTTCCAACATTTTTAGCAATCTATCTGCTTGAAGTTGTGCAATACTGTTTTTCCGTGGTGCTAGTCAATACTTACCTTCCATTTTCTATTCTGAAATATACTCAGAATCACCATTATCATTATTTTAATATAACACATATACATATAGACATGTATACAGTATTGCAGTTTCCAACAATGTACCTCTACAGGGAGATCTGGGTGATATTTAGTCCTAAGTGGGAATAAAGAGGTCCAACTTAGTATTTTCAGGTAAGAAATACTAAGACAGTTTTCTCTGTAGGATTATTACAGATAGAAAGCTGCAAAGGGATTTTAGGGTCAAGTGCAAAGGTTGTTCAGAATATTAAGAAATTTGCTTTCACCAGTCTTTCCAGTGACTCAAATTGCTTAGTTAAAAGGCTTTCCTGAATACTTTCCAGATTTTCATGTTTCATGGAAGATGTGGGACACCAAAGATTATCTAATATCCCAGGAGCAGTCACTCTAGTGCTCAAACCAGAGTAAGATAACACCTTTCAATGTTGCAAATACATTTAAAGAGACCACCAGCTCTCTGGGACAGAGCTTGTCAGCTGAACATGTGCTTCCAGCATAATACTATTATTATGCAAGTATCTTTCAAAATCACTGCTTCTCAACACAGAGACTCCCAATCCGTAACTATGACCTAATTAATCTTCCTGTTGATTGTATGGCCTTTCATTTGCCCATACTGAAGGCATTGGTTCCTGATCTAAACACAGTTTTATATTTTCTTGCTAGTGAATGCTAGTACCAATATATAGCCTGAAGCAAAAAAAAAAAAAAAATTCTTGCTAGATACCTACTGAATCACACCTGATGGGTGACAATGATTCCCAAAATACAGTTGTATTTTGAAACCTGACATTTAGGCAAGGAATAGCCCATTTGATATGCAATATATTGATTTTGTATTGTTTTAGATTCTACACAGCAGAATCAAGCCAAACATCTTTTAATGCAGCAAGATAGATGTATGAAATAATTCCCTCAAACCTGTTTTTCCTCCAACCCATCTTAATCTCTCCATTATTTCTGGCTCAGTCCCTGTATCATCTGTTCCATATTTTTGCCTGGGACTGATGTCAGACTCACCAGCTAAAGCTTACCAGTCTACCTCATTTTCTCCCTTTAAAAACTGATACAACACAGATTAATAATAATTTCCTTAAAAGCATGCAGTTCTCTCACAAGGGAGACCAAGGGGGTTCGTTGTGTGTCCTGCTAGGTTACCCTCAGAAAAGGAATGATTCTGAGCCTAGGTAACTCATGGGCTTCCTAGCCCACAAACAGAAGGCAGCTCCATCTCTGGGCTACAAAACAAGTAGAAGCTCTGTGCCTCTGTGTGGCCAACTGTCGGCAGCTCTTTTGTAGCAATCTCCTGGCCACTGCTACATACTAACACATCTTGTAGCAGGCTGGGATCTCACTGCCTCTCCACCCTATTTGTATTCGTCCTACACATATAGGCAGGCACAGTCTGAAAATCACTTGGGGTCTCCTGTGGCCCCGGTGCGATAACTGTGCCCACAGCAGAGGGAGCATTAAACTCATTGCCCATGGGAAAGTGTGGGGAGTGATACCCATGTTCCTATAATCCTTGTTTGGGTAGGATGAGCTCATTAGCCTTCTGGCAGTCATCCTAGGAGAAGGACAACTCTGATTCCAAACCCGGGCAGATGGAGCTCGTTTAGCCCTGTAAGGCCTTCCAGCTAAGAGAAGGACACTCTAATAAAACCTCCATCCTAAGGACCTCGCTGCCAGCGTCCAAGCTTGCTAGGCCCTGGGAGATGAACCTTAGGACTAAAGGGTGGGTCCAGCTCTGTGCATGCTGTGTCTCACCTAAAAAAAATCCATTGCACAGGCTCGAGGGTGCTATCTGCTATCCTCTTTTTATCAGCATGCTCGGAAAAGGCGCTGATGAGGAGCGTGGGTGAAGCCCTCCCTGGATCTTCGTTCACGAAGCCTAGCCATACATACATACATACACATATAGGAAAGGTCCAACTAGCCCAGCATTACATTCCCCAACAGTGTTCCTGGGCACTGCAGACTTTCCACAGGCTCTGTGTTATGGCTGAGTATCACCCAAGCAGGTCAATCCTCTGTGTGCTGAAGAGTGTGCTGTTTTGCGTGGGAAAGACTTTTGCTCCCGTGTGTTTGCATTGCCTCATGAACTGTACAAAGAATGTGATGCAGCCATCCATAAATATTATGAGAAGACAGCCTGTTCTATAAATGAGCACCTAATAGAATTTAATTTAATGTAATGTTCTCTGAAACAGGAAGAGAAAATAGGAGCAACGTGGAAGTGCTGATATGCTTTTTAAGGATGGTAAAAATCTTGGACTAGTCATATTTGACACAGCAGAATCTGAAATAACTTAGGGACCACTTCTCAGCTGTGGAAAGTGCTTCCATATCAGTTGTAAAAAACCTCCAATTTCCAACATTCAGGTCTAGCCAGTGTGACCAGGGAGATGGCAAGGAGGGAAAATTTGAGGCCCATAAAAACTGTCTTTGCTTTTTCTCTCAGCTGAGAAGCAGTGCAGTTTGATGCAGGTAAGTGTTCTCTTTTGTTTCTGTGTTTCTAGAAAACAAACTGCTGTTGAAATTCCATCCACTCCTCCTTCCAAAATAGTATGAGACAGCAGCGGATGGTGGAAGCAGTCTAGAGCAGTAATGTGTATGCTGTTTGACCTGTGCTGAAACTGAACTCAGGAAACCCTAGCAAACACTGGGTTTGAGGCGAGCAACCTACAGTTGCAGAACTGGATGGAGTTCAGTTAAAAAAAAAAAATCCAAATTAATATAGCTGTGAATGCAAGCAGTGATGACAGAGCTTATCTCAGGGCAATTTTAACTTCAGTGGAGCATTTCATGTCCCTGGATTAGCAAAGCACTGCCTCACACAGACAACAGTTAATAGCAAGTTTCTCTGTCACAACAGACAAGGGGACTGCAGTGAAAAGCAGACTTCACTGGTGCACACACAGTGTCACTAGTGCAGTGGAAAAATATTACCCTCAGAAAAGTGCTCTTAGATACTAGCTGTGCAAACTGCCCTCAAACTCAAGTAGCATATCGTTAGCTTCTTCACCTGTGGTGCAGAAGAAAAGTGAGGCAGGCTACCACCTAAGAGAGGAAGGGGACCCCACCGTTGTCCTTCTTATTCCTTGCTGGGAGAAAAGAACATTTTTGGGTGGGAAGATGGAAATAACACAAACTATTCTTCTTCCTTCAGCATTTCAAAATAAGACTCTAAATGGTGCTGAGCAGTATGTCTGCTCTGCCAGTATTGTACATTCCTACTCTACTTGGAAATTTCCTGAACTACTATTAAAGAATTTACACAACACTTATGGAACTTGAGTTTGATAAAGGGACAGAAACTTATGTAAAAATGAAGAGCTATGTGTATAGCTGCTCCACCTTCTCTAGTATTTATGCTGAAGAATCAACACTCAGAGCTCAAACAATAAACATTAATAGATTTTATATTATCTTGAACTGGAGGACAATAATATAATGTAATGATCATCACCTTCAGATGTTGCTAAAGTTGCAAAGTAAATCATTCACCTTGAAGAACCTCAAAATCTTGCTCATGACTTCATCACAGTTAATTTGGCCCCAGACATTATGCAAAGCTTTTCCAACACATAGGTATGAAAGTGTTTTTCCCCACTACCTAGACTGTCTAACCTCGGAATTGCCAAGATGCCTTTATATGGAAGAGTNCTCTGAAACAGGAAGAGAAAATAGGAGCAACGTGGAAGTGCTGATATGCTTTTTAAGGATGGTAAAAATCTTGGACTAGTCATATTTGACACAGCAGAATCTGAAATAACTTAGGGACCACTTCTCAGCTGTGGAAAGTGCTTCCATATCAGTTGTAAAAAACCTCCAATTTCCAACATTCAGGTCTAGCCAGTGTGACCAGGGAGATGGCAAGGAGGGAAAATTTGAGGCCCATAAAAACTGTCTTTGCTTTTTCTCTCAGCTGAGAAGCAGTGCAGTTTGATGCAGGTAAGTGTTCTCTTTTGTTTCTGTGTTTCTAGAAAACAAACTGCTGTTGAAATTCCATCCACTCCTCCTTCCAAAATAGTATGAGACAGCAGCGGATGGTGGAAGCAGTCTAGAGCAGTAATGTGTATGCTGTTTGACCTGTGCTGAAACTGAACTCAGGAAACCCTAGCAAACACTGGGTTTGAGGCGAGCAACCTACAGTTGCAGAACTGGATGGAGTTCAGTTAAAAAAAAAAAATCCAAATTAATATAGCTGTGAATGCAAGCAGTGATGACAGAGCTTATCTCAGGGCAATTTTAACTTCAGTGGAGCATTTCATGTCCCTGGATTAGCAAAGCACTGCCTCACACAGACAACAGTTAATAGCAAGTTTCTCTGTCACAACAGACAAGGGGACTGCAGTGAAAAGCAGACTTCACTGGTGCACACACAGTGTCACTAGTGCAGTGGAAAAATATTACCCTCAGAAAAGTGCTCTTAGATACTAGCTGTGCAAACTGCCCTCAAACTCAAGTAGCATATCGTTAGCTTCTTCACCTGTGGTGCAGAAGAAAAGTGAGGCAGGCTACCACCTAAGAGAGGAAGGGGACCCCACCGTTGTCCTTCTTATTCCTTGCTGGGAGAAAAGAACATTTTTGGGTGGGAAGATGGAAATAACACAAACTATTCTTCTTCCTTCAGCATTTCAAAATAAGACTCTAAATGGTGCTGAGCAGTATGTCTGCTCTGCCAGTATTGTACATTCCCACTCTACTTGGAAATTTCCTGAACTACTATTAAAGAATTTACACAACACTTATGGAACTTGAGTTTGATAAAGGGACAGAAACTTATGTAAAAATGAAGAGCTATGTGTATAGCTGCTCCACCTTCTCTAGTATTTATGCTGAAGAATCAACACTCAGAGCTCAAACAATAAACATTAATAGATTTTATATTATCTTGAACTGGAGGACAATAATATAATGTAATGATCATCACCTTCAGATGTTGCTAAAGTTGCAAAGTAAATCATTCACCTTGAAGAACCTCAAAATCTTGCTCATGACTTCATCACAGTTAATTTGGCCCCAGACATTATGCAAAGCTTTTCCAACACATAGGTATGAAAGTGTTTTTCCCCACTACCTAGACTGTCTAACCTCGGAATTGCCAAGATGCCTTTATATGGAAGAGTGCAAACTTTTTCTTCTTCTAAATCAGACAGTTAACTCATCAGCATGGATGGCACCTCTAAAACCATGGGCAGGATAGGGATCTGAAGCCTGTTTACATCAATTAACATCATAGCGTTCAAAGATCCTCCAGCTAGAATCAGAAAAGCCATGCCCCGAGCTGGATGCAGATATAAGACACTTCACATCTAACCTGATCTGGCCAACCAGTCTGGATGTAGCCACCAATACTGATGTGACTACACTGTTAACTGGTTCAGATTAATGTAAACATGCTCAGAGCTAGCTCAAGGACGTCTGGCATGGTGCTGGTTACATGAAGCAGATTCGTCTTTGTGGGGTGCTGAAGGAGAAAACAAACTCATCGCTGAGTTTTGTAGGGAAAGTGAGAAAGGTCAACTCTACCATTGGTTTCCATTCCCATTTCTAACTCCAAAGCCATCCTTTCTCTTAAATTCTGTGGTGTTTTATGCCTCTTGAAGTCACACATGCCAAAGTCAACAGCCACTTCGAACTCTTGCAGGCACCACTCAAACCCTAAGCTCTTGTGTAGGAAATCACAANGGTCTCACAAGGGCAGAGTGGAGAGGCAGAATCATCCCCCTAGACCTGCTGTTCATGCCTTTCCTGATGCAGCCCAGGATGCAGTTGGCTTTCTGGGCTGTGAGTATACATTGCTGGCTCATATCCAGCTTTTCATCTATCATGACCCCCAAGTCCTTCTCTGCATGACTGCTTTCAATGAGTTCCTCACCCAGTCGGTACTCATATCTAGGATTACTCTTACCCAGATGCAGGACCTTACACTTTGACTTATTAAACTTCATTTTATTCTCATGGGCCCACTTTCCGAGTTTATTCAGGTCCCTTTGGATGGCATTGCACCCTCCTGGCGTATCAGCCACATCACTCAGCTTTGTGTCATCTGCAAACTTGCTGAGGGTGCACTCAATACCCATGTCTAGGTCATTTATAAAGACATTGAAGAGCACTGGACCTAAGACAGAGCCCTGAGGGGCATGTTTATGCCTTACAGAAGCTATATAATATATGACAATCATTAAGTGCTAAGTGACACAAACTAAAGAGTTTAAAAGTTATGTTTGTCAACCTGCCCTTACTGTGACCTAATTATTTCTTAATATCCCAATTTAAGGGCAGCATATTGGCCCAATTTTAAATTGTCTGCCATTCATAAGTTTGTGTCACAGAATTAATGTTAAACAGTTTTCAGATTCTTTATTGAGAACTGCTGATTTTGTATTGCCTGACAAAGCAGAATGTCTCCATTAGAATAATAATTTATTGTAAATAGGGTAGTATTAAAGCTGACTATTCTGGATATTAAAAATGCATGGAAAAAATCCATTGAAAAAGTGTTATGTGAGCTGTCATAATTTGTCACTTTAATATCTTTGCCATTTGCATTTCTTTTTAAAATGCCAAGAGCAATTAAACCTTATCCCACCACTAGAAGCTGCCAAATTTCACTTGAAATTAAAACAGAATAATGTGTCATGCTAGTTATTTTAATAATATTAAACAACAAAAACAGAAACAGAAAAGAGAAGAAAAAGGAGACTTATATGACAAATGCAGTTACAAATAAAGCAGCTAAAATATATAGGCTATTTCTGTGATATACGCACATGCTCGAACTCCACAGGATTCCTACATTAACCAACCACTTCCCTTGACAGTAAGACCATAGCAAAGTGTTGCTGGACTATGGTCTAAATGTCAATAAGCAGCTCCCAGTAAAATGCGTTTTCTGCTGGCTTGAGATTACCATATTTTTGGTTCATGTCTCCACATGGTTTCCATGCAAGCCTCCATAATGAAATACCTCTCGCTTCTTGGACTGATGCAAGTCCCAGTGAGAAAGACAGAAGGGACTTCTGAGTCAGCAGGAGCTGGAGCTAGGATGAATCGATCACAACTTTGTTTCCTGTGGCAATACCAGCTGCTGTCATATTTGTGTTTGAATTACACTGTACAAAGCTTTTCCCAGCAATGGTCAAGCTATGGATGAAAAGATTGTTTCTAGGTTTGTCTCCCACTGTGTCTGCCTTTCTTTAGAGACAGAAATATCCCATTGCTCTTCAGAAATACATTTAAAGGGATTTTAGCATACATTAAGTTGGGAAATAAGTAATCACAGTAATTTTTGATAGTTATAGGAAAGGTGGTTTCAAGCAACATAAGATTTAAGCAAATACTTGGCCCTGGTTAGTTTACCTTCTCCTGGGCTTTATTTGAAAACTGGCTGTTACCAGGGACCCAATTCTGCACTGAAGTCCATTATTTGAGCCATGTGTTCCCAGCAACTCAATATCCCATTGCTGGCAAGTCTGGGTTGATTTTGTCTCCTCTGGGAGGAAAGTAGCTAACCCTAAGCATCTTCCCTACTTCTGTTCCTTGTGAGAAGTCCCACCACTGGTCCACTTTCCCCAGGAGGTGCTTGGAGTGGATGCTTTTGTACTGGTATCAGTACAAACCACATTAGCTTCTATCTCCCAGTATCTGCAGAAAAGGTGGCAGTTTTCTTCAAATGAATATGGCTACTTCTTTATTCTGGCATCTCCAGCAGCAAATGGGACATCCTTTTTAGCCCTGAGCTGTGCCCAGAGCCAAGCATATGTGGATCCTTGGGTGTGGGAGAACAAATCCAGGTGACCCATCTCCTCTGAACCCTGTGTCTCCACAGGGAACCAGTGGGGGACTCCTGCTTTGGCCCTAGGCCCTCCCATGCTCACCCCCAGATCCTGTTGGGCCCAATCTGCCAGAAGGAGTGAATAGAGATAAACTCAACAGCTTTAATCAGGATTTAATTCTGTCTGCTGGGAGAAGGTTGCCTTGTATTCTTATAGTCCTAAGCTACTTATATTTTGCAATTATACTTTAGGAAGAAGTCTCAAACATTTTATGTAAAAATATAAAAAACAGTTCAATAGTGAGATAGAGGAGGAAAAAAAAATAGATTTTTTTTGTTTTGTAAAACTCTATCCAGTCTACTTCTATAGCCCAAGGCAATACCTCTGCAAGTCATCTCATAGCTAAGCATCAAATTTCCTGAAAGACTCACAGTTAGAGAAAAAGAACAATAATTAAACAGCAGCAGAGGAGATCCCTACTATCAGCCATCTACTCTTTGTTCATACAATCTTGATTTTCCCCTAGCAGATCACTTCCAACCCCCTCAAGTTGAGGTGTTCGAAACCCCCAGAGCACAGGCTGCTTTTCTCAGAGCAATTTGTGCTTGTGCTTCTTTTGATACAACCTTTCCTCCTCCAGACTGCTCCCTCATGCTGTCAAAATGGTTATCTCCTGCAGCTATGGTCTGGTCCTCATTAGAAATGTGTGGGGAAGCAATACCTGTCAAATTTGGATTTCTACTTCCGTACACAACACTTGCTTCTTCGGAACTTGCTGCCAACAAAACATGACTGATTTTGCTGCTGGAATTTGGAGTTGTCATTGCCTCTCCAGGGCTGACAAATCTGCTGTTACACTGCCACTGTCTCCACTGCAAGTGGTTTTGTTTCAGTAAGTTTCCAAATTGATAAAGACAATTCAGCCAAGCTTCAGCCAGAGGATTTCAGAGCCCTTTATGGGCAATAACACCACACTGAGATTTTATCTAGCCTAATTTTGCACACATATCAGCTGGGCCACACTTGAAGTTTCTGAATACTGTGAACTGATGAGAAAACCACGATCATAGTCTTAAGCCCACCTCCCAGCTTGCTTTTCTAAATGCCTGAATGTTTTTCTCCCCTACATTTTAAGAAGATGAGCCCTGTTTGCCTTGAACTCAGGTATGAGAGTATAAAAGTATTTGTAAGGTCAAATGCTTAACCAACATTCTATCCCAGCAGTCTTAGTGTGATTCTGTGGGCGGTAACCACCTTCCTAAGATCATGCTCTGTGGTGAACTTGCCACTGGCTGTCACAAGAGAGGAGCCCCGAAGAGGAGATACAAGGACTCCCTGAAACAACATCTTAGCTTTGGCCATATTGATCACCTTAACTGGTCTACTCTGGCCTCCAATTGGGAGGTCTGGAGACACACTATTTTTAATGCCGCGGATGTTTTTGAGAAGGCACGCAGGATCACTCCTGAGGAGAAAAGACAGCATAGAAAGAATCGTGTCTTGCAGGTTATACCTCCTGAGGAGTCCTTCTGCTGTGCCTTTTGCAACCGCTCTTGTCTGTCCTGCATTGGCCTTTGCAGCCATCAGCGCTTGTAAAAAGCGCTTGTGAAGAGCGTGGATGGAGCCCTCCCCAGATCTTCGTTTGGAAGCCTAGCCATGAATCCCAGCAGTCTTGTACTTAAAGGATGGTAAATAAGTCTTATTGACTCACTAAACGACAAAAATGACCCATTACTTCAAAAGCAAGGAAACTACAATCAACAAACAGCTTCCTGTGTTTCTTACCCTTCCTGTGACATGTGGTACCGTTCTGGAGGTGGCTAAATTTATAGTTGCTATTCCTCCTGGCCCACAGCATTTCAGGCCTCAAGTCAAATAGTTTTGCTTCAATGGAAAGCTCTAAGTTTCAACTGCTGGTCAAGTATGATGTTCAATGTGCTATAGATATTCCTCAGAGATAAAATATTCAATACACAACACCTCCAGACCTTTTAAAACAGATTGTTTATTGGAAGGCATAACCTGCAGCCACAGTTGTAGACCCTACATAATTCAGGGTGACAATTAACCACAGCTATCCCGTTATTGTTGAAATAATATTTGAAGTGCAAAGTCTTCATACAAATCCTCAAGAAACATGAAACAAGGCCTCCCATTTTTATTCAATACTAGCCTGGTATGCACGATGTGGCACCTTGCTGTGGTGCCATTCACCCTGATGAGATCTTTCCCATCTTTTGAACCTCCCATTGGCATGCTCAATGGGTATGAATGAATGTGAGATTTGTCCACTTTAAGGTAAGATGCCTAGCTGGGCAGGACACATCTGACTAGGAGCTCTGGGGGAAGGGATGATGCTGATCTCACTCCTTACAGGAAATCCCCCTCCCCCCCAAGCATCACTTAGGAGTACATCCGTTTATGCAGCTTCTTTCTTCCTGCTACTGCAACCTTTTGCTTCTTTTGTATTCCTTTTTTACCCTTTTGTTATTTCCAGCTCTTCCTTAGTTTTTTAAAACTTGTTTTATCATGTCATTGCTATCACCAGGCTTGACGTGTCTGGCCCAGAGTAAATATGTGCAGCAAAGCTAGAGCCCAGGACTGCTAGTAGAGGCAGGCAGGGGGCTGCTAGCTGCCCTGCCCTACCCATAGTGGCCAGCAGTCTTGCAGCTGAATATCTGCAGCCAGGCCATCACAAACAGCTGATGCCAAAATAGGCAAAAAGACACAACTAGAATCATCCTGATGTGCCATACACAGATGAATGAATATTTTATTGTTATTCCAGGAAAGGCTTTTAAAAGATCACATGAGATAATGATTATGTGGAACTGTCTCGGTACACAGATTAAAAAAATAAGCAATCAAACATTTAAAGGAAAGGACTTTTTTAATGAAAACATTTCTTAAAGCTGCAAAACAGCACAGACTGAAACAGCTAAAAGTGCACATAGGTGACCTATTAGCAATACTGATCTATAACACTTTGGGCCAGAAAATTATTTTAAGAATGGCACAGAAGTTGAGTGATGAACAACAGAGATATTTCTGTTATGCAGAGCAGAAGATGGAGTTTTGCCCAACAATTATCCATGGTCTGACTTTGAAAGTCTCTTTGGCAACACGATGAATTTCATAACAAAGGCCTGATTCACTGACACTGATAACCAAATTGTTATTTCTAACACTTGGTGGTTGAAACTCACAGCTGTACTAATATTCTGCAGCTCTCTATTGCCAGAAATAGCATCTCTTTTGGAAGAATTCAGGCAGGTATCCAGTCTGTATACATTACCATGTTTACATTTCAATTGGCAAACTGCAGAAGAACAAATTAATTAGGCAGCTAGTTTTATGGTTGCAAATATCCTGCCTGTTTGATCTTGTAAATGCCCATGTTATATCACGTGGGTTTTTAAAGGTTCACTCACATCTCTCTAGAAGTCAGAGGGCAAGGGAAACATTTATGGAGATATTCAGCTGCACAGTCCTCCACATTGGCACCCAACTCCATTTGGTTGCAATTAGGGATGAAGAGCCCTAAAAATACCTCACAAACCCAGCTGTGTTTACTCAGCTCCCTGTAAGCTCTTTGGAAACGGATGTATTCCCTACTCTGCTCACAGTGTGGAAGTGGCTGGACTCTTGGAAAAGCTGCCTGGAGAGAGGAGTGTGCCCATGTCATGCATGAGGCTGAAGCTTGCTGGAGGTTTGGACCAACCTGACCCAGGAAGCAAGAAATTCACTGATAACCACAGTGGAAGAGCAGCATGGCCTTACCCTCTGCTGTGACGTCCTCATTAAGGCGTAATTCCATCTGTTGTTGGGTTGGTTTGGGGGTATTTTTACATCTAGTTTTTAATTCTCCTTCCAAAGGATTATTTTAACTTATTTCAACTGTTTTCTAAAAATTGCAAGATATTTCACTGTTTCTGAATGAAGAGAAAAAAATCTGGAGTTATTCAGCAAATTGATGTTATAATAGGCTTATGAAGTAGTTGGTAAAGTTGCGCCAGAGAGCAAAGCCTTACTTATTTTAACTTCCACATTGTGCATATAACAACTAAACTGGAATCTTCCCAAAGCAAGAAGATATATACACACATAGGAAAATCTGTTTCTATGGTTTTCAGATACTAGCTTCCCTCTTTACAACCCCCTCCCAAAACTGGCCTTTAAAATAAATGTGACTCATTCCAGAACAGATTCTTATAGCTGGATTAAAGTGATAGCTCTGTCAAGACTTCAATAGTATTAGTTGTTGATGCTGAGGAGTGTAAAAACCTGGAGGAATTAGCAGCTCTGCCTGCCAGGGTATCTCTTGCCCACAGGCTTCTATGCTGGAGAACAGGAATCCCTCCCTTCAGACCAGAAAATTCTGCCTCATCATGGAATATCAAAAACAAGTCATTATCCTTTATTATGTTAAGGCTTCTTAAAAGCCAAAGCATCAAGTGCAAAGAGTATTTCTAATCTTATTTACTTCACAAAAATTAGTATTATACTAGGACCATGTCAGTTTTTAAGTTCATAGGTACTGGCAATGTGATTTTCCATGATGCCAACATTTTAATTTCTGGAAAAATTTGTATTTTTTTTTAAATTTATTTTTTATCTTGGACTTTATAGAAATAAAAGCAGCAAGACTCTTTAATATGTTTATTGCAGAAGTAGATAGAAATACACTTGAGATGAGATTGAGCTGGACAGCTTAGCAGACATAAGCAAGACTTCTGCTATTATTAAAACAAGAAAAATCACCCAGAAAACCCCACAAAAAATAATCCACATATATGTATTATCACTGAAAACTACTATAGAATATTTTTTCACACACTGTGAAGGTGATCTTCACTTTAAAGGTCAATATTAGACAAATCTGATTATTTGAGCAGGTTTCAAAGGGCACTGAATCTACTGCAGATTCTGTGTCCTAATATGTATTGTACTAGTACCAAAAAATCAGCGAGACATTGACATGTTCAAGTTTTACAGCAGCCAAAGCAACATGCAAAATTTCTGTCCCAAGGAGCTCTCTTTTTGGTCTGCTTTGCACTGCAAGATAAAGAAAAAATAATGCAAATAATGCATTTCATCACCAATGCAATGTTGGCATTGTGTGTGACTCCTTAGAAACCATGAAGTGCATTATTTGGAATGAAAATGCATGAGCTGAAGTTTGAACATAAAACAATAAAAAGTGCAACTATATTCAATATTTTATGTACTAAATATAAAAGAGAGCAAGGCATTATATGGAGAAAACAGGAACAGTTTAAAGTAAGACATATAAGACACATGCATTATTTACTTTTCATTAGCTTTATTAGTTACCTAACTGTATCTATTGCAATCTGCAAGAGATATTTTCCTCTTGAAGTATATGCATTTTCCCTTCCTGCCACATTTCCTGCATATAGCTTCCAAAATAACACTGAAAACCTTAAAAAGACAGATCCTACATTACAATTTATTTTCACATTTCCAGGAAACACAGACTTAAAAGAGAAAAGCCAGACTGTTAAAGGGTTAACAACTTAAGTGTGTCACATTTTACACATAGAAATTTGCTTTAATAGAGGACACCAAAAAGGAAGAAGCCACAAAAGCTAAAGAAACACATCTCCTTCAGCAAGTGAGACAGGATACAAACGAACCCCGTAGCTCCACTAAGAATGAAGATCTGTTTTATTTCACTTACCAGCATTATCCATTTCCCCCCTCGGTATTCAAAAAAGCAGAGTTCCCCAGAAAAGCAGCCGGTACAGTCTCGCTCTCACTAATGAAGCTGGCTGCCCTTCTCCTGGTTATTAGACCTTGCTGGCAGCCAGAGCATACTTCATGCACTGACTGCAGTAGACATCACCAGGAAATTTATATCTCCAAGGATGACAAACAGCCATTAGCTCCATTATAGGCTGATTAAGATTGTGCGAGCCTATCAAGTAGATACTTAAATCCCCCAGGGTTTTATCTCTTCAGGGAGAAAACAAAAGAACTACAAGCCTACAATATTGAGTATATGTTTCTGAAAAGTAAAAGTAACTCTAATGAGGACAGGTTTAATGGGTAGGAAGGCAAAACTTTAAATAAAAAAGGGATATATTACACAGCAAAGGGCTGTGATTTATCAGTGACGCAACAGCAGAAGTTTAAAGGAGAAAAAAGAAGGGGGAGGAATCTATGGCTCAGAAAGCGTTAGTTTAGATTACAATTTGCAGCCTTTAGCTTTGGCTATGTTTTAAATCCTACAAGTTCTGCACCTGACGTTCCCTATGGTTTGTGACAAACACAGTAGATGTGCTTATCTACAAATGCATGTAAATATATTAATTGCCTGGAGACATTATTATCGTGTTCATAGCTGAATGTAAGGAAAGGGTGAAAAGTAACTACAGAGCTTTACTTCCTTTAAAGTCAAAGTAAAACACATGGGATGGTGGAGGGAATAGACTTGACAAACTCTAAATGACATATGAGGTGATATGTTATTACTTCTAAATTTTCTATACCACCCGAGCCTCTGACACACTGGCTTTTCCCCCATAGAAGTAAACAAACACTACATAGACTCCTTAAACATTTTCCTTCCCTGAACTATAGAGTTTCCTTCTCATAAATGAAAAAAATACTTTATTTTCAAATAAAATAGTATCTCGTCTTGCAGCAGAAGGTGAAGAGAAGCAGTACATGGAGGGTAGCAGGAAATTTGGGTTCCATCCTCCATTTTGGCAAGGATTTGCTAAACAAGCATTTTGTGCCACAGTGTTTGCCCAGTGCTGAAAGGGAGACAATTACACACACTGCCTTTGGTGAAAGAGTAAATTCATACAGTACTGACACCACACAAATGCCACACAGATTTTTGTGTCTGTATTACATTGACACGAATTCCCCTCAGCCTTACAGCTTCATATGAGCAACAAAATACATTTTCTATTCATCACTCCTCACTGCCCCTTTGATCTTATTTGTCCTTTTAAAATGTTAAATAAAAAGACAGTTGCAGCTCTGATCTATTTACACTGATTAAGAAGTAGAGAATCAATGACTGAGAGCTAAAGTCATCAAGAATGGAGAATATCTAGGGCACACTAGATATATTCTGTATTTCCAGAAAGGAAGCACTTGGAGGGCTAAAGAGAGACTAAAGATTAGAAATCTGTCACACTTCATATTAAGGTTCTATTTATAAGTGGCTTATAAGGAGCTTATAAAAAATAGAAGTTGTCATAGGCATGTTACATTAGCACATGTTACAGAGAGCTACAATCACACCAATATAAAGGATTAAAAATCACCAATAAGGAGCTTATTCATCTGCTAGATTCTGTATCAGTTAACGACAATTGATTAATGTGCCAATTTAGGTAATTGGTTAACATGCATCTGATGAAATCTAGCGCCATTAGAGCACTCGACTGGAGGCCATGAAATGGCCACCTGATAGAAGCAACATGTTTTCTCCTGCTCCTCTGCGGGGGGTAGCTGCCTGGAGAGTTTTGGGTTCCTAGAAAGGAGATAAAGCAGGGGGTCTTGGTGGGTCTTCAAAGCCTCCCAGAGAGATCTGAGGAGTGTACTGTAGCACCAGCAGACTGCAGGATCCTTCCAGTTCCTGGCTTACAGTTCACTTCACTCATAAACACTAAAGACGTGGTTTCCGTTCCTTGATCCTGAATGGTTTTGTGCAAGCTCCTCCAACATCTGCCCTCCTACAGGAATGGCTTGCACCTTGTTCACTCCCTACACCTTGGCTATGTGAGGATAAACACACTGGAGGTTGTGTGAGACCCCAGTGGTGCAGTGCTAAGAGCTGACAAAGGAGTTAGCTCAGATAATCATTGCTACCTCCTAGAGAAGAAAGCATTATGGGGTACATTAGAAGCACCACTGACGACACAGAACACTAATGATCTTCTATGTACCTGATGGACACAGTGTGCTGCCCTAATGACATTTCACTCCTGGGAAAATCAATCAGGATTCACAGAGACAAAGCAATCTGCCCAGGTAAGAAGCAAATACAGAAAGCAGGGTAAACAGAGACCTCAGCACCCAGCCATCAAAAACACTTGAGTTGACAGACCTGCAACTTCAGCTGTGGTGTTTCAAGTCATGACAAAGATCCCTAAGAACACATCAAAGACTCCTAAGCACACATTCAGGGAATGTGAAATCTGGCTTGGCTCAGATTTGTCACTGTTAAGATCTGACTCCATAAGATGCCACTTCAGGCAAAATATTTCACTTCCCTTTCACTGTGTCTGTTTCTTCCCACACAGAAACCATCATACAGGTGTCTCTCGGAGAAGCTGTACTTGTTTTTAGATGCTGTGGGTTTGTATAGTTAATGCCAACACTCTAAATATACAGATTCAAGTATCCAGTAAATCTTAGGACAACAACTATGCTGAGTAGAAGGGATCTGTGGCCCTCCAGAAGATGTTTCCTTCTGTGAAGTATGCTTCTCTCCACCAATGGTGGGACAGTTTCACAGGGAGGGAGGGAAGGACATTATGAAGGCACTAGAACAGCAGCAAAAGATCAGGGGCTCTGCTACACACAAACACCATTTTTTTTTTAGCTAGGGGCAAAGATTGCCACTTACCGCAAAAGGATGCTTTACAAACCACACCAAAATCCTCAATTAGTAACATCTCTATGTCACAAAGTCATTAGATGCACGTTCTTCAGGCTTTTGGTGTGTGAAAACCACCTCTCCTCTGGCACGTTCTTGAAAATTGCTAAGCAAAAAGGAAAGCCTCTCAAGGAAGTGCTGACTATGCATGACATAGGTTTCCCTGGGTTAGGGCTGAGGGCTCAGCATATGGAAGGACTGACTTCTATCAGAAGCCTTCCCTAAGCATCAGCAATAATTCCCAGAATTACCGGGAGAAGGTTTTGCCAAACGTCTTTTCCCCACCTCAGAGAGACAGAAGAGTTTAAGAGCAGAATAGTAAGAATGATGCTCTTTTCCTGGGAAGAAGGTATGGTTCAACCTGAAAATACTGTTAATACACTGCTATAAATGCAGAGGACGTTTTATTTTGCCAAGAAAACAACAGTAGTCTTCTGTTCCCTAGGAATACTTTATCCTTGAGGAGCCTGGCCAGATGCAGAGGTTATGACTCTAGTGAAAAGCTGCAAGGGGAGAAGGAACACCTCTAAAGTCAATAGATTTAAACTGATAGAAAACAAGAAGAGCGTGGGATCCAGACAGCAACATGTGGTCACTGTAGGTGGGGAGTTTCACAGCACAGATTGGTTTTCAGAGGGAGCAGGAGGGGCTGGGCATATGTCTCAGTAAAGTGCAAAGAGAATGGCAGAGCTTAGTGAGAGGAGGCACAGAGGCAGTGGGAGCGGAAAGCAGGGACATGGGGAGAGGTCAAGAAAGGGGTTTCAGTGTATCATGAAGAGGGGTGCTCAGCAGGAGATAAAAGCATGGACAAGAAAAACCCCTCTAAATGCTTGATTATTTAAGTAAATTCTAATTTGTTTCTGAATCTTAGCTTTTAGTGAACTCATGTCTAGATAGAGGCATAGTATGTGTTCAGTCTGAAACATCTGGAAAAATAAACACAAGATTTTCTCCTTTAGTTTTCCAACTGATCCCACTATAGAGTCAGACAGGTTTGCTCACGCCTAACTGCCTACCCAGCCCTGGAAATCTTTAGAGGATTTCTTGGACTTTCATGTAGTTGAACAATTTATGTCATGCCCATTGGTGTCACAGCTGGCAACGGGAAACTCAGAAACAAGACATCTAATGGCTTCAAGCATTTTTACTACTATTTAAGCCAGCTCAGAATTACTGGCAAGCTGGCTGCCTTCAGAGTACAATTAAATCTACTCAGAATCAGGTCTAATTGACATGCTGATAAAATGTCCTAAGTCTCAGACACACCTGTGCTCTCTCCTCTCTTTTAGACAGCCATTACTTCTGTATCACTTCTCCTTCCTCCCCCATCTTGCCTTCCAATGGGCACAGGTACACACAGACTGGGCTGTGGTTAGTCCTCTGTGTTCTTCTCTTCCTGGAAGTCAAATGCTCAGAACCTGTTGTGTACCAGTTTGTACAGACCCCAGTGGGGCTGCAACAGAGGGAGGGTGTATGGATCCAAAACTGCCACACATCTTCCACTAAAGTGTCAAGTATTTTCTCTCAGAAACAAAATGTCCCCTGCTGCTGCTTTTTACAGTCTTCCAAAACTGAAAATATCTTGAAAAAGCAGATGGCTACTAAAAGGGTTAGGGCTATGATGTGAGAGAGTGCAGAAGAGATGTTTTCCTCTCTGACATAGAAAACTGTGTAAGTATTTTGGGAGAAAAGATACAAGGCCTGCACAATCATTTACAATCCCTGGCGTGGGTGTTCATGCATTAATATAACATATTGCTCACATAAGTGAATTTTGTCAAGCAAACTGAAATAACCTCTTTCCTTTCTTTCCTCTTTAAATATCACAAACAAGTGCATTGAAATGAGTTACTATTCCTATGGAAACAGAGATGAGCTCCAACCAAAACCTTACCTCAGAGCATGGCCTTTGCTATCCAGAGTGCCAGGCTAAATCAGGCAGAGGAAATAGGGCAAATCAGTTCAAAATAAGACTTTTGACTATAATTGTAAGATAGCAGGCTGATATAATCCCAAGTATTATACAATTATAACCAGGAATAGAAAACATGTATCCATACGTACATTGTGAAATGCAGTCCCAGACTCAAAAGCCATTTCATGGGCCGTGGACTTCCCACACCTGAGCTAGACAATTGCAAAGCCTGTTTATCAAATGTTCTGGCTTTGAAAATGCTATGAACATCTCTGAATGTTCTGAAACCATCATGATATTTCTCTAGATGCAGAACTGGTATTTGGACAGATTTTCTATGAAGAGGCCAAACTGTAGCTGTGGATACAAGGACAGCCAGTTTTGGATCTCAGCTTGTTTCTGACTCAGTCATACTGTGGTTGGTGCAGCAACACCTCGCTGTATGAGGATGGCTAATATGAGCAAAAATGCTTCAGCCTTCTATTGCAATGTAAGAAGTGAACACTTGCTTTGAGTCATAAGGGGCAAAGCACCAAAAGAAATGCAAAGCCTTTTAGTCTGTCAGAGAAAGTTTCAATAAGAAGCAGTGGTTGAAAACTGATAATAGGCATTTTTCAAGTAAATCCAAGTATCTGTTACAACAGCAAATGTGGTTAAGCTACCAAGGCTATCAGTGGATTTTCTGTCTCTGGAGGTCATCATATCAGGACTGAATGTCCTTCTGGATGACAACAATCAAACATAAATTACTGAGCTCAACAAAAGGGTAAATGAGAGTAATTTAAAGGCTTGTTTAGCACAAGTCAGACCTAACAACCCCTCTGGCATTAGTGCTATGAATCTATGTAAAAAATGTCTTCATTATCTTTGCTGAAGTGAAATACCAGACTTCTGTCATGCCTTAATGACTGCATGTAATAGATTTACAAAACATTTTACCCTGCTCCTTATTTAAAGACCTTATCTTACCTTCTGCCTTCCACTTTTCCTCTTGCATGTTCTGCCGATTTCTCTCTTGCAATCTTATGTAGAGTAAGAATTCGACCTCACTGAGAGGCATAAATGTATCTCTCTTTTTGTTTTCCCTTAAAATCAGTAAAAGAAAACAAAAAAGAGACAAATTCTGGTCTGATGCTCTGAGATGATATATGATTCATGGTGAAGCAAATAGCAAAACTTCCACTTCACTGGGGCCAGGACACTTCTGGGCATAAAATATGTGGTCAGGCTTATGTTAAGGATAGGAGAGAATCTGGGTACATCAATTTGTTTTAAGTAGTATGAGTAAAAATACATCAAGAAAGACTTAAGCAATGGAATAGAAGAGTGCATCTGAAATACTTCTCAGCATTTATCCTAAACTTCTCTCCCAACTGAAGTAAAATTTAGGTAAATGAGAGTTGGAAAATTATCACTTAAAATGTTAAATGCCACCTTTAGGAAAATGATCAAATAAATACTGAGAAAGAAGAAGAAGTCTTTCAATCTCTGAAAGCTAAAGACCAACTGCTGTTGTCAAGTCATGCATTGTATATGATACACTGTACATTTAGCCAGACAAACCTGACTGCCTCTTTGGAACCTAGTGTTTTTTAACTTGATTCTTGAGACAGAAATCTGACCAGACATAAATTAGACACTTTACAAGATCCACTAAAGAAAGGTATAATTTCAGCTTGTTATCTTACTATCTCTTCCCCTGAGGTCTTGCTAGACAACACTTAAGTCTTGCTGCTAACCCATGTTTGCTTTTGTACTACATAGTGCACACTAAAAAAGTAAAATCCATCAGCCAAAGATACCATTAAATGAAGGAGCACTGTTAGGTGCTACAGGTGTTCTGCAATATTGTGAAAGAAGAATGGCAAGTGACCCTAACTAAATCAAAGAATCATAGAATCATTATGGTTGAGAAAGACCTCTGAGATCTTTGAGTCCAACTGTTAAAGTAATGCTATCATGCTCACCATTAAACTGTGTCCCAAATACCACATCCTCATGTTTTTGGAACACTTCTAGGGAAGGTGATTCAACCACTTTCCTGGGCAGCCTGTTCCAATATCTGATATCCCTCCTCTGTGAAGAATATCTTCCTAATATCTAATCTGAACCTCCCTTGGTGCAACTTGAAGCCATTTCCTCTTGTCCTGTCACTTATTACTTGGGAGAAGGGACCAACCCCCCCCACCTCACTACAACCTCCTTTTAGGTAGATGTAGAGAGCAAGAAGGTCTCCCCTGATCCTTCTTTTTTTCTGGACTAAACCACCCCAGTTCCCTCAATCGCTCCTCATAAGACTTGTGCCCTAGCCCCTTCACTAGCTTCATTGCCCTTCTCTGGACATGTTCCAGCAACTCAATGTCTTTCATGTAGTGAGAGGCCCAAAAGGAGATTGCTTGAGTGTGTTCTCCCAAAAGAGTTCTAAAAATAACTATTTATCTATATTTATATATCAATTTACTCCCTGTATTGCTGTACTTAGACTGCATTCTCACTTAATTGCACCTTTTATTCCACATAGAAGGGCTTCACTTCGTCCACACACAGTCTAAGTGATGGTATTCATAAAAGCAATTGGTATTTACATGAGATCTGATAGAATAAGTCTCATCCATTCAAACTCAGGATTACTATTACTTCAGGCCCTGAGTTTCCATGAAGTTGCAAGGGTTACTTTCCTCCTTTGTGGGCAGGAGCTTAAGCTGAATGGGCTGTATAACAGCATGTCTAAACCAGGTCCATCTATGTTATGCTAGCAAAGATACTGGAAACAAAACACTCATTTTTTTTCCCTGTGTCTATTTTACCTGCTCTTTCCTTACTTAAAGTGAGATATTTATAAATGAGAATGTCCAATATGTGATCAACCTGCACAAGGGATCCAGTTAGATTAGAATCCCAGCTCCAGATACCGCTAGTACAAGGTGCTTCATACTTGCATCAAAGGATTCTTTTTGACTAACAGTCAGAGATTGACTTCCCTTTCCTAGTGCAGAATGGGTGGTGAATTGATTGTCTGTTAGTTTGTGTCATTTAACTCCCAGTACCCTTGTCAGTCACACGAGTTTCTGCATTCACTTTGACTTCTGCTAAACTCTTGTCCTGATCTGCGTTAGGTACCACATAGAGGATCACTTTACCTTTTGCAGCTTGATGATTTTCTAAAACCAGGATCAAATAGATTTTCAAATGCATCTCAAAGGTAATGAAAAGACAAGAATATTTTAATTCGTATAAATTACGTATTTGCCATGAAATAGGCTAGTTAACAGCACTAGTTATTTTCGTTGTGATTTGATAATGAATATGTTTGCCAGAAAGCATTGCAAAATGTGTGTGACAGAGAAAAAGTGGTATCAATAAAGCACATCAGACAAATTGGCTTACTGGAGAAGTGCCATATGCAGGTGTTGGGAATGGATGCATTACAGAGAGTTTGATTTTACTGAATGAACAGACAAGGTAAATATTTTCCAGCTCCTGATGCAACTGTGTCACTGTAGGCTGTACTTTCATTAGATTACAGCTGACAAGAATAGCAGAAGAAAAATGGAACCCTAGAGTCATTTCAGGTAATAATGCTGATAATTTAGCAGGTCATAATTTTTATTCTGAGTTAAAACTCTAACAATACTCTACTCCAGCATGGAGTCAGAGAGTACACTACTGTTACTGCAACCTGAAAACTTACCTGACTGAGAGATGTATTATGATGAAATCAACAACATTTTATAAATCTGATTCAAACTGCTTGGATGCTTTGCTCAGAAGCATTCATATCTGGGGAAGAAGGGCAGAAAGACCAGAGAATTTGACTGAAGAGGCAACAATGAAGCCAGGGAAACTCTGGAAAAGCACCCCAGAAAGACCTAAGAACCAAATGCCAGCTGAAAAAGACTCAGCTGTGAGCAATAAAATTATACCCTCTTGTTTGACTCCTGTTGTCTTCAGGGAAGCAGAACTTGGTGTACAAACAGAAGAAGTCTAAGACATTTCTGTTTCTATTATCAATTTCTCCTCCTAAGTGAAACAGCACATAGGATTGCATGAAAGTTCAAAAGGGGGCCAAATACACATGACACTGATTTGTGATATTTCTTCCCTTCCTTACTCAAAATACTTTGTTTATTGTAGTATGCCTTCCACCTGGAAATCCATTTTCAGGGCATCATGCAAGGCACTTTAATCCCTTTTGTGGCAAACAAGTCAGGACTGTTTTCCTGGGGTTATAATCAGACGTAAAAAGAACTCCAAAGCAACATTTGTACAGCATTGTTCCTTTTCTTTTCCCTTTACAATAACAGCCACTTGCAATTGCAGTGCCTGTGTGGTGTGTAATCTAGGATGCTGTAATTAACTTCTGAACACAGGTCATTATATTAAAGTGTCAACAAAGGTGTAGGAAGGGAAATGATGTATCTTGCTTCATTTATTTCTAAAAATAACAAAATTTCATCAGGCACATGCTGCTTGAATTTGCCCAGAGAGCATATTTAGAAGTGTAGGGAAAGCCACCCTCTTGAGAACAATATGAAAAAGCTCATTAAAGCTGTTACAAAAGGTAGTTAGGTATTTTAGAGCTATGTTGTCCTTCTCTGTACATTGCAGGGTGATGAGAAGCATAAGCTACTTTGCTTCAATGAGGAACAGAATATTATAGAAGGATGCTGACAAAAACATATTTGAAATATTCTTTTTACTTGCATTATTAATAGTGTTTGAATTATTAAAATGTAATTAATTTGGAATAGATAATTATTTCACAGATGATTTTTTTTTTTGGCACTATGTTCAATCTGGATAATTGGATTAGAATGAAGATTGTTTCCTCTTTGATTCCCTATTTTCCATCTTGGTTTTCAAGCACAGGCATACTGTCTTTTTACAGCTCCCTTCCTCTAATTTGCTTTTAGTTTAGCAGTGTGGCTAAATGGCACAATCATACATAGTCTTAACCTCTCAAACTTTCTGCTCTCTACCTAGTTCTCAGTACACAGTCTTCAAGTCTGACAGTTCTCAAACTGCAAGCATTTTAGTGAAAACTTGAAATGGTACCTTTTTTTTTATGGTAGCTTCAGCATTTCTCCAAAGCATTTTTTCAAACATCTTTATTTTAAACCCTGAGCATAAATTACTTGGCAGTGATTAACCTCTCAAGTGCTTTGGATTTTGATAATGCTTTCTTTGTGTACCATAGTTATATGAAAACCATATCAAAGGAGGAGTATGTCAATTGACAGAAAGCTGTATTATCTCTTTGCTTGAACTTGTGAAGACAATTTTGACTCCCAGTGCTGTCCTCCCAAGTGCTTGCAACTTTCCTGGCTTAGTAAGAGTTGCCAATTTTGCAAGGGTATTCTATAATCCTACATTCAAATCAAAACTGAAGTATTGAGTAGAACTGGGCCAAGAACTGCCCTCTGCAAGATCCTGCTTGCCCTTTTAGTCTGATAGAAAGCTAGTGATAAACATTTCTGAGAACAATTTATCAAACTATTGTACACCTACTTCATGGAGATAACATCTAGGCCATGTTTCCTTGGCTTAGTCTAAAATACAGTGCTGTGGAACTGTCTCAAAAGCTTTTTGATGTCAAGATAAATCGAGATACATCTAGTATTTCCTTTGCTAGGTAATTTAGCCCTCCAAAAGTAGAAAACCAAATGGATTTGCCACTTATTTTTTCTCATTTACTTATTGACTTGACTGTCTTCTAAATACTTGCCAACTGTTTGATATAACTCATTCTGGAAGCTTCCCAGGATGAATTTTAGTCTAACTTGTCTCCACCCTTTATTAGAAAACACCACACTAAGACCAGGACATTGCCGAGTAACAGCGACTGTAAAACATCCTCCCAAAGACCCAAGGTCATCCTAGTTGTTCTCTGCAATTATACAACTCCTAGAACATTTTAGTAATTTGACATTCTTAGTGATTTTGTATTAGTTTTGCTATGCTTTTCAAAAAAAGGTGATGTTTAAAGATAACTAAGCAAATTATATAAATTCTTGAATTAGACTAGTCCACAAAGAGACTCTCCTACTACAGATTTAACAATCACATTTCTATTTAATGAAAGAAAAGTCAAGTGCAATATGTAAACCTTCAAATATGCTTAGCCAGAACATCAGATTCTCTGCTACTCATCTCTCACAGGCTTTTATGCCCAAATTAAGAGCTAAATCACTTTGGAAGCAGGCTGAACAGTTAACCTAAAAGGAAGTATCCAAATACCATGTTGTCCTAAAGCTACAACAAGCAGTGAAGTAGGCCACCTTATTTATTGTATCTTTAGGTCAATGTTGTACCTCAATCCAAAATAGATTAGTGCATAGTTTTGAAAATGGTAAAAAAAAACCCCACCATCTATGCTTTTCATCTGGACACAAGGATATTATCAACTACATACTTCAAGACCTGGACTGAACTACACCCTGCCTCTTCCTCTGGAGTCCATGACATGAAGATCTTCCACCACCCTGCTCTAGCAACACAGCCTGTCCCAAAGCTTTCAGAAAGTCTGAAGCAGTCCTGGATGTTCTTGAGCCACTGGGGCTGAAACACACTAAGAATTTCCTGTAGGTTCTGCGCAGTGAAGAAGCTTTTTTCCTTAGTCTTGCAGATGCTGCTTGGGGATTGCAGGAAGAGAATGACTGCTAGAGGCTTGCACTCAGCTGGACCTGGCTAAAAAGAGCTACTCTAAGTGCCTTTTTTTCAGTTTCTTCCTCTCCCTGTTATATTCATGTGCACATATCTATTGACTTATATGTAAGTCAATAAGGCCAGAACTTACAGATATAATTTCCTGGACTTCTGATTTTGTACTCCTTTAGTGTTATAATTTTATAGGACATGAATTACATCCTATAAAATGACACAGTCATTTCTCAGAGTCACTTTTCATGGTGTTTCACACAGTGTTGAATAAATAATTGAGAAATGTTTTGATAATTCAGGAAGAGTGTTGTTCTCATGTTTCATTTGGAGGATGTGTCATGGGAAAACTGCCTTAGCTTACTTCTAGTCATATATCTAGTGTCTATACTTTTATTATTTAATATAGAAAAGATCTTCTGTTGCACATGTGCTAGCATACATGAATACTTTGATGGTATCTTTGATACTTATCAATTGTATACGAACCACTTAATATTACTAGAGTGTTTTTTGTGAAATACAGTCTAAAAGCAAAAATCTACCTAAACCCTCATCTTCCAAGAATACAGAAAGAAAAAGGAAAACAAATCCTGACATAAAATTATTTTAAGGCTGGAAAGGAATGATGTCTCTCTTTCAGGCTTCTAGGGAAAGCCTTTCTAATGCTGGAGTTTTCAGGCTGAGAGAAGGTATTCCTGTTTTCAGGCTCTTTCTGACTATTCAAGGGATTCTGCATCTGCCCTTAGAGCTGCATACATCAAATGTAAATCTCTAGCAGGCCAGGAAAACATCAGGGTAAGCAACACCTACTTCAATATGCAATGCCAATAGAGGGTTTGATGTGTATTTCTGGACACATTTTATAGATCCCATTGAGTTCTGTTTTAGAAAAGACTTACTCCAAGTTCAGCACATACAGAAATTTTAGTCTGATTATTTTAGTGCTTTGTTTTTCAGAAGACTACACAATAAATGAACAACTCAGCTTGAGAGTCTGCTTTTATGAACTTGCTGGTAGACCAGGGTCAAAGCACTGTGTGCAAATACTGAAAGACCTGGTTCTAATTAAAGCTGATTTCTCTCACATTGAATCAATGTCCAGATGAGCAACAGGTTGCTGGCAAAGAGCTTCTATTAGTTCCCAAACAACCCAGAAAACAAATCTTGCTCACCCACTCCTCAGCAGTTTCTTTGACAGATCAATACAAAATCCACAAGCCCTGATCAAAGTAGAGCAGAATCAATATCCTAAGGTGATCCAATTTCACCAGCACAACCAATAATCCAAATTTGCAGCATTACCTTGGCTGAGGGAAGAGCAGTGGCTGCTAATAACATTTTTTGTTGTTTAAATATACATTTTATGGATTTTTTTTTTAAATGGAAAGGACCTTCAGGAAATTTAAAACACTGCCGTGGTATGCCATCACACTCCAGCTTTGTGCTTTTAAAGACAGCTGAGTTAGCATTTAAAGACACCAGAACTAATGAGAAACTTGGTGTGAGTTCATCTGTGAAAGAGAAGAAACCAGGTGAAACCTGCTCAGGGCAATCTACCAGCTCTGCTGCAGAAGGGCTGCACACTTCATATAAACAAGCCTGTATTTCAAATCCTCTGCAAGCAGGTGGACGATCCAAGCAGAATTCTGGCGCCAGAGACGGTGTTTGGTGATCAGCATAACAACCACCCCACCTAGTGTACCAACCTCACATGGCAGCATCTCCCTGAAGTACAAAATCTCTCATCCACAGTTTTTTCCCTAGCAGTCCTCCTCCAAGTCAGCTGAGGAGGTTGAGGCACCTAAACAAATGTATAGAGGTAATAGATACTGGAAGTCAGAAGGCAAAGGGGATAGTTGGGAGCATTTTGTATAAAGCGTACAAGGCATATGGTTGGGCTCAAGGAAAGCTGTTTTAGTGATGACAAGGCTAGATGCTACAGTAATTGTAAGGATACTCTTAGGTCTGGAGTCCTACCAAAAATAACTAAAGTGAGAGGTAACAAAACAGGAGCTACAAGAGGGTTAATCCTACTTTTGGTTAGCCAAAATATCCCATTTTGACTGTATACTGATAAACTTAATCATCCTCACAACAGCCAAAAAGCCTGACTTTTCCAACTATTTTCCACTTCCCTCCTCCTGCAGCAGGAAAGCTACTGAAAGCTACCCTGTCTTATGGGCCTTATAGGACAGGAAATATAATCAACAAATGCAAAAGAAAGCTCTATTATTTTATACACTCATTACATGGAAAAAATGAAGATCACTCACATGAGTCAGACTTTTTTCAAAAAATTACTGCAGTGCAAACAAATTGTCTAAAGCCATTGGCTGTTGTCTCATTTATAGTCTGTGTTTTTAAGCTCCTTCACAGACCTTTTGGAAAATCCCAACCTATGGATAATTCTACTAATCTTTAACTCAGGGCAGAGCTGGAGCTGGTAAGGGTAGAGAAAGTCAGCTCTGCAGGCCATCACAAGCAGATGGGCTGCTGCAGTAATTGATGCTAGATGGAGAGCACCTCACTTTTCCTACACTTGATGAACATTGCAGTGCAAAAGATCTGGAGAATGAAAGTTTTCCACTGAACAGAAACCAAGGGAGCTGAGTCAAATGGTAATTTCCTGGAGATAAAGTGGAAGAGGCAGAGCAGAGTCAACAGATTTTTCTAGATTAAAAGTAATTTGCTCTATTTGAAGGCATAATGGTGGGACAAACAAAAAACAAAACAAAACAAAACCAACTAGAATGAAGCAGTTGCTTCTGTTCCTATTGGGAATCTTTCACATTTTAAACCCTCTTCATTTTTCTTAGATATCCTATCTGAATCAGTACTTTTTTCCTCCTAGATTTCCCCTTGCCGTTCCTACTCTTTTTGATACAATAATAAAAGGACAAGCTGTATGGATGGAGATAATAGCTCTCACATCAGAGAAGAAGAGCCAACACACTCCTCACTTCCACCAACAGGCAGAAGAGGTTGGAGAAACTCTGTGCATCACAGACAATCCCCTTCCTTTCATTACTTGAGTAACAAAGACCCCAGGCAGAGCTCTCACCCAAAGAGGAGATCCTTTTGCATGAAGCTAGGCTGCCTGGAGCCCCCCATGTCATCATATGTACCTTCACAGGACTTGCAGGAAAAAGGTAAAAGTTGCTGTATAATGTTACCTACTAAAAAAATTGCTGTAGAGCCTTTCTACTTGTTCCTTGTTTAATTTCCTTTGGAAAACAATCTCACATTAGTTTGATCATTATTGAGCCTTGGCAGTTGCAAAATGTGTTAATGCAGCTCATGTTTGCTTACATTAGGATTTTCTTAAGAGTCTGGAACTGAAAAAAGACCCACTAAACAACACATTCTGGTCCCAAAGGGATTTTTCCCTTCTAAAGGGCTGTAATATTGAACTACAGGTCACCTCACCTTTGTAAAGTGTCATGAAGAAGCCTTCCTGTACTAAAAGCTGCAGTGATGCATTTCAGTCTGAACCAAAGCCCTTTGAAGTCAATACTATCACCGCTGGCCAGAAGTGTACCATCATCATGAATCAAACCTCCAGAAACATGAAGATGCCATAGAAAACACATTATAACTTCATTTAGAATAAAAAAAAAAAAATAACAAACACCACTAGGTTTTTCTGTCTCTTTCTGCTAGTTTCTGAATGCATGGGCATAGCAGGATCATGTTTTCATAAGTTTTTTGCACCAAAGAAGCCTAGCAGCCATTGAAAAAGCCACCAACTGAGATTTTGACTGTAAGAGCCAAACCAAAACAGGATTAAACACTGGAAAGACACAATGAAACCACCAGCCCAGAGAACACCAGACTTCAACAGCAGCGCACTGCTGCATTGCAAAGGAAAGGGCTGCACAGCAGCTGAAGGTGAAGTTCAGGTGGGTCACAGTCCCAGTGGTGGCTTGGCTGGACCATGCTGGCATAGCTCTAGCTGTATGCTCCACTGAAGGATGCTTGGTCTGCTAGAAGTGTTGGGTCTCCTCCATTTTCTCAAATCCAGTGCATTTTCTGAGAAATCCAAGTGTCCATATTATCTACTAACATTTCACCAAATACACTGAAATGGGAGGAAAAATGTTAGCACAGACTGGAGGGGGAAGGGAAAGAAGTACCCAGCCCTTTCTCTTTCCATGACAATTTCAAAGTGCAGTGACTGAAGCCTGCTTCACTGTTCAGAATGAGGGTCCACATGGCCAGCCTTTGGCCTTTCTCTTGGAGATGTCTGATAACTAATAATTGGACAGGGCATACTTGACATACTCTTAACCCTTGTGTGTCATGAATTCTCAACAGAAGAACCTGTACCGAAATTTAAGGATAAAATATGCAAACCTATTAAAAAGTGCCCTGCAGTTCTATGGCAGAATATTCCAATGCCCACTATCTACATGACTCAGCCAATGTTCAGTGCATTTACAGAAATTCCCAGGCTCAGAACAATCCACTTACAGACATTACATCCCTCAGAGCAGCATGGAGTGATGATACTCCATTAGAGGACAAGCAAGGAATTTCAGTTCCCTGAACCACACCAGCCTTTACTTCAGGAGTCTTCAGCATCAGAGTGAATCCCATAAGACATCTATCAAATGCCACTGAATTTGGCTTCTTATTTTAACTTGGTATAATTACTACTCTGCCTAAATTACTTTCACAGTGATACCAAATTGCTGCATAACATGAAAGCCACTCTTACAACAACACTGTTTCTAAAAGATTAAGATCCCATTAACAAATGGAGATTAGTACTACTGAAAAGTGCACATATTTTGATGGCTTTTATTGACATTTAAAAGGATTAGGATCAGAAATCATTTGCATGTATTTTTAAAATGCAAGTCCTCCTTATAAATGTGCATAAATTGAAGCCCCTAATCCTGAGTTTGAGAGAGATGCCTATGGCCAGTTACAGGGCTCTTTCTGGATTTACCCCTCCTCGCCATTATTATGATAATCACTGTTTGTGCAAAACCATTTTTTATCAAATCTCATTTGCTTCATACATGATAAGCATGAAGTTTAGTTTTCTGGGATTTATTTCCTTTGTGGGGTATATATATGAGACAAATTCACTGGAGCAGAAATATGGAGTTTTAGTAAGTATTAGAAGTCACTTCCACTAATTAGTGCTTGAATTAAAATCTCCTTGATGTCATTCCTTTAAAAATAGCAGTTGGCTTTGAAGACAGACAAAACTTGTTTATTCAAAGGACTTCTCACTGTCAAGATCCTGTTGCCTAGAATTTAGTAAAATATTCTAAATATTCATCTAAAGTCATCTAAATACACACGTACTTTAAGGCTAGGGTAAAAGTGAGTGCAAAACAACTCAAAATACTGAGGGAGCATTTCCTTTGGTTTTAGCCTTTCATTTCACTTATCTTATTGCCGATTATTTCTTTGCTGATTGGGAGAATTCCTTCCCAGCTCTTTTGCTTCCCTCTGGTTTTAAAGGAGGTAGAGAGGACAGCCTGCCACAGATAGGGGGACATAGATGTGGATCTTCCATCCAGCCAAAAATCAAGATCTATATTTATCTCCCCAGCCCAATGTGTCTAGTGCAGGTGACTGGCTTGTACACTCAGACCTGTGTCCCCTACTGTCATTCCTGACTTGGCCTAAACACAGAGCAATAAAAAACCCACAACTGCAAAAGACCCTGATCATTGCCATGGTTAACAGTTTGTTTTCACATACTTTTTAGTGTGTTTCCGGCTCTGGTTTTAAGTGTTTCCAGAAGGGTAGCTTTCACTGTTCCTCCTGGGACACTATTCCCCAGCCCAATAAATCTCACACCCAGGAAACCTCTTTTACATGTCCCTCTTGTGCTTGCAGAACTCTTCTAATCTTGACCCAGAATGAGTGGAACAAATACCTTTTTCCCCACAGAGTTTACACAATAACGTAATCAAGTTGCAAAAGCTGTGTGCTCCTCTGAGTTACTTTCACTTGCCAGGAATTTGTGGTACCAACTTGCGTGTTGCTTGCAATAGATAATTTCTAATTTCAATAAATTACAGCAATTCCACTGAAGTGCAAAACCATACAAAACAGACATTATTACAAACTTCACAGAAGATGTAGGAAAAGAAGTATAAAATATATTTACTGCTGACACCATGACTAATTCTGATGGCTCTTTCTCCCCCTGAATTCAGCAGACTGGTTCCATACATCTTGCCAACACTCACTCTCTCAGTGATGTTTCTTTTCTCTTTTAAAAGACTGATAACTGCATTATTTGAGACATTGTAAAAAAAGTGCTTTTGTTTGCATTTTACTTAACCTAGCTTGAAGTGAGTGATTTCTAAGTAACTTCTAACTTGCTATTACTAGGCAATTACCTCTCTATTTCAAGATGGTGTGACACCATTCCTCACCCAAGGATGGGCAAACCTGTGGAGCTGCCTGTCTCCTGGGGATGCCTCCACAGCAGGCCCTGAGTGAAAGTCTCTGTTTGTTCCCATGGATGCTGCAAGGGGCAGAACTTGCTTCCAGGGTCTGATGATGATCAGGAGAACTCTTTGACACAGAGACAAAAAAGGGCAGACACCATGTCTGAAGCCCCAAGCTCTCCCTGAAGTCTTTCACCCTTGTAGCTGGAAGAGAGTAATTCAATCTGCTGTTTCCCTCTGTGTCTGGCAGATCCTGCACTGTGAGAGTGTAGTGTTCAGATGCTGTTTCTTCTAGACCACTAAATGCACAAGCTGTAGTACAATGTGCTCATGTATCATGTGCCCAGTGATGAACATTCATACCACAGAGTGAAATGGGTATGAAATGGGTACTCTTGGCTTGAGAGCTGAAATCACCTACAAAATCACTTACACATTCAACAGTTCACTATGTGAAGGTCCATTAGACAAACTCCAAGCTGACTATATAAATTAAAGAAAGCTCTGAAAATCACTGTATAAGTCCTTTGGAAACCTTTCCCCAAAATGATTTTTGTTATTTGCAGATCAAAAGCAATTGTTTTTCTCAGCTTCCAATGAGGAAGGCAAAATTCATAGCAAATGTGTCTCCGAAGACTTAAATAGCTGTGTGGCAGCATATTTTTTGGGATTGCTATTCACTAAACACAATGTGAACTACTGCTATTCAGTTTTTTTGCAGCAATGCATAACAAGAAGACATCATGATTTTTTTTTTAGTGTTTAGGGCTTGAAGGTCAAATGGCTGGAAGAAAGATGCCATGCTTCTGGGGAGCTGGAACTCTCCCTCTTGGCTCCCTCCCAAGGATACAGAGTTGAGAGTCTGCTCAGAGAAATAGAGAGAGGTGTTTATAACCCAAGCAGGGAAAGCAGCATGCCATGCTTTATCCTTGGGCCTAGAGCAGTTCATATAATGACTTGGGATGTCCACTGGTCCTCAATGGATTACACTTGCTTTGGCTGTGGTTGCATTATTTCAAATCCAACCCTTCTGAGATTGCCAAAACTGCTTTTAATCAGAAAAATAATTCAGAATTATGTCTTATAGGTGCTGCTGCTCTTTGGCAGCACTCATCCTTTTTCACGTAAAAAGCTTGCCGTTTCATCGGTGGTTTAAACCACCAACATTAGCTATCAGCTTTGACACTGGGCAACAGAGGAAATAAAAAGTGGCAAGCAGATGACTGCTAATTATCCTTTCACTCACAAAGTTTAAATATAGCTGCCTGTGTTTGAACACAAAGAAGGCCTGAAATCACGACACATTCAACTACAAATGCACCGCAACCCCTTCTTTACTGTGCTTGTAGTTAATACAAAACAATACCTCAACACCAATTCTAGTTGGTGCCTGTAATTTTCTTGAGCACAGTGTATATTAGTCACAGGTGTATCTTAAAAGCTGTGGTTCTCCCCGCAAAAACAGAAAAACAAATGTAATGTGGAGGGGAAGCTTTGCTCAGCATGCTCATTAGGGCCTGGTTCCACGAAATACTTCCTTATACATCCTCATTCTTTCAAGAAAAATATTTAAAGCATTTAATATCCAATAATTTAGACATAACAAATTGAAGCAGCAGTAGTTACACTTGCCTTGTCCAGGTGGATAGGGCCCCTTAGAATAATATTCCTGTGCCAGGGAAATTTTGACACTTCTCTGCTGCCTTTGTTCTGGTTCCCATTCTTCAAAGTTGACAGAGATAGACAGAGAGCAGCTGGGCAAGCACCTCTGCCAGCATCCTCAGTATCCTCAGATGGATCCCATCCAGCCCCATGCACTTGTAACTGTCTAATTGGAGCAGCAGTTCTCTGACTACTTCCTCCTGGATTAAGGGGGCTTCACACTGCTCCCCATACCTGTTTTCCAGCTCGGGGGGCTGAGTACCCTGAGGGTAACTGACTATTAAAGACTGAGGCAAAGAAAGCATTAATTACCTCAGCCTTTTCCCCACCCTCAGTTACCATGTTCCCCATCACATCCAATAAAGGATGGAGATTCTCCCTGGAAAGATATGTACAGTAAGCATACATGGTATTTTTTGTATCCCATAATAACTTTAAGTGTAGTAAAAAATAGAACATTGACCATCAATCCATATTTTACATATGTTCAGGCTGTCTTAAAGCAGTGCCCATGCTTCTGAGCCCATTACACTAAATGCTTGATACTGATAAAATTTACTGCTGTTTCACTGATTCAGCCTTTCAAAACTCAGAAATCATAACAATGCCAAAGGCACTCGCAGAATTTGTATAACACCAATATCTTAAAAGTCCAGTTCTGCATCAAAACTGTGTGATGGGAAACAAGTTTTCTCAGCTCACCACCAAGGGAAATGTTGACTGCCTGCAAACTCTGCTTGTGTTTCAGGAAGATCACAGTGCTTTCCACATGAATGAAGAGCAAGAACATCCCTTGTTGTGGTGGGTTTTTAAGACTGACAGTTTCAAAGATTAAGTGAAAAGTGATTGAACTTTGAACACTGAAGCCAGGATTTTCTATTTTCTTCTAGATATTTTTTCCTTCTGTGCCACTTGGTTTGTACTTGAGAAAACCTAATTTCTGCATCTGTTAAAAATGGCAGTATGTTAGGTAAAATGTTGGATTTTAAAAAAAGTGAAAAAAAAAAGAAAGAAAATGTTACCAATGAAGACATCTTTGCCTTATACTAAAATATATTCAATGAGAGAACTACTGAAAATACAGAAGCAAGACTAATATGGGTGTTACTGAAAATTGAAATACTACAGGTTTTCTGCTACTGAAAAAATTCTGACTTCAAAAAGAAAAATAAATAAAAATGTAAATTCTTCGCTAATCTTTAGAAAACTTGCCAACTATCCCCAGCCTTGTGCCTGCTTTTTCAAAAATAGCAGCAAAAAAGAGCAGGAGTAGGGGGAGGGGGGAAGAAGAAAGATAAATAATTTATGCTAACAATGGATTTGAGTGATGAATTGTTGAGGTTTTAAAACCAGAACAAATGCTTGTTTGGAACAAGTTATTTACATTCAGTAAAAGAAGGAGTAGAAAGTCTTCTTCGGCTACCCTTTAGATCATTTCTTCAGGCTTCATACTTGACATGCAGTCTGATATTAAACGGTTACTTGCTAGAAGCCACACATCAGCAGGAAGTGCTAAATGCCAAAGGGCCTTGAGAAACTAAAATACACACAGTAACAAAACACTGAACAGATCCCACAGTCAGCTACTGATTAGTTGCTGCAAAATACACTTTAAATCCTGTGCTACAAATATTTGCAGTCCAATTCTACTTAGCTAAACATGAAGATTGTTACCACATTTAGAAAATACTTTTTTTTTTTAAATCCTAAACCCAACTTTGAATATTTGATTGTAAGGTTGCAGTCTCAGAAACTGGGTCAGGTGTACATGACACATAGTATACACATGGCTTGTATTTATAATCATAGTGTTCCCTGTGTTTCCAGTGTTTCCCATTTCACACTTACTCAGAGTTAATATCAAGAATATATCCCAGTTATTCTGCAAGAGTTGGTGTGGAAGAATGTCTTTTAGTCGAGGAAAAAAAACAGTGAGATTTTTATTTCATATGGAATATTGTACAAACTCAGAAATGGCTGGTGGTATTCTGACACACACTTCTCCCTTGCATGCCCACCTAATCTTATAAACTAAATCAGTTTTCAGTTAAACTTAAACTTGATCAATGCATGCAGTACAAAATGTTATATGATTCCTGGATTTTTCCTCAGCACCCTTCTGAAACTACAAGCTACATATAAGCATGACTGGAATGAGATGTAACATTATGGAATCATGGTCTAAGTGTGTTTCCAGATTATGGTGAAGTAGATGCTTCAATTCTAAAAGAATATGTCAAATTTCATATGATTAAGATGATGCCTCTTTTTAATAGTTCTGATTTTCAAACCAATGGAAAAATATCATGTGGACTTAGGGAAGGGATGCACTGTTTCTTGGAAACTATACCATCATACTGAGTTTAGTTCCTAAATCACCAACAACGACTTGTCTTCATTTCTGTCATAGTTCTCTACCCAAGATGCCTGCTCTGGGCTTCTTACAAAGTTCTGTACTTTGATTTATGTTGCAAGGAAGTCCTGCTTCATTTTTTCCTGTAACCCCCATATTTTCATATAACATACCAAACCCAGGTGCTTTAGTTGTAAGTGTTCTTCCACATTATGAGGCTGTTCCCCTCTCACCCCTATCTAATGACTAAAAAACACCATCTTTCTAATAACCCTCCCAAAGCACATCTGATGTTTTCTTCAGAAACACCGAACCCAACTCCCATAGACCTTGGTAGGATTCTTGCTTGGTGTACATGGAAACTGGATTCAAGAAACTGGAATCTGTGGCCATTAGGGAAAATACAAGGACAGAGGGAAATACAGGCATGTCTTAACAGCTGCTTACCTACATAGTCAAAATTTATTTTTTGCCTAGATTCCAAGTCCCTAAATATTTAAGTCAATCTCTAGATACAAGGTTTTTGGGTTTCCCTCTTTCTAGATGCTCAAATATCTCCAGCTATCAAAAATATTTTCTTTCCTTTGCATCAGCCAGAAAGTTTGTCCTTTAAGAAGAGAATCTGACATTTGCTAAGTTTGCAAAGTGGAGCACTCTAATCATGAAAAGCTCCAGTAACTCCGGAACTCATCAATTTTCTTCACATCCAACATCAGCCCCTCTGATTACTACCTGGGATCTTCCCTGGTTCTTTACTGAAGTAGGTGAGTTTAAGCCATCCTTTCAGCCACTCTATTGTGGAGTCAGCAGCAGAAGGAATCTTAGCTGTTACTTATCTTTTTTTAGTAAATTGACATATGAAGGACCACTTTGCTAGCCAAAAATTCCCAGAATAACCCTGGGATGTACAAGTTTTGGGTCAGGACTATCACTTGCACTCATCCTTCTGCTGTTTGCTGTAACACAGCTTCTGGGGTACTGCCTGAAGTATTGATGAGTTGCTGCCTGAATTCTCAGGTAGGTTATTTTTTTATCTGTCATCAGAAAGGCATGAAAAAAGGCATGAAAGGAATGGAAACATGCATGAGGAGCTCACCTCTCTACCTGAAATGTGTGCTTCTTAGCAGTGTAACAAATTCTCTGAAACTTCTACTACTTCCTAAAGAGCGAGACCTCAAGAGGAACTGCAACAATATGACACTGTCAATCCCAGAGAGGAGAAATGGGTGGTTTTTGACTTCTGGTCTGAGCAGTAAAGTTCCTTTTTCACCAAGAGGTCCCCTACCACAAACCTCACCACCTTCGGAACAAAATGCAAGGCTGTAGGCCAAAACCCATAAAAAAGATAGCGAACTGAAAGCTGTCTACGTGGACATGCAGACAAAGAAGGGGAGCCACAGTAGCTGAGGTGGGTGCCTGAGGGCTGTCAGGAACAGAATCATTGGTGCTGCTTTGCAACTAGAGCACAAAGGCAGCTGACATGAAACAGCAACCTCCTCCTCCACCCTGGGGCTGCCTGCTCAGCCCCATAATCACCAAATCTAGATTTTGGAGGAGTTCTGGGAAAGCATTTGAACAAGGTCTTCATTTCAATTGAAGTTCAGTCCCCATCTATGCTGGATAAATCAAGAAACTCACCTAACTTGATCCACTTTTAAGGTGGGTTTAAATCCAGCCACTAAATGTGGAAGGCTGCTTAAAGTAGCATTCTTCAAGTGGCTCTGGTAACATTGCTCTGAAATTTTAGGGGAATATCTTTTTCTTCGTCAATCTGTAGAGGTGCTCTGGCAAAATAGTCAGTAGCCAGATGGGGCATACCACAACGCTGAAGTGACTACAGTGACATTACACTTTTTCAGGGTCTATATCAAAAGTGTAGATGGTGTCACTCTTGCTCAAGATGAGGATCACCTTATAACTCCCAGAGTCTTCCCAGAAGCAAAGAAGATGTTGGAAGGTAAAGGTCTGATATGATGACAGGTAAGGCGATGGCCCAGAGAGGGAAATTAATTACTCTGCTACCACTAAATCTAAAACAAAAGGGCAGCTTCAAGAAGAAAAAAGCTGAAAATGTACTGTCCTCACAAACTGGACCTCAGCTGATGAAGCAAGATGCTGTAAAATGATACCAGGAAGTTACTACTTTCAGTATATGATAAAAGCAGAGGAAGGAGCAGAGGTAAGAAAGCACAGGCAGCATAAACATGGAGACCACCTATCAGCCTCACTATGCTATTGAGATACATACAGTACTGATCTAGAATAACAAACAGAAACATTTTATGAGCCACTGCCAAAGCTGCTTTTAGAAAAGCTGTTATATTTCCCTTAGCTAGAAGGGTCTCTAAAAATATTGCCTCTTAACAGGTCCTCCATTAAGAATGGTAAATCATGAGGTGGTAAAATAAATGACAGTGCAGACTATAGATGTACCAACCCATCACTGACAGAGTGCTAGGAGACAATATCATCTTCCCAGCACAACTGGTGTCAGAGTCTAGAAAATGAAGACAAATATGCAAAGGAAATTGCAACTTGTGACTTCAACAGTTGCAAGTGAATCACTCCAGGAACAGGCAGCAAGCAAACATTTTGTAGGTTATTTAAAATGCAAATCGTTCTTTTCTAAAAGAAGCAGTAGGGGTACAGGTAACATCTGAGGTAGAGTGACCTACTTTAGATTAAACAAATGGTACATCTAGAGAAAAAGGCAGAAGCAAAAGTAATAATAAGGCTCATATTGTTTCTCTAAGTGCTTCACCTTTCTGTCCCTGTTATGGTTGTTCTGCAGGTTAGTAGGCGAATGAAAAGGCAGGTTATTTTAATGGCATCTCAGTATAAAAACAATTCTCTAGCCATCACATTAAAAATTAAACAGCTTTGCATCTTTAATGCATACTTTCCTTTTCAAAGAGAGAATCAACAGTTGTGTGGCAGCATGTAAGTATTTTTATTGTGCCTGTGAGAAGCTGGGAAAAAATACAGGAAGCAGCAATGGAGAAAATGCAGAATGAAAAAAAGAAGATATCACCAAAAAACCCCAAAACAAACAAACAAAAAAATCCAGAGAAAGCAGCCCTTGTCACTTTCTGGCAAGTAGCACATCCTTAAATTTAAAAGAAAAAAAAAAACAAGTAGGGCAACAAGCAGGCCTAAATTTTCTGTGTAAGAAATGACGAATAACAACATATCTTTGAAAACACTATCATTTTGCCTCCACTGGATTTGCCAGTCTTTTGTACTTAGTTCATTGCTAGTAGTCTTTGTGGTTAAGTTAATAACCAACATAGTCTTATATTGAAACGTAGTCTCAATCTTGTCAACATCTGTGATGATCCCTCTGCATCCAGGTTAAGGCATCTTGTGCACGCATCAAGTTATAGTTCATGCAGCACTCTTCCAGGCAGTGCTCAAACACACCTTACACCTAAAAGCAGCCCTTTCTGATTTGGACAAACTCCTGGAACCTCCTCCCTGTCCCAAAAGTCCTTCAACATAACTTTTAAGTAGACATGGAAAAAGGTAGAGCAGAAAATCATGCAGAATAGCACATTAGAGTTTTTTTGCTTGCAACCTCTGGCCCCACAAGCTGAGTCTACACTCTCCTGTGCGACTATGTTTTCACTCCCTTTCTCCTCATCAGGCAAGCATAGCAGTATATTTAAACTTCCCTGAGCAAATGGTCTGTCTCACCTTAACACTACATGAGGAGCAAACATAAGAGGACTTTGTAGTCCATTGCAGACCTTACCACATGCTGTGTTATCCTACTTGTGCTGCAGTAGAGGAGGTCTGTCAGTGCATTGTGGAGCTTCCCTGATGGCATCGTGGTTCATGGGTACCTCTGTGCAGTAGAGTGTAGTAATATATCTGAAGCATCTACATCATCAGGGATGTATGCTACAACCTTCTTTAGTCGACAAAGCAGGGCTGATTTGCAACTGGGTGAGAATATCTTTTCAAAATGTGCTCCACAGTGTGGGGACCACAATTTCATTTTCCTTAATACTTGACCTCAGGAAACAACCTGAGTAAAGAATAGTTCAACTGAGTATGTATTTACTTTACTTTGTCTGTTTTCAAATATCTGCACTGTAAACTAAGACTCTCACTTCCTCTCATTTTATCCAGCAAAACTCCTCTGAATCCTGCAGGAAGCCTACTCTGTCCCAGAGGGCCAGCCTCCACTCCAAATTATCCTCTGTGCCCTCGCAGTGGTTATCTCATGTAGGAGGATGGTGGGATACTGACTCACTGGTGTTTTTTGTTTGGTTGCTTAGTTTTTCTAGTTTTCCTTACCTATTAATGGAACACCTGAAGAAGATAATAGGACTTGAGGTAAAATCCTAACATGCAACTGAAATGTAATGAGTGAAGTGGCAGGATGGGGGGGTTTGATGTACCTGAAATACACCCTGAAGCTTTCCTGGGGCTTTTGTGCCCTTGCAGAGATGCTTTGACAAACAGGTGGGTACCCACGACATTACTGGGTTTCATTTAAACCTGAAAATACAGGTATGACCAGCTAGAAACTCGACGAGTACCATCTCGAGGGGTAGATCAAGCACCACATAAACCAGGGACCCACATTTTGGCCACCAAGAGAAGATAGTCTCAGGTCTAGGTGAGCAGGGTGTGGAGGAGGATGTATTTTCCCAAATTCCCCAGCTGAGCTCAGCTCCGAGGGCTCTGACACAAGGACCCTTCCCTCCCTCCTCCTTACCTGAGCCACCGACATTGGACCGGAGCAGGCAGGTTCTCCGGGAGGAGGAGAAGGAGGAGATGTCGCTTTGGGAGCGGCCACGGGGACCTGGCAAGGACCAAGCTGGCAGCGGTGCTCCTCCGGTGCTCCTCGGCCTCTCAGCCATCGCCGTCGGGGAGCCAGAGGAGCAGGGAGGAGAGAAGAGAAGAGAAAGATGCGGCGAGGGAGGGGAAAGGGAAAGTTTGCGAAGGAAGAGCCGCCCCTTGCCTCCGACCGCCCCGCCGTAGAGAGGCCGCCCAGCTGGGACAGTGACGGTGATTTGGGGTCTGTTGGAGCCTCAATTTTGTGTTTGCACAGGAACAAAGCAAGGAGGGGGAGGACGGTGCAGATGCACTCCCTCTCCGGGGTGTCTTCATGCTCCCCTCTACCGTCATTTCAGGGGAAAAAAGTAAGCATCAGTTTTTAAAAGAGCCGAGCAATCAACACTTCTGTTTTGTGTCAGAGGGTGCTCTCCCTCCTCCCCCGGGAGGTTGCACAAGGCATCGCACCCCTGCAACCGAGCGGGGAAGGCAATGAGTCAAATCTCCTTCTACCCCCTCACTTCGTCTTTCTTAAGGTTTGGGCTTTTCACAACCAGTTTTAGGACCGTGTGACTCGATGTTTTGGGAGGAAGACAGTCCTTGTGCCTTTCAGACCAGAAGCAGGAGTCACACTGACTTTGGCAAAAGCAAAGTCAAGCTTCAATGGTTTCGTTTTACTAGTATTTCTTTTACAGGTACAGTTTTACAATACGATTCATCTTTAAAAGGATATTTTCATTGCTTTTTACAGGCAAATCATTTTATATTCTGTGTTGAATAAAATGCTTGCTGTTCTGAAGCCACTGGCACAATGGCAAAGACGGACAGGACTTCACCCTGTATTTTTAATGCATCCAGTGCCATAATATCTAGCTATCAAATATGAAAGTCCCATTCAGGATGTATAAAAACATTTTAGTGACAATCATTTCCCAAGTCTGAATCAAATCCTGTTGAACCTGAAACGTGTCCATGTGAAGTTCAGCTTCTAGGCTCTGCTTCCACCCAAGCAGCCCTGTACATCTCCCCCAGGCACAGTGGTTTAGTGGTCTTCCCGGCAGTCATACAGCTCAGGCGCCCTTGGCCTTTGTCCAAGCAATCAATCTAGCACATGAGTCTCATATGTCAGTCATTAGTCAGGTCAAAAGGTCTTTTCTGCTCAGTATCTCCCAGGGAATTGCCTTCATTATTTCTTCTCCTTCTTCCCTCCACTGACAGACCGGTCTGCTTCTTCTCAAGCTGCAGAGAGCCTTCCCAGCAGGACTGAGAGTGAGAGACAGGGGCTTCTCCTGTTGGGGTGCAGCAGTGAGCCTCATGCTTACAGACCTTCCTGTAAGGGACACGTAGCCCCAGCATCAAGCAGGCACACACCGCCATGGCCAAGTTTAGAGAGCTTCCTGCAGGCACAGAACCTAGTATTGTGTTATTCACAAATCTTACACTGTGTTATTTTTCTTATTTACCCTTTCCATTTGCATCATTACAGATGAGACTGTGCACTGAGGACCTTTCCCTTCACTGGAGATTTCAATAGCTGCGCCTGTGTGGGCTGGTGACATTTTCTGAACCTATTTTTGCCTTAATAAGAAGTGTACTCATGTCTGTTATTTACTGAACTGTTTACTACCTCTTTTCCTTTTTTTTAAATTTTATTTAAAAGATGTGATCAAGTTCATTACTGAAATACACAGTTTCTGCTCCAAATCTCACAAAAGCTGATGGCAAGTCACTGATGTCAGAGGGCTTCAGGTCAGACCCCTTAGCTTTTTTAAAACTCTTTTTTCCTTCAAAGCATTTTGAGCCACAGAGCAGTTGTAACTTTGGTAAGCTGTACAGAATAAGCTTCAGAAAGTCTATGTCAAAATTCTTACATTAAGGAGCTGCTCAGTGTCTGGTATCCTTTGGTGTGACCAAAAAGAAAAGTAGAACGTGAAGAAATCCAAAGAGAAACTAGAAAAGATATCATAGTAAGTGGTTAAAGGCATTTAAGGATCTCTTCTGAGAAGCAAAGTGACATCTAAAGGGGTGAAGGAAAAAAGACACAGAGAAAGTAGGTCAACACTGAATGTAAAAGAGACATGAAGAGGCCCCTATTGTGATATCAAAGTGGTTTTGTAAATCAGAGTAATGTGAACAGTCAATCAGAAAGAATTATACCATGGAAGTCACCATGATTTTTATTCAGTCTATAACTTAATGCACTCATCAAGGTATACAAGTGAAAATATTAAAAAAATGTACTTCTTGTTTACACAGCTCCTTAAATATCTTTGGGTGGAATGCTACAGCTGTAGTTAATGACTCTGGAAACTGAAGTTCTGTTTCCATAGAATAGCAGTAAAGTATACATCCTTCTCAGGTGGCAAGGGATTAATTCAGTTGCATGATTATTCATTTTTCACTGTTCTGATGACATTGCCACAGAAATTTCCATTTGCAGTGACAATTTTTGAAAGTTAGTATTTGGTGATTAAACCAAATTATTTCACAAAGGTTGTCCCATGGCCACTAGGGTCCAGTGCAAAGCACAAGCCTGGGCAATAAACTGGCTGCAAGAGTCTATCTTTGGAAGTATGTACCTGCCACCCATGATCTACAGCACAAATGCCACAAGTGTCACCTAACAAATTGAGACAGCTTCAGCACAGGCTTCCTCCAAAGCCATTCCAATGGTCAAGGAAATATTTCCTTGACAGGCTTTGGAAGCCATCACATAACAGTGGGCTGGAAGGAACTGCAGAGCAATGAATGTTACACTCTGTCCTTCTTGGGAAGGGAAGCTGAGCCTATGGTTGGAAGCTGGTGGGAGATCTGCCCTGGCTGCAAATCCAAGACTCACACCTGGATCAGTCTGCAGATTCAGCAGACCTTGCCCAGCAGCTTTCAGGCAAGCACTGAAGGAGATGGCCAACGGTATTGATGGGGAACGAGACTTCCAATAGCTGATGGGGAGGAAACCCCACAAACACTAGTGTGCTTCTCCGCACAGATGAGGAGAAGGAGGCGGCGGTGCCAGCTTAGCCTGGGCAGGGTAGGGGAGAGTCCTGGGACGGGCAGAGCCGGAGCACTTCACCTGCAGGCGGTAGAGACAGGCTACGTGCTGGCCGGAGGGCGGCAGGCTCCGGCGGAACAGGCAGTGGGGCGGGGAAGAGCCTGAGACCGCCTTGCGCTCCGGTCTGGGCCTGGCTGTGTTCCACCAGCCGCAGGCAGCAGCTTCCCCTGGCGCGGTCGCGCTGTGCCTAGACCTCCGCCCTGAGGAGCTGCTCCGCTTCAACCCACCACCGCCGTGATGTCGGGCCCGCCCGGCCGCGCCGCGCTGCTGCTACTACTGCTGGGTCTGCTGCCCGCGCTCCTGTCGGCGCGGTTGGCGGGCGGTGGCGGGCGGCCCCGCTACGAGCCCACCTGGCGCTCGCTGGACGCCCGGCCGCTGCCCGTCTGGTTTGACGAGGCGAAGTTTGGTGTCTTCATCCACTGGGGCGTGTTCTCGGTGCCCAGCTTCGGCAGCGAGTGGTTCTGGTGAGCTTCCTGGCCTTGGCCCCTGCCCCACCGGCCAGCAGCGGCCTGCCCGGTCTTGCCTTGCCGAGGGCCTCCTCGGTTGCCGCTCCCCTCAGGCCCCAGCGCCCCTAGGCGTGGCTGTCGTGGGATAGCTGGGAGGCTCGCACCGATAGCTGCTGCTGGGTCGTACTAGCGATCGAAGGCTTTTGCTTGGAGAACAGCTCTTTGGGCAGGTGAAGCTGGGTTTGGTGTCCCCTCCCTAAAGTGATGGTTAGTTTTGAAGCCTCTTTGCACACTGAGCCTGAAGCAGAGGTGTGTGGGAAGAGGTTTATTTCCACCTGAAGCTGGTCAGTAAGACCGTGGTCACTGAGCAAGCAGAATGATTTGTGTCTGCTATGTCTGACCATCTGTCTACCCAGCTCTAAAACTCTTGAATATGTTGGCTAGTATTAATCAATAATTAACCAAAATAACAGAGTTTGTAGAGCTGAAAGATGTGTTTTCCACAGCATTGGTGAAAGAGGCAGTTGACTGAGTAGCAGAAGGAGACCACAGTGAAGGGATGGATGAAGAGGTTCTCTCCTGGCCCTATGGGGATGGGAATTGGGCATCTCCCAGCCTTTGGAGAAGCCTTGCACAGCTGTTGGTGGAGCACTGTCTGTGGGGAGCGCAGGAGTTCATTGCTGCCCTTGCTTGGTAAACTGCCTGCAGTTTTCTTCTGCATGTTTCGTGGTGTGGATGGTTTCCTTATTTTTCATTATTATTTTTCTTAAAGGGTATTTTCCACTTAAAATATGCTAAAGCTCTGATGCTTCAAATAATTTTAATTCAAAGACTGAATAAACCTTTGGTTTGTGAGTGTTCACTGCTTATTTCATGTATGTCTAAATTTACCAAGAGGATTTTTGCTGCTTGGTTTCATTCATAGAAAGTTGATTGCTTTCAGACACTTTTCTCCATAGCAGTCAAACATGTGTTGTCATTAGAAGGTCTCCAGCAGCAAGGCTGTTTATGCAGTAAGGACTATTGTGTGCTGTTTCTGGAGCTCATTCATTGCTATGTAGGGGAGTGATGGAGCGGGTTGAAAACAAATAGTGATTTATTGGTGATTTATGAACTCTGCCCATGATGAGGATAAGAGACCAGCTTTGGACCACAGAGCAGAGCTCAAAGCCTTGCTGTGGACTAAACCATTTGGATTAATGACAGTACTAGTCACTGTCATGGGAAAGCACAAGATTGAAACTGTCTCTGTTGCTTAGTTTTCTTTCTAGTTCCTGAATCTGTGTGCACTGGTAGATAGGTAGATGTGAGCCTGTGATGGAGGTGCATTTTTAAGTGTGTGTGGTTCTTGCAGAGGCAGGTTGTTGTTGGAGGATATGCTTTCTAGTAGGGTGCCTTTTCTTCAATGCCTCATGTACCCATCAGCTGCAGTGCACTGCAGTCACAGCTCTCTCTCCTGCTTTGGGACTGTGGGCATCTGCTCACACATCAGGTCACTCAGCTCCATTTAATATAGAGGACTGGGCTGGCAGAGAGGTAAAGTTGCTGGCCCACATATTTCTGAGTTGCAGGAATTACAGTGTGGGGACAGAGCAGAAATGCCTAATGGCTGATGCATGAGACATGAAGAGGGTAAGTCATGTTAGTCCAGAAAAGCACATTCTTTGTGCCACTTGAGCTGCTTACATGGACTGTCTACCTGTGCTCTCTAGTACAGTTTCGGGATTTGGGTACAGAAGCAGACTGCCAATTTTCCATTCTCAAAGTGTAGCTGCTTTGTTTCATTGCCCCAGATGAAATCCTAGGACCTTTCCAAAGTGGAGTGCTTGAAAGATGTAGAGTGTGGACAAAGAGGACAGGGGAAAAGAAATCATTAATAACTAATAATGTTCTGAAGCAATTCTGCTTTATTGACAGTGTCATGTACCCCCAGTGCATATGCCTCTCAGAAAGACTCGAATAGGAGCAGATGATTTCAATTTTCTTTTCTTTGTCTAAAAATACACCAGCAGACATGCTTTGCTCTGTATTTTTCAGGTGGTACTGGCAGAAGGAAAAGAGAGAGCCCTATGTGAAATTTATGGAGGCAAATTACCCACCTGGGTTCAGTTATGAAGATTTTGGGCCGCTGTTTACAGCAGAATTCTTTGATCCCAATCAGTGGGCAGATATTCTGAAGGCATCAGGTGCAAAATATGTTGTCTTAACTTCAAAACATCATGAAGGTAAGTGGAAGTTTTGTGAATGTTAGTAATTGTTGCATTTCTGTCAACAGAAATAAAATCCAGGTGACTTTCCTGCTTGCTAAGAGAGAGAGAGAGAAAGCCAGGCAGGCTTACCTGCTCCAACCCAGGCAAAGAGGAAACAAACTGCCCAAGAAATGTGTATGCATTTTCCTGACTCTTACACAAAAGCTATGGCCATGAAGCTTGCATAGGAGGAAAAACAGATTGTGCCATTGTTCTCTTGCTGTAGGTAAGACAGCCTGAAATGGTGAGGGCAGTTGAGCTTCCTTCAGTAACCATAGTTTTTTTTACTGTTGTGCAATTTATTGCTCAAGAAACCATAGAAGTGCACTCTGCAGTGTTTAATACACAGAGAGCTGCTGTATACAGGCAGTTAAGGAGCTCCATAGATTTCTTGAATGAATTTAGGAGTATGTTCCAGGAGTCAACTTCAAAGTTAGAAATGTACACAGGATATAGCTCTTCCTGATGCACTGCATAGAAGCCAAAACCTTGAACCAGGTCTGTAACTTTACAGGCCTGATTGATTTATGGCACTGTAATTGTAAGATGCTTTGCAGAGAAAAGTAAACAAAAAGAAAGTGGTTGGAAGGAAATGTGGTAGCAAAGAAGACATAAAATACCAAGATGCAGTATGTGCAGGTGTGGCTTTAAGACTGGCAATTTATAACTTGTGAATTTTAATCTAGGCACTGACACACAGAAAATCTTGATCTTGGTGGTACCCATGGTGTGATTCTCAGCGACTTCAAAAGACCCATGCTTCATGTCGTCTTGTTGGGTAGCCTTGGGCAAGAATTTTTAGTGTGTTTGTCTAGTCAATAGAATTATATGTATCCTGTCGACGAAAATGTTGCAAGGTTTATTAGGCAATGAGTATCAAGCAGTTTGAAGGTGAGAGTGGAGCTCCTCTGGCAGTAGTCTAAGTCTGCAGTGCACTAATACTTGTGCTGGATTGTTGAATGTCTGAAATGTTAAATTCTTCCTGATATTTAATGCTGATATTTTAAAAGCTGTTTCAGGAGTTTTTGCACTCTGCTTATATATGTGTACCAAGTAGTTGACTGAGCTGTTTATAAATGTCAAGACAAATGAAAAGTGAACATTTGCATGAGATGTAAACAGAAGGAAGGAGAATAGTCTTCTAATGCAAGTGATAGCTTTTTGCACTCTGCAAAAGTTCTTCCAATTATTGAATGTGTATTCACAGTTCACATTTGATGCATTCAGTGAAAATGTAGATGCCTCAAAAGTTGATGTATTTTGGATTCATTTAATTGGGACATGTGACTGGATTGAATAATTAAGGAGAAGGAATAACTACAGAACGGGGAATTATAAATGCATATGTGTATGTATAAAAAAATCACATAAATGTATCTGGTATATGCATTCTAGGCATACTTTATGCTATTATAACAATATTATTATATATATATGATTTTCACTATTTTATATTTATTTTTAGCAACACACTTGCAAACTACTTTCCAGAAGGATAAAATATAACATCCCCTCTTCTTCCCTTCCTTATCCTTGGAGTTTTCTCTTTTCAGGCTTTACTTTGTGGGGGTCCAAATATTCTTGGAACTGGAATGCTGTTGATGTGGGACCGAAAAGAGATCTTGTGGCTGAACTAGCAACATCTGTTAGAAACAGGACTGACTTGCATTTTGGGTTATATCATTCCCTGTTTGAATGGTTTAATCCTCTCTTCCTCGAGGATGCAACCAATGCATTTAAGACAAGGAAGTTTCCAACCAGTAAATCATTACCAGAACTCTATGAAATTGTGACCAAGTACCAACCAGAAATAATATGGTCTGATGGGGATGGAAATGCACCAGATACTTACTGGAACAGCACTGGTTTCTTGGCTTGGCTGTATAATGAGAGGTAAATGATGATACTGGTTTAGCTCCTTATCTGAAGTTCTGCTCTGCCTCTAGTTTGTCTCATTTTTTTTTTATATTTTGTGGAACTTGTTACCTCTACTTACAAGAACTTAAATATTAGTTTTTCTGAAATACAGAATCCAGGTCTTCCCTAGAACTATCAAAGCTTGCTTTAGAAAAATAGTTTTAACAACGTTTGTAAATGAATCAATTAAGATGGTATTGGCTCTTCTACCTAGTCATATTCTGCCCTAAGTATTGTCCACTGCACAGACAAACAGGATAGCAGGATAATTTGAGAATGTGGGTATGTTTTTGTCATCACAGACTGAACATCTGGGAGGGGATGTGAAGTGCAGGCTGCATTCTAGCAGACATCCTGTGAAAATCTGGAGCATATTTCTCTAAGAGATACCAATCTGGACCTTTTACTAGCAAAGGATGCAAATTGGATTTCAGAAATTGCACTTAATCTAATTAACTAATAGTACAGAAGTCATCCTAAATGTTCATTTCTGGGAGGGTTGTGTGTGGAAAGGGATTACACTGGCTGTGACTGCATTATAGAATAAAAATAATGAAATTTCTTCATTTCCAGTCCAGTATGGGACACAGTTGTGACCAATGACCGCTGGGGAGCTGGCAGCATCTGTACACATGGTGGCTTCTACACTTGTAGTGACCGGTATAACCCTGGCCACCTCCTGCCTCACAAGTGGGAGAACTGTATGACTATTGACAAGAGGTCTTGGGGGTACAGGAGGAATGCACAGCTTGATGATTACCTCACAATTGAGGACTTGGTGAAGGTACAGTGGGACAAAGGAGTTGCCTGAAACTTCTGATTCTCCCTCCTGATTATTATATTATGCTCTTTAACATTTCAGTTATGTGTCTATTTTTATAAATCTTGTTCTCTTAATTGAATAATGAATCAATTAAATAATAAATAATTTTCTTTACTTGCAGCCTAACACTGGCAGAAGGGAATATCCATGTAATTCTTATTAATTTTATAGAGATGACTAACAGAAAAAAAATTACGGAGTTAAAAATTCAGTCAGTTTCTTAGAAGCTGTTTTGCCTGTGGTAAGTGGCCAAGGACTGGTCTGGATAGTATCATAATGTATTGGGTTTGGCTGAGATGGAGTTCTTGTCCCCATAGCTGTCCTCAGAAGTGCTGTGCCTCGGGTTGAAGATAGCTTCTGAGGACAGCTATGGGGATATTAACTCCATCTCAGCCAAACCCAATACACATAATTACCTTTTCTACTAAGTTTTTCTAGTAACTGCAGATGAGAAGCAAACAGTTGCAGTTTCACTGTTCCTGTTTAGTTACTCCTGATTGAAGGCTACATCTTTCCCGCCTTCTAGCTAGAAACAGTTTGTAACCCTTAAAGGTCTTTTACCTTGTAGCAAGAAACTTTCCTTTCATCCCACTTTATTTAAAGAAAGAAACAAAAACACACTTATTACAGACAAACAGATAAGCCCTTAGCAGATGCAGACAGCTGGTGTTAATAGAATATTGATTTCCTTTGCTAGTCTAAGGTATTAAAAAAGATTTGAAGCTTAGGAAGCTGAATAGAAGGAAGACTGATTGATCTTTCTGATAAATGCATTTAATTGCAAAATCCAACCAGAGAGGGAAAAATTGTTATTGTTGCTTAATCTAAACCTGTTCCTAGTACTGTCCTCACAAAAGACTATTTCAAATTGAAGTAACCTCTTTTCAGATGCAGAAGGTTTAAATTCATTCAGTAGCTTTTCTCCAGCTGTCTGTTCCTCAGACTTGTGCCTCTCAGCCCATGGTCTCTGGAGGGCAGTGTGGATGTGATGACAAATATATATGAACTCTGTAAGAAGATTTCCTTGTTTTTTACAGATGTCCCTGTAAAATAGGGAGAGCATCAAACAGAGGAAGAAGGAAGTTGCTTCTCCAAGCTTCATTAAAAATGACGTGGCATCTATTAGCCTTATTCTCCTCTCGTGTAGAGAAATTATCTGTCTGTTCTGAGTAAAACTCTCATGAAATTCCTGTAGAAGTCAAAATGTTAAAAAGTTGTATGATCTGATTCTAATGTAGATTTAGTTAGATATGGTGGTGCAAAAATGTATTTTGGGCTGTTTTCTGCCATAAAAATTGAGAGCAGAGCTTTGTTTTGTTGCTGTATTTTCGGGATCCTGTACATGGATGCACTTACCCCGCTCCAAGGGATTACACCTTTTATACGTTTTATTAGTAATTAACATATAGATATCTATAGCCAACCCTGGCACTAGGTTTTCCAATAGCCCAACCCTGGTGATCTTCAGCTCAGCCCCTTGGAGAGAGCCCACGTGGGGTTTGTCCCTCTTCTTCTGTTTTGTCTTCAAACTATCTGCAGGTGGCTTCTTCAAAACATCATGTCCTTGGTGAGGCATGGGAAAGTCCAAAATAGTACCTTAAAAACAGGCCTAGTGGCTTTTAATATGTGAACAATCCAGGAAGCTTCACATAATTCAAAAAGTCCTAAAAATCTACAGAACACACTCAAATCTTTAGGCATCAGTTTTATGGGAGCTTAAATTTTGTATTGGCTTGGGCTTACTCCCAGAGTCCAAACATGCAGCAGTATCATAACCTGTTCTGTTCTGCCATACTATTTCAGAATGATGACTTTAGAAAGTACTTAAAATGTGTGATTTCATTAGCTGTAACCACATGCTCTGTGTATGTCTTGAAAAACATTTCAGCAACTCGTAGAAACAGTGTCTTGTGGAGGAAATCTCTTGATGAACATTGGCCCCACTCACGATGGTCGCATCGCTGTTATATTTGAGGAGCGCCTGAGGCAGATGGGTGCCTGGCTGAAAGTCAATGGAGAAGCCATCTATGGAACAAAACCATGGAGAGCACAGAATGACACGATCACACCAGAAGTGTGGTAAGGCTACTGAATTAAAATGTAGCCCATGTAAAGCAGTATCAGTATGTGAAACCTTGAAATTCTTCATGTCTTGATGCTACAGAAATCACCAGAGCTTAATTTATGTGCTGTAAAGAAATGAACCTTTTTGTTAGTTTAAGTAACTACGCATAAAAGTGTGTATGAAACTGTAGGCAGACAATGGGTATCAGAGACTAGTTTTGGGATGATGCTGAGGCTGAAGGGAAGGTTGCAAGCATTTCCTAGTGATCTTGTGCTTTTTAGTGTAGTTGTCAACAGAAACTATAAAAATATCAAATCTGCTATGTTTATCTCTACAAAGGAATACTTGATGTCACTGTTCAGAGAGAAAGAGGAGAGAGAAGGAAACTAGAAATCAGTCTAGCATATTCTGCATTTCTCTTTAAGGTAAAAATGCGTGGGAAGACAACAGCAATTGTTTGGTCACTAAATTCAACCAGTCTCTGGACTCTGCCTTTGTGCCTCACAGCTGCTGTAAAACCTTAGTGATCCATCAGGGTTTTGGTCTTGACCCTCCTCTCTGCCTCTCTCTGGCCTTTTACTCCTGTTCCCATTAAAATTTGGCTATGTGACTTTAGGCTTGAAGTGCTGAACTCTTGACTGTTTAGTAAAACTGCTTTCAAGAGCGATAAAAAAATGTAACTCAATGAAGGAAGGAGGGAGGAATGTTTCAAGTGTATGCCACAAGATTTCCAAGGACATACTATAGATATTGTCTGCTGAAATTAATTTTTAAAAAAAAACTAGCTATGCAAGATGGAAGGTTTATTGCCACACATAGTCTTGTTTAATTTTTTTTTGGTGGATGTCTGTATGTGTCCTGATGTGAAGTACCATATTTTTTTGAATATAACCTAAAATTTTCATGTTAATGATTCCCTCTGCCCTGCAAGTTCCTCCTTCCTATATGGTTGAGCAGCAGGGTAAAGTTACTATAGATGTTTTACTTCTGTATTCAGTTCTTTGTCTCTTTTACCTCTAGTTTGTTGGAACACATTTTTCAAGAACAGTATTTTATTAAAGGATATAAATTGTCTGATAAATTGTTATGTGTGTGAAAAATGTAATTGATGCCAACTTTTCAAATCCATTTTTTCAGTCTTGAAAGCACTCTATGTATAATGTCAGAAAATTTACAAGGAAAATCTGACATGCATTTCTGTTCCCTGTTTCCAACCAGGTACACTTTCAGCCCTGAAGAAAGCAAAGTCAATGCTATCTTCCTTAACTGGCCACTCTCAGGGGTTCTGGAACTTGGTGAGCCACAGGCTAAGCTTGGAGAAACACAGGTAAAAGACAACATATCCCCCACAAGTCTACTCTTCCCCTTCCCTTTTAGAACAGTGAGGCTTTTAACACAGTGCAAGAAATGAACAACCTCCAAAGGAAAACACCTCTAGGGTTTGTCATGTTCCATTGTGTTTATTTTAGTTTTTGGCAGCTTTGGGAATGCATAGCTCTTAGGACAAAGTACCTTGGAAGGGACCCAGGAAAACGCTTTTTCTTCTGGGGCCTTCTTGTCATAGTCCTCCCAACAGGATGCTTCTTCTTCAACAAAGTTAGACTGAATTGTTGCTGGGATATATTTTAGCTTTCAAACTAAGGATCATAAAAAGAGGCCAAGGTGCAGGTAAAAAACCTGTGCTGCCCCTCCCCTTTCCTGTGTAGTCTTTTAACTCAGCATGACCTTTCTCTATAAATAGCCATCCTCAGGACTTGGGTGACATTGTAATTGCAGTAATTGTGCAGTAATTTCAAGTCTAATCCTTGCACAGCGGGAAAGCACACAGAGGTTTTTGTTGTCCAGGGAGGCTAAATAGTAAGTTTATGCAACCCTGGATATGTTTTTTACAGCAAATAGTGTTCAGAAGTTGAGGACATTGATGTCACACCTACACTAACAAGTATTAGAAGCCCATGGAAGCAGATTATAGAGCAGAACAGCTGCTGCTCAGGACTTGATTATCAACACAGTGTATTTAAGGTGGGGGCTTCACTTTGGCTGAGCTCTGTTCTGGTCTCCAATGTTGGATGTTCACTAGCTGCTGAAATGCATTAAGGTTTTTTGTGGACTGTCTTTTCTGGTCTAGTTCCATATGAAAATAATCTACTTAGTGCCAAGGCAGCTCTGTGATAAGGAAGAAAATGTAATTTCAGAAGTGATGTAGATGCATCTTGAATTTTGGAGAGGCATCTAGACTGTATGTGCACCAGAAAGTGATGTTTCTCGGTGGTAGGGACTGGTCTTCAGCTGCTCCACTACTTTCAGCATTTCATCTGCTGGTGTAAGTTTCACCATAAAGCCTATTTGTGTGTTTTTAGTGGAGAGATTCTTCAGGTCAGCTTTGTTTGAGGCATCTGGCTGTACTCTGTAAGAAACAGTGATGCTTATTCAAGAACACAAGTTTAAGTATGGGAAAGAGGCATTTCACAAACAGGTGATACAAAGCCTAGTGTGGCATCCAGATCCCTGCTTAGACCCAAATACTATCCTAAATACTTCTAAAAAGTGTTTATGTACCTTTTACAGCCCTAAGGACTTCTCAAGACCCAACATCACTAGCTGTGCTATTTACATACGTACTTCGCAAGTATTTTTCTATTAACTTCAATAATTATCTTTTGTTTGGTTGGTAAGTAGCATTTAAGGATAACTGGACAGCAAGGTAGCTATGGATCAGTGTTTCTTTTGTGAAAATTGCAATTGTATGCACTTTGAAAAGGCACTGTTCTAATGGTAGTGTGTGTTTCTATCTCAGGTGAAGCTGGTTGGCTACAAGGAAATGCTGAAATGGGCTGCACTGGGAGAAAAGGGAATCCTTATAGCTCTACCTCAACTAACTCCTAAGCAGTTGCCCTGTCAGTGGGGCTGGACTTTACAACTCACTGGCATAAACTGAGCCATACACTGCTGGAGCCTTGGCTAGTAGTGAATGCTGATGTTTTGCCCAGTTTCTCATATCTGGTTTCTGTTACTTGCTTGACTGAGAAACATTGGTAATTTCACTTTATGAAAGGTGAGCTGTTATTAAAGGATGGAATGGAATGAACTTCACTTGAAATCTAGCTCTAGATAGTTGAATCTCTGCATACAATTTGTTTCTTTGAACTTGTGTGAAAACCTGAGCACCTTCTTCGTGCTCTCCCCTTTTTATAGTCAGTTTCTTGACAAGTTACATGAAGAACAGGGAGGGGGCAGACAGACATTAGATTTTTAAAGCCCTGAGAAAGAACAAAGCTAGCTAAAGCCAGTGTTCAAATGCACATAAGTCAGTCATATGCTCTTCTTTAATGCAAGAAATTAACTTCCCCAAAACTGTACAGTAAAAACTCTGCTTTAGAGAAAAGGAAAAAAAAACCACACCAAACTTTTTCCAGTTGTGTGCAACAACTGGCAGCCAGCAGTTTCAGCTGAGGGGGACAATCTACCTGCCAGAGCAGACCTGCAGGGTTAGAAGTTCATCATAAGTGCATGGAGACAAAGCACATTCTCATCATGAAAGTCATTAATTTTACATGTTCCTACTCATGAGTAATTCTGTTCCATTACTGGGACACATGGAAAGTGGGAGAGGGTTTTTTTTGCTGTTTTGTATAATTTTACATGGTTAAAGCTGGCTCTTCTTTAGAGCCATTTTTTTATACCATTACTAAGGTGCCTTCTGTGGACCATTAAACAAACTATACCTCAATGACTCACTTTTAAAAAAAACAAAAAAAAGAGAAATAATCAGGAGTCATTAAGGAGTCTCAGCTTTGGGAGAGAAACCACATTTTAAGTGGAGGGTAGATTGCATCCAACTTGAAAAATTTGCAAACTCACTGTGTCAGGATTTGTAGGGACAAACTTGCAGCGTGGAGTTTGCAAAGAGGCAAAGGTATCAGGCAACAAAAATCATGAATTGTTTCAATGTAGAGATCAAAGATTTGTTTTTCCTAGGTAATACTAATAAGTACAAAATTGTTACTGTGTAAGTTTTTTTTCTTTCAACTTTGTCATGATTTTAAGTGATGGGCCAAAGGAAGTTATTTAGCAGGAAATTTCCTGCTAGTAATGTTAATACACGCACAGATTTTACATTAAAATATTTTATTACAATACAGACAATAGGGCTCAAAATGAATACAAATTAAGATAAAATATGTACAAGTAAATGTGTACAGTGTAGCTGTTTGAACAGCATAAACAAGAGAACTTCTAAAAATCCACATTCCTTTAGTATTAAGTAACAGAGAGAGCACCCCTCAGCTTGTTCAAGAGGAACCATGCATCAGTTGGCAAAGGCTCTCTCCTTTGTAAAGTTAAGGAAAAAATAAAGTTTTCCTTTACAAGAGAAAAAATTGGGAGAAGAAGAAAGAAGCCTTAACTTCATTCTGCAACTCTGTGCTATTCTTAGATCACTATTATTAGTTTTCCCCAAAACTTACATACCCCAGACAAACAAATGGGTTTTTTAGTAACTCGTAATACTGCCACCACATGCCTTTCAAATGCAATAAAAACAATCAAATTAATTATGGAAGAGTTTAACCACTTTTTTTAATAGAAAAGTCTTTACATACAATGATTCTTTTAACAAGAATACTTTAATATTTTTATTTTTAATATTTTTAAGAATATTTTTAATATTTTTAATTATGGGCTCACTCCCACTTTTTTCAGAATGATCTTTCCTGCTGTCTACACTCCTACACCATTACAAAATTAACCCATCTCATCAGTAGTCACAAGCAATTTGTTATAAATACATGAGCTATTTCTAGAAATGTACAGTTCATTTCTCTAGTTGCTGAGGGGTACTAAAAGCTTCATAAACATTAGCAGCAAAATCTTTCACTTGCTCCATCATCAACAGGTCCTGGAAGAAAGTTAAAGAATAAAGTTTGCTTAATCAAACACATCCACCACCACTATTCTGGTTTTGCTGCAGTACATAGTTCATCATGAGAAAAGCACCTGGCACTCCCACAGAGATGTAACTCCAATTTCTTGCTATAGAAAGGATTATGAGCACAACTGCAAGCAGAACCAAGTCAAGAGACCCTTTTCTGCTTCTGCATAGTTTAGCATAGGGAAAAGGTTCTAGAAAAATAGCTTTTTTTTTTTAAGATAAAAATTTGCAGAACGTTTAAGGTATGCCAATTGCTTCTACTTTTTTGTATCACTGAAATTAGAATGAAAAATTTCATTAAAAAGAAATATACAACAGTCATTACAAAATTTTATTTGGGATATTTTAAATAAGCAACATTCTTACCTGAACAAAGTGACTGGGTGTTTCACTGCATACTGAGTGGATCTGTCCATTTATTATTGGTATTATCTTGGCTAAAGGAAGACTGACACTGGAAAGGCTAGAAAAGAACAAAAAAATAGTGGCTTAGACCTGCTTTGACACTAGTGAAGACACTAAACTGTGATTTTGCCATTCTAAATAATTACTACTTCAAAAGTAAGAATTGAAAGACTGCAAACTAAAATGTACAGGTGAAGGGGTTTTTTCCTTAACAAGTTTTTCATTTAATACAGAGAAGTACAAAGCAAATTTTAGTTGGTGTTCCTAATTATGCAGTTTCACACTTGCTTCTCAGTGCAAGAGAAATACAGTTTAGCCAGAGCCTTTACATGTGCATCTAGGTAAAGAGTTGTTAGAAATGCCACTCTACAATCTCACACTATTTCAAACTCTAAACCAGGCTTAGGACACACAGCAAAACTACAGCCTTAGGGGTATTTTAAGTGATGTAATAGTATATATTTAAATAAAACCAGTACTCTTTGAGAGCTGTCAGTTTTTAAAATAGAAATACATAATACCTGTTATTATTCAAATTTTTAATTTTAATATTTTAGAAATCATAGTTTTGAACTCAGCTTTTGTATTTGCAACACTCTCGCAGCACTGTTTAAAACCAAAGTTATCTTCAGAATAAAAATATAGTTTTAAACGGTCTTCTAGCAAGAGGCATAAGATCACTTTTTTTCAGCACCTAAAGTTCTGTAGGTGCTTTGTCTCTTTGTATTTAGACACTCAGGGTAATGCTCACCTTCCTCAAGTACTGCAGTACCTGGGCCTGCAGAGTTTATCTGCTAATTTTTATGGGGAGACCTCATTGCTCTCTATAACTACCTGAGGGGAGGTTGTAGAGAGGCAGGGATTGGTCTGTTCTCCCTAGTGGAGAGTGACAGGACAAGGGGAAATGGATGGAAATTGTGCCAGGGGAGGTTCAGGTTAGATATTAGGAGGAATTTCTTTACTGAAAGGGTTGTCAGCCATTGGAACAGGCTGCACAGGGAGGTGGTTGAGTCACCATCCCTGGAGGTATTTGAGACAAGTGGATGTTACATTGAGGGGCATCATTTAGCAGGTTGATAGGGCTAGGACAAAGGCTGGACTTGATGATCTTCAAGGTCTCTTCCAGCTGTAACTGTTTCATGATTCTAATTGCAGAGGAACACCATCTTCCTCAGCCTCACAGGGAAGGTACTGCAGTACCTCTTTCAGTGGTCACCACCACCTCAGCTATCAAGGTACTCTGTTTGTACAGTGTTCAGGCAAAAAGTGGAAGGAAGAGGTCTTCTGATTTCTACTTTTAGATCTGCAAGTTACCTTATCAAAATTCTAGTGATTTCTTGCTGGGAAGAAACATGCAATATTCCTAAGCTGTATACTTGACCAAAAGCATTTATTCTTGAAGAGCAAGAAGCAGAACTTTGCAGCATGAGAACTTCAAGCAGGCAGGAAAATCAATCGCCTTTTTTGGAATACACTATTATTCTTCACAGGAGAACTGCAACAAAAGAAAACATTTACCTATTTACAGAGCCATTCTGAGAGAGGTCCTGTTCAGTAGGTCTGAAGAACTCTGCCATATTGTCCAGCAGTCTACTGAATCCTCTATTTAAACATGTGCTCAAAACTGTACTGAAGTCTGGACTGAAGAAAAAAAAAATAATTAAAATTGATTCCTGAGATTTACTTTTTTCAAACTAAAAAGACTGTCAAGTGTTCAGTGCTAAAGATGTTGTTGCCCTAAGGGAAGATGAACGACCCAGTAACTCCACAGCAAACCTGAATTCTACCTTATGATTACTAAAACCCACAAAAATCTAAAGCATTCCTCAAGACTCTTTCTTACTAAGTAATAACATAGAAGGCACTTGCTTCATCCTTAAAATGCCACAGATCTCTAGCAGCTAAATTGCAATAGTTTGGTATTTGGCTTGGTTCCCTCATATTCAACGTCTACTACAGAACTCTCTTTTGTAAAGGGATGCACACAAACACTCTCAAAACCATGCATTAAAAATAAATTCTGATAAGCCAGAACTGGTGTTCATTTTGTAAAAGCAAGCAAATCCAATAAAATTGCTCTCAATTTACTCTGCTTTAGCAGAAGAGATGTACCCCTCTGATCCTGTGTCACTACAGAAAAGGTAAGGAAGAGATAGGGGCATCTGACTGAGGAGGACATCCTGGTCATCTCATTAAGACAGGATTATTTCTTATAAATGAGTTTCAGAGCTCTCAAATTTGGAAAATCCCAGCCTACAATTAGTGAATTGAAAACCTTAATGCAGCAGAGTGGTCCCATTCCACAAATGAAAGTAATTGTTTTACATAAACAATAGTTGTGAGGAGTTTCATATCAATACAGGGTATTTCTCTATACCTTTCTAGCATATCTCTAGTTTCATTAAGTAATTTAATTGTAGTAATGTCTCTTTCTGTGAGTCCACAGGCCTAGAAAAAGCAAAGACAGACACTGTTTAGTAAGAAATCCACTGGAAACTGTAAGGATAAGAATAGACTAAAAGAGTTTTGTACCATGGAACTGAGTCAAGATGTGTAGTCAAATCTATTTAAAAGAAAAGATTTATTTTCATAAATCAGATTCTTTATAATTTGTTTTTTAATTTTTCTTTCACTGTAGGACTTTTTTTACTAAAACCAGTATTAGCAGGAAATAACAGACTAATGGAGCAAAGTATTTTCTCATCTTTTGACCTCCAAAACTGAAATAAACTCTGCAGATCATCTTAAGTTAAAGGGACAAGTACATATATTCACACAATGAAGCTCTAAATTTCTTTAATCTAGTGTAATACCAAGTTAAGGGTTATTTTCTCCAACCTGTGGTGCAAATGGAGACAAACACCTTTAGAAAATTAATGTTACAACTGAAATTAGATACACCTTTCTCTTGCCTCCTGTTCATTTTCCAGCCCAAAGCAACGAAGGACTCCAGCACACCATCACCTTGTGCATCAGCCAAGATGCTACAACTGTCCATGATTTTTGCTGGTACACAAGTGCAAGGTAATACAGTTTAGCTCAGGGCCAAGTTAAGTTGCATTGTGTTACAGCACATGTCAGAGGCTAAAAGCAGTAACTGGGCTGGGTTTCTGAGCTCAAAGCTGACATCTGAGGATGACACTTGTTTTCAGTCAAGTCTAAAGAAAGTACAACTTTGCCTCGATTAAAGAGATAAGGATACTTGATTTATGATAGAAGAGGCATTGCCATTTATTAAAGATACAGATGCTGTGGTACAACTAGAGGACTGTTACACACCTGTCTCTCCCCAAGGCAAACAAAAAACCACAGAATGAAAAAAAGTAGATGAAAGAAACTGAAACAAGTACCTGAGTAGCCAAGGGGTTTTCTTCATCTGGCATCAGATAATGACATAAGGGAGAGTGAGATGCAATCTGATCTGAATCTTTATGTTCCACTACTTCCCTGATATCTTTAAGTTTCTGTTCCAGCTCCAGAAGAGATAGGGTGTGCTTAAGTGAAATACTGGAAAAGAAAGAAGACTACAGTGTTGATTGCAAAATGAATAATGATGCTTAGTCCTCTACTGATAACATTCACAAGCAACAGGATCCCAGTCTGCTATATTGGTTTGCACTGGCAGACCTAGCCTGCTAGAATAAAAACATTGTTTGGAAAAAGTCAGTACATCTCCTTTTTTTTTTTTTTTAGTTCTAATAAAACCCATTGTTTTGGGAACAGTCATCACAATAAGGACTAATAGCTAATCACAGAGAAACAGAGACTCTTACCTTCCAAAAACCTTATGCACAGCTTGTTTAACAATAGTTATTAACTCAGTCAGTCCTAAAACAAGAAAAGTGTCAAAATTATTCTAATGATTTGCCCAAGTTTAGAAAAAAAAAAAAGTAGTGTTTTGTAAGTAAGCTAACTATAGCTTACAATAAGCATCATACCATCTCCTAAAAGGTGCTGAATACTTGATAAATATTGCTGCTGAACTTCGGGGGGAGCTAGTGGTGTCTGTGGAAAAAAAATAAGAAACCATTATGTGACGTATCAACAGCAGAGAACAATACAAAAATAATTTCAAACTTGTTGCAACAGATTTCCTTAATCTTTCTAAGCCCCTGCAGCAGGTGGATTCCCCAATTTTCACACAACTCTGTAGCTTCTGACTGTCTTCCTGCCATCAACCTATGGATCCTTCCTAAGTGCTCTGGCCTTCTTCTCTTCAGTACCACAGAGATCTCTCTTCCATCTTCAGTGGCACAGAAAAATCTTTTAGTTTTCATTCATATATAGGAAAGTGTCTTAAAGATCTGTACTCCAGGTGAAACTAGACCCTCCATCACCCCAAAAATGAAATCTAGCAGAACAGGATATCTATGATCAACACTAACAAAAGCCTATGTGATAGAAAAGAAGCTTTCAGGAACTGACACAGGACCCCAGTTTGTTCCAGTGGAGGGCCTCAGAGTTGGCCCTGTCAAGCCACTTCTCTACTGGAAAACTGACAGAAAGGAGACACATTTCTAGATCAAACTCATCTTGCCCTTGTAAAAAAAGCCTTTTCAGGTTTCACAAAATGAAGCACGACCCCCATCAACCCTGGCCTCCTTGAAGAAAGCTTTTCTCAGACCTGCCTTGACAAGCTGTTCCTTTACTCTTGGCAGGAGCCATCACAGGGAGCACAACAACTAATCAAAGTTTCTATCCATTATTCCCAGATGAGCTGTCCAACAATTTGCAGATTTTCCTCTGTACAATGGGTACTTGCTTATTGTGGGATTGATCTATTTTTATTGAACAGGGATTGATATACTGTATAAACAAAGACCAAGCCTTCAACTTTGCTTGGCCTCATCAACAGACATTTAAGGTAGATGGCCTTTTGGAGTTAAATGAAGGTAAAAATTTCAAAGACAACATTTTTTTTCTTTAATCCTAGGAAAAATTTAACTGGGGGATTTAATTTATGTGCTGGGAAGACCTGAGCATTTATATACATTTGCATATGTATCTTGGATTATTCACATAGTATTACTGTTTCACAAAAAAAAATAAAAAGCAATTACTGTATGTTAGTGTTCAGATACAAAGTAACCTTTAAGCAACTCAAATGCAGACAAAACATGTCCTTCAATATTGGTAGTATTTTGTTAAGCAATAGTATCACCAAATCATCCAAATTTAGAGGCTATTAAAACATCAATGTAATTTTACTTCTAGTAACACTTCCACATCTCCCACTCTTGTAAGAACTCCTGGTTTCATTCCAATACTCCTAAGCTTTGCCCTTTTTATCTCCAAATAATCCTTTCACTTCCAAGAAAGTGGAAATTCTACCTTTGAAACAAAACAAGAAACTTACTGTGCCATTTTTGCAGAGTGCAGCATTATCTAGGTAGATGTAACCGCCAATAATATTTAACTGGACTCGCAAAAGAACTACTAGCATGCAGGTACTATACACAGCTACAATGCTTCTTGTGAAACCTTGAAAAGAGACAACAAAATAACTTCAAAGTCAAATAAATAAGGCTGAGCCAAGGAAAGAGAGTGCTCTCCAAGACTCAGAAAGTGCTGATGATTTTTAAATACACTCATGTTTCTCTCATTGATTGTCATAACACACATTTTCACAAACACATACCCCAGATGGTTATGAGTCTAGTACGTGATGGAGCTGCATCTAAAGTGTCACATTCAAAGTCCTATATTAATATCATTTTGGATGTTACACAAGTTATTTAGGGAAAAAAATAAAAATTATACAAGTTACTCCAGAGGGAAAATGAACATACTATTAAATCATCTGTCTTCATTTGGCCAGCAATTACACAGAGTATGTTAGCTCTTGTCATGCAATTAAGACACAGGAGGCATAACAGCAGCCTGGGAAAAAAAGCTACCTCAGGCAGGAGCAGCTACTATAAACAGAAAGAAAATTAAAATGAGCACCAGCTACCAGCCACTAGGCAACAGAGGATGTGTAGATAAACTGACATGAATAAATACAGATTAGTGCTGAGCAGCAAGAACACAGGAAGAAATGAGCCAGATCAAAAGTAGGATCTGTAAAGGTGTTGTGAAAAGGAGAATCGAAACCCAAGGAAAGACAAAACCAGGGGTAAGATTAACAAAATGGTACCAAAAAATCAAAAGTAGTAAAAAAAAGCTGAGTAGTATTTCACTGCTTAATTATCAAACTTCACCATTCTTCCTTCCCTTCCACTGCTTCCAACAGCCAATAAACAAAATGATGAACCAAAGAGTTCATAACCACTGCTCAGGTGGTTCTTTCCAACAGGCATGAAGAGAAGAAACTGCTAGCCATGTACAGACTGGCCTACATTGCTGACTGATGCTTTCTGTTAGATTCTGCATAGAACTTTCTGAAAAACTAGTTTGTTTTTTCTGTGATGGCACAGAAAGTTCTCACAAAGTTTTCTTGAGCAGAGTAACACAAAGGCCATAAAAATTCTTCACCTTTGTCTCTGAGGTTCTTACTTCCCTCTGGACTATGAAAAATTCCTTCATGGGGGAATTTTTTTGGGGGGTGGGGTGGGAAGGGAGGAGGTTTGCCATGTAGTGTGTTACACTATCTTCTTATCTACTGAAACAACAACCCAGTGTAATATGTGCAATTTAAATGCATGGTAAATATTATGTAGATGGAATCTTTCATTTCCACTTACTTATTATCTTTAAATCCTCCCATATTTCTAACTTGTTTGTTGGCCTGTGGGAAAAATAAATGGAAATATTAAACATTAAGAAGTGTCTTTTCATTGGAAAGTAATAAATAAGTTAACTGAAAGAGCAGTGCTCTAAGGCAAGCTCAGTTAGCTACTATAATTATTCAAATCAGACTCATGTCTACATTGATTTGTCTCATTCAAGAAAGCAGTATATAAACAATATATTACAAAGTCACAGAAAAGATATTTAAACTTTAATGTATATATGTAGTATTTAGTGATGAAAATTATAAACTTACATTATCAATTTTGAGTTACTACACTAAAGCAGTCAGAAAAAAACCCACTGATGGGACCAAGATGCCTCGATCCTCTGTATACTTAATGTAGATCTCAATTCAGTAGGGCTTCCTTTATCCATTTATGCCTAGCAAGGGCAGGATCAGAATTTCTATATACTATATATTTTCTTGCAAGATTTACCTGACGTGGTTTAAAAGTTCAAGTTTGATCATGACCATCTGTGAAAAAGAAGCCTTGCACTATCCACCCAAACACAAATCGATCTTTTTTGATGAGGTGTGTTTACTTTTTTTTGACCTGATCAATTCCTAACATTTCTGCAGTCAGAAGAGCAAGACTGTAGACTGCACAGATACATTTGAACAGCCTAAGGTACACTGCATATTTACAACTACTATCCAGAGATAATCTTAGCAATACAACATCAGTAGCAAAGAGCAAGCTAACCATCCAAAGAGTTTTATCAGCCACTCTTGCCTGTTAAGCACTGTCAGTAAAGAATGGCTACTGTGTATCTATCATGGTAACTTCTCAGGATCAGAATTAACACTGAAATATTTAGGACAGGTAGTTCAGATTAAAACAGACTTTACAGTAACCTAGTTTGTAAAAACATAATGCACTTCTCACCAGAAATCATTTCTCTTTGCAGGCACAACATGAGCACTTTGGCATCAGTTTGACTATTGTATCACTTATACAAACTATGAATTTTTAGGCTCACCACTATCAAATAAGGCAAATGAACTGATATAATAAACTATTAGGTCTATGATTCCAAAAAGAAGAGAGACAGATTAAAGAAAGGAGAGCTGGAAGAGATACAAGAATACATGGCACATACAAAAACAGTTGCAACTTCTCTTTTTGCAAGCTAAATCAACAGTTTTAAAAGCTCTTCTAAAGCAAAACAAAGGAAAGACTGTTAAAAAACCACAGTAATATTTCTATAGATAAAACATCTAACAGGACTCAAAACAACACTTCTTGCTTATGAGTGGTAAATTTTCCATGCCAGCTGAAGAGAGAAAGAGAAGCCAATACATCAATATCAGCCAACTGTGTTTGTTATGTCAGAACATTTTCTAGAGCTCAGGCTTACAAAGTTTTCCTCACAACATAAGGCAACAGCCAGGTAACAGTTTAAGTCTGCAAGTATTAAACCTAACAGTAGAAATGGATTTTTCAGTCTTCATCCGCTGCAATTTACCAAGACTCAACTGCTACTCAAAACTCAACTTTTATTTCACGTTTATTTGGAAAACCATTACCTGCTATGGAAGCAAAAAGCAATGCAAACAAAAAACCCCAGAGATTTGCAATAAGGTTAAGTACTGAATAGGTGGGAGATACACAACATTTGCATAGCTGCACTTTACCTCATCTCATTCAATCACAATGCTTTGAAAAGAGGACAGACAGAGCAAGAACATCTGTGGTCCTCTATTCCACTCCCTCTTTTAAAGTTTCTCTGGAAAACTGAGGACTTCAGCCTGCTTACAGCCCCACCTACCACTAGCCACCCCAAATTACCAAAACAATGTAAATGGTTTTAAATTTAAGAAAGTGAATGGATTTTAAGTCAGTTTACCTAAGCCATAACATGATCTGTAACATGTGATAACATAGGTCTCTAACATGTTAAGTTATAATAACATGTTATGCAAGAAAAAGAATACATCTCTTCAGGGACATCAAAGAAAGGCAAATCTCCACATCTGCTTTTTTTGTATATATTCAACAATAGGGCTCAAAGGTCCAGCCCCATTACATTCATCTTCTCAAATGGAAATGGAAATAAGAAATATCTATACCTCCATATGTAGCACAAGAATGCAGAGTTTCTTCAAAAGACTCACTTCAAAGTGGCATGAGCCTTGAGGCTCATGAGCTATGCCTTCCCAGACTATTCTCTACACTGTCAGTTCAAAATTTCAATCACCTAGCTAAAACTTTCTCAGCATAAGTTAACAAGCAAGCATGAAGACATAAACTCCACTGTAAGATACACTCTAAATGGACATCAATGCTTACAGGATATTGCATGTAACCAGCATTTAAATAAAAATGTTTTCAGAAATGCATAACAATAATATCAAAAAGTCTCATCTCCATTTTCACTGTGACTGCTGAAATTCAGAAGTGTGTTATCATACCCATAAACTATTTCATATAGTCAAACAAATTAAAGACACCAGATATATTTTGATAGAAGAATGCATGCTGCAGAAAACAACCAAGGCATTATATGTCTTGACCATTAAAAAAGGATTACAGGCTTTTGTGGACTATTTTGCTGTACACTCCAGAAGATAAATCTGGTGATCCACAAGATCTCGTGTTCATTCAGGTTAATTTTTCATTGAATAAAACTCTTACTATGACAAATATATTAAATATCCCACTAAAATTAACTTTTCCTAATTTCTTCTTGTTTGGGGTAAATAATAATTACAGCTACAAATTCTCAGATAATCTATTACATAAACATTTTTCAGGCTGTAATTCCCACTTTAAAAATCATATTCTATTGCCTTGTTATGGGAGTTGTTTTACTGAGAAGACAATGACTGGATAGGTAACCTGTTACATGCCAGAGAGCTGAAGTTATAGCTATATAAATAAGCTAGTGGGAGGTAAACTAGAAAGGCTTTCTAGACTGAGTCAGAAACCCTGTGTTAACTGCCCACACAACACTTTTACTCAGTGCCAAGTGCCAATCAATCAGCTCACTCTGCTTTTCCTATATGCACTTTATGTATTTAAAAATATCCTCTTTGTTCTGGCAGTTATAAGGAAACCAAAGGTGTTTTCTGACAGGGAAGCATTTCTCTTAATGTATGACATGGCCCTATTTGTTCTACTTCAAAAAAAAACCCAAATCCAAACACAACCTCTCATAGCTTACATCCATTTGCAATCTCATTAGACACTTTCCACTACTATTTGTTTCTGACCTTCATAAAATTACATAAACATTTTCACAAATGCAGCATGAACAATTCAGTTCAGATACTCTGTCCTTTTTAAGAGAGGACCAGATCCTCTAAGTACTTTTATTTGCCTATCTTAAAGACTTCAACAAAAACTATGACTGTCACTGCAGCATCTTAAAGGAACTATTATTCCTTGTAATGTTTGGAAAATGCCAGCCATACCTATCAAAATACATCTAAATGACACAAAATATTTACATAGTGACTTCAAAAGACTCAATGAGACACAGAACCAAAATTCTGCATGCTTTCAACATTATTAATATATAATTTTAAAAACCCACCTTATCTTGTAATTAAAACAAGTAATCTTTAACACAGTTAACAAAACAGTCTTACCTATTTTTAAGAAGAGATGTGAGACTCTCAGAATTTAATTGATGCATTAAGGCATCTCTTAATGTTGGAAGCATTGACAGCACTGTTATTAAAAAAAATAAAAATCTGTCAAAAATCAAACAAATTCATCAGAAACCTGTCTATCCCCAGCTCTCACTCAATAGCTGCTACACAATGTAAATCCAACTGCTCAACAGGCAAACAAAATAGGAAACCCTGGGAGTACTCAGAAGTGCAATTACCTGCATGTGTCTTGAGTTTGGGCACAGTGTTGCCCTTACATGGCTACAGGTCATTGTGGCTCCAGCTGCAGATGTGTACCCACATCCTGCATATCTGCATATAGTTACCTTCAACTGTCCAGAAGAAAATCTAGTGAAAATCTACAGTTGTATTTTTCCAAATAAGAAGAAAAAGATTTGAGGTTTGGTTTGTTTGTTTTTTTTCCCTAGCAAGAGAACTAGAGAAAGTTATGTTAAAAAAACAAACAAAAAAGCTGGTGTGAAAAAATCCTTTACTTTCAGAATGTTCAATGTCCAATCTGCTGCTGTGTGACTGGAACAGGAAATGGAAAACAAGCATGCACAGAACATAATAAATACTAAGAACATAATATGAAAAATCATGACAAGAATGCATGCAGCCAGACAGAGGGTACATTGTACAATGAAGGGCAAAGAAAAACTTAGACCTTGCAGTAAAATCAATCCCAGCATTACAAAATGGAAAAAATGAAAATTAAATACCAGGGTATTTCATGTCAGAATAACACTGTGCACAGAAAACATGTGCAGCCATCCAAGAAGCCTTTACAAATTTCAACAGGAGAAGAAAATGCTGTCCCATTTGTTTCATAGAAATAGGTTTTGAGTGATCTATATTTACAAGAATGACAAAGACTTTGTTAAACTCCACTCTACCATCTCCTCTCCAAAAGTCCAAAGACCAGCGCTCTAATATAAACACTTTCACTTTTTGCTTCCCAGCTAGTCAGGTACCTTTTAATTTTCCAACTGTAGTGATCTAATGGACTGACGTGCTTCTTATTGGCAAAGAGAAATTACCCCCCAAGCTCTCTATGTAGCTTACTAACAACATGCTATAACATAATCCTGCTGCAAATTCAGTATTGTTTGAATCTGGGTGCTGTTTCACACCTCAATACCACACAGGTTGAGGATGATACAAAAAGAATCCGAAAGTGACAAAACACTGTAACCTGCCTGTACACTCCTATACATTTTAGATGGATATATTCAAACCAAGGCTTAAGATGCCCCCTAAAAATCCCTTCAGTCTTCTGTTCTTCAGATTCTGTTTTTATTATGCAAAATAACTTTATGTACTAGTATTTAATTTAGATTTTGGATTCACCTACATTCCTTACTCTTCTTCCATCCTGTCAATACATAGTATAAATCCTCAAACAATTCCACCTATCAAGACCAGCAGTTACTTCCTTATCTTACCTGTCATATTGCACGTCCTCTGATTACTTTCAAAATGATACTGCCTTCGTGCTTGGGCGATGTATTCAGCTGCCTCTTGTTCTTGGATTTCTCTGATTTTCTTCTGCCCATATTTTCCCAGTAAATAGACTCCTAGGGAGAGATTGTCATAATACAAGCTGCTTTAAAAATGGGAGGAAGGCCTCTTACTTCTATTTTAAACCATAAGGGTGCACAGTGGGGTTTTTTGAATATCCAAGTCTTAAGTATGCTGATTGACAAAGTAATACTTAGAAACAGTGTTTTCAAAATCAGTTTAAATGTCAAGGGTAATGACTTGAATCAGTACAAGAAACTTTCCTGAGAAGAGATATCTTCTTGCCTTCCAAAGTTGGTACTTCTGGTACTACTGCTATGTTAACAAATAATACTGAAGAGATTGAAGCAAACATCAGGAAGAGAAAAAATGTAGGGTAACAAAGAACAGGAAAAAGAAACTGAAATGCACAAGTCTCAAAAGGGATGAAACTTTTTTTTTTAAAGATATCTTTCTAAAGTTAGAGATAAAACTCAAATCTTAGAAATCACATCTGAGAAAAGTGTTACAGACCAACAGTTCCTTTGCTCCTGAAACTTGTTGACAGGAAGGACCTTAGCTTCAGGGGAGCTTGACTGTGGCCCTATTTCCTACCATGCCTGGTTCCTACTCTCTAGCCCCACTTTCCTCCTACCCTTGCAGATTTGATCATCTCTCATCACCCTCACCACGAGACTCCATTTCCACAAAGATCCACCAAAATTTTTTGCTCTACATTTACTCCTCTCCCAACACATATGCCTTTGAAGTTTCCCCCAACTGCTTTTCCCACACCATCAGAGGTTCAGAGATCTCTCCAGGCTGCCCACAGGCATCTCATCTTCCCTCATCTCTCTCTCCCTTTCAAAGCCGTTCCTAAAGACACCACTACGTCTTCATAGCACCTTTGCCCACTGCAAGCTCCTTTGCATGTATTCCTCCTCCTTCTCCACCCAGGGCTTCTCATAACATCTGTGTATCAAGTTCATTTGCTGCCTCCTGTATGCACAAGTAGCAGTAGTTACCTATTTAGGTGTGTAATGAGCTGTTCTCATGTTCTCTAATGAAAGATATGGGGGGAGAGAGAGATAAGGGAGGAACAAACCAAAACAGAAAAGACTGGGGAGCAATTCCTTAAGTAACTTCTACAGACTGTCAGCTCTGATGCTGTCAAGTCAATAATGGTACATAGAAGAAAACTGAATATCAAATGAAGTCTATTTTTTTCTACCAAGCACTTACAAAAGTTGTAAACATGGAGCTACAAAGTTTTCTTCAAAGTTTGTTTCCACATTTCTAAGCTAATAACTGAATGAATGAGGCATGTAACAGTTGCTGAATGCTGAAAGTTTTAAAACTGTTTTTATAAGTCCAATTCACAAAACCTAAAAAACCAAACTCCCTGAGATTTTGAATTCAGCTACATTCAAGTCATTAAAATCTTTCAACACATTCTTTAAAACTATCATCAGTATTTCAAACAGCTTGTCAACTTTATGCCCAGTATTTATGGTTGCATTTATTTACTGGTATTATGTTTCATAATAGGCAACTACAAGCCAGATCAGTTTGGAACAGTTATAGTCACTTCCATTTATTTCCCAAAAGCCTCACAACATAAAAATGGAGAAGACACTCTCTCTTGCTTTAGCCTTTAGGCAGACAAGCCATTTGCCATTTAGAATCATAGAATGCTTTGGTTTGGAAGGGACTTTTAAAAGTCATCTAGTCCAACCTCCCTACATCTGTCTTAGACGAGGCTGCTCAAAGCCCCAACCAACCTGACCTTGAATAGCTCCAGGGATGGGGCATCACCATCTCTCTGCGCAACCTGCTCCAGTGTTTCACCACCCTCACTATAAAAAATATCTTCCTTATATCTAGTCTAATTCTACCTTCCTTTAAGAACAAATCCATTACCCCTTGTTCTGTTACAAAAGGCCCTTCTTGTCCTCCTTGTGCTGAGGACTCCAATGCTGGCTGCAGTAAACCAGATAAGGTCTCACCAGAGCAGAGGGAGAGAATCCCCTCCCTCAACCTGCTGGCCATGCTTCATTTGATGCAGTCCAGGATGCAACTGGCCTTCTGGGGTGTGAGTGCACATTGTTGGCTCCACTGGATTCATTCATTCCTTTAGATGCAAATTTTAAATATTACTGTTCCATGTATATGCAATTCTACCACTGTAAATGGTTCATCAAAATGAGGCTTCATAAATAATAACTTTTCTCTAAAATTTTTTTAAAATGAAATCCTGCCAAGAACATGTATTTAGATCACAACTGTCAAAGTATTGGTTTTTTGGGGTTTGGTTGTTTTTTTTTTCAGCTAACATACTGGAACAGCAATAGTTTTTTTAGTATTAGCAAACAATTTCTGAACACAAGATTTTTCCAATCATTTTATCCCACCACATTTTTCACATTACATTCACACAATCTTCTGTCCAAATTACTACCTTTGTTTATTTTTTCCCCTCAAAATAAATTCCTTTAACTCCAGGTTTTGAGGCAGAAAAGTAATAAGTATTAAAAAAGACTCTTCCTGAAGGTACACAGGAAGACACACAAACAAAGAATCATGCGCATGCCTTTGAGTGATATGCTTCAGCATATCGTATAATTAAGACTGAGACAGCTAATTGCTTAATACTCAATTGCTAAAGCTGTGTGATTATCCTGTACTAAGAACTGCTGTGCTCATGGGTATCCAAAGTTGCATTAGCAGTCATCCAGGTTTAACAAGGAGCTTCCACAAAAAACAACCACTTCCCTCTAAAATGATGCAACACAAACTACTATTAATCTTATTTCTCCCCCTCTCCCCTGAACTAAGCCATAACTTTGACCTATGACTAACAGATGCTATTTACTACGGTATTATCCTATTATCTTTGGGAGTGCAATGCACTAGAAGTTAACTAAGGTAAAAGTTACACCATCCACCCAGCTTAAGCAAAAGCAAGGAAAAACAAAAGTGTTTGAATGTCAGCAGCAGACTGTCTCTGTTACTAACTGCATGCCCTGTAAGTGCCTTTAAGTTGCCTGGAGGGGACAATACCTCACTTTGGAAATTCGAGCCTCGTTTGTGACAATGAACTTCTGCCCACTAGTCACCTGTGCCTGAATGCAGGCAGCATCAGAGCATCTGCAATTCTCCATCTTATGGGACATGTCAAGGATCTGCCAGCCTTGGTGTTGGTCTGCATGTGTGTTCACATTTTACTTTAGAGCAACTGTATGCATCTCTAAGTAAGGGTGACACAGCACTGGAACAGGCTGCCCAGGAGAGCTGTGGAGTCTCCTTCTCTGAAGACATTCAGGAGCCGCCTGGACACATTGCTGTGTGACCTGGTCTAGGTGATCCTGCTCTGGCAGGGGGGTTGGACTAGATGATCTTTCTAGGTCCCTTCCAACCCCTGACATACTGTGATATTGAGATCTGTATTGATACATGTAGCATTAATTCAGGAGACCCCAAAATAAGACACACTTCTTAGAAGTGTGAATGGATCACGCGAAAACATCATCCCTTGGAGTTGGGAGTATGACCAGAGACAGCCACATCCCAAGAAATGCTACAGTGTCAATTCAGCTAAGCTACCTGTAGAAACAAAACTGACATTTTGAAGGTCTCTGTTATTATAAATAACCAGGAATTAAGAAAATTCGGCAATAATGAGACTGCCCAAGAGACAATGTCTACCTTAACTTTCTTCTGCCCTCATTAAAATGTGAACTATGCAAAAACTATAGTCTCAACACTTCTGATTCAGAGGGTTCAGAAATAAATGAGTAGTACAAACTAGGACTATAGCACCTGACACCAGACCCTTCAGGCAAAGGAACCTCAATTAAGATCTTGAACGCCAATTCATGTTGCTTTAAAATTATCTACAAAGTAAACTGTGTTTATATTTGTATTGGCTGGCTGCACTGGTTTTGGCTGGGATAGAGTTAATTTTCTTCATTATAGCCAATATGAAGCTAAGTTTTGGATCTGTGCTGAAAACTGTTGATAATTCAGAAATGTACAAGCAAGCTCTACACCAACTGACATGTAATTGTCTCATTACGGTTGAAAACCATATTTAAAGAAGGCACTAAAACCTTTTTCTCTTGGCGCCACTTAGTACAACCAAAACCTATTTAACGCCCCTGCACTCACTCACAAACCAAGACAACTTTCTTTGCTAAGCAAGCTTCTGAACTGAAATGGTCCTTCTGCAAGCCAAAGGTTGCAGCAGATTAAACTGAACAATAATTCATTCACCACTGAAATCAGAACCATACATTGCAGACACACCCTGAACTTGCTCTTCTACTACAGAAAGAGACTTGCAACAGTGAATCATTTTGTAATACACACTGAAATCTGCCTTGAACACTGACCACTGAGATAGAAATCTCTTTAAGGTAAATCTACTTATCCAATAAGAACAAGCAAACTTAACACACCCTTGCAGCTCCATCAGGCAAGTTCTCCCTCTACTTTGAATATTTCTAGTTACTTTGATCCCATAGCACTAGATTTTACTTGCTTGAAGAGACTTAAGTCTTTTAAGCATGCAATTTATATTGCTTAAAGTACAGGCTTCTGAAGAAAGAATTTGTACAGAGTCTTTGCTAAGTTGAGATCTTCTTGATGCAGCTCTATGGTTAAGGGAAAACTACCTATTTCAGTTGCTTCTCCCTCAGTTTGACCTTTTATTTTTTGAGTTTTGTATCTTCATAAGCAGAAAAATCTGTGGCAACGCTGGGATGAACAGAAATTATAGTAAAAATGACAGCCACTGATAACTCACAAGAAATTTATCTCAGTAAAGAGGAGTCTACCAACCACTTAAAATTTTTGTCCAAAAATTCCTCAGCAACACAACACTGACACATTGTACCCATAATAATGTAGAGACTCTTCTGTACTAACAGATCATTAAATATTCACATTAATCTCTGACCATGTGCCAGTTAAATATTTAAAATCACTAAATCCTGTGTTCTCCCATTTTCCTTGTTACACCCTCCTTCCAGAAAATGCACCTACAGCTCTTTAAAAAAACCCAGAGAGATGTAGATTCCACTCACTGATACTAAATCAGCAGATTGGATGCTTTTCTCAAATCATTCAGCCACTTCCAAATATTCTATATTTGAGCACAAGCAGCAATGTAAACTTGCATTCTACCTTTCAACATTAGCGAGTATTTTTTGGAAGAGAGTCCATTTTGGATATCAGAGTTCTGATTCATTGGTGGTGGCATTACCACAGCTCCTGGAGTTATTTTAAGGTCTGATCCATAACTAATATGTAGGTGGTCAATCAGGACAACCTAGTCTAGTGTGTCGTGTCCTGCTCATGGCAGGGGGGTTGGAAACAGATGATCTCTAAGGTCCCTTCCAACCTGGGCCATTCTATGATCTATGGTCAAAGCACTCATGATTCAACTGCTGAACAACTGTAATGCAACACTCCACAGTAAAACCCTCCTTTTCCAAGGTTGCCTTAAAATACCACGGTGCAAATTGTAGCCGGTGGCAGCTAATGATGTTCTTCCTGCCTGCAGATGAGGCTTGTCTCAAATTTGTGTTTGTCTCAAATACAAAAAAACAATTCTTTACACAGTCCTCAAATACAACACAGCCTGAAGAAACAGGTACCTGATCCATGCTTCAGGCAACAACAGCATAGTCCAGTATTTTCAGTCAGAAATTGAAACGCTTGTTAGAAAAAGAGCATCTTGGGTATATTTGGATTAGTCATACTTTAAATGACTTTATTTCAGTCCCCAATTTTTTTTTAAGCATACTTCATCCAGTCAGTAGTTTCAGTGAAAGTGACACTGAACTGTACATAAACAGCACCAATCATGAGGAAAAAGCTGCAAATTCAAGCTAGCAAAGGGCTGTTTATACATGATTAATTTAGGATTTCAGGCTATGAGGACTACCAAGAGCCACAAGCTCCCCAATATCTGCTTTCCCACTTGCACATTGCTCCATGTTTACTAGCTGAAACTGGGACAATTGCTGTTTTTAATATTTCCATTTGTCCTCCTACCACTCTCACAAAGACGGCTGGAAGAGGAGGGGGAACAGCCTGGTATATTACAGTAGATCTTGTTTACTTAACATGGTAGGCTGTAAGTGTGGTGGCTCAGAAACTGGTAAATATTACATTATGCTATATTTGCAGAGTCAGAAAACTTGCAGGTGAGGTTGACCTGAAGAAGCGGTCTGACAAGTACCTCAGTAACCATTATCTAACCTATTATCATGTATTAATTGGCACTCTTTGGAAAAATGCAGAAGGAATTCACGCTGAAAGGATGCAGAGGACACTACAGCCAAGGCAAGTGAAAAGTGTATAGAATTCACCTTCACAAGAGACCTCACCTGAATATGAGACAAGATGTACTGCCCTGTAGCCTTGTGAATACTTAACTGTTCGGGCAAGTTCCAGTGGGTATAAACAAATAAGAACTTCTCTTAGTAACTTTGTAATATTTAATTCCATGTCATTTGCATAAGATCTAAGCAGATCTGATGACTGAGCATGTAAATATGGCTGTACCCTTTCATGAATATCTGATCTCCAATTGCAGAGATACACATTTTATTACTAAACAGAGAGATAGATCCAAGGTGTTCTTGTAAATCCAATTCCAACTGAAAAATAACCCTATAGTAACTTCAAGGAAAGGAGGAGCTAACTAGACCATAACTGCCTTACAGGAGAAAGAACAGCTTGAATAATTAATAGAAATCCTCCTCTCCAGCAAAGTTTTGTGCCTGCCGTTGATTTATATTTCACAATTTGTCTCAATACACAAGTCATTTTTAAAAGTACAGGCTTCCAGCCTCAGTCCTAAAAATAACAAAACAAACGTCTCCCACGCTGTGCACAGTCGGATGTTGTTCCCAACAAAAACACCCGTCGTAAGAACACCCTAACAGCCTGAATCCCTGTCTTAGGGACGACGCGTAGACGTTCCTTCCTGCCTATGAGAAAAATCCCCCTGCCACCTCAGATCCTCTAAAGGCGGTCGGTAGGAGGTTCTTGGTGCCACCAGCAAGGCGAAGGACTGCCCCGGGGAGCTCCTTGCGCGGCACCACCAGCAGCGGTGTAGGAAGGAGGACAGCCGGGCCAGCCACGCCGGCAGCCGGCACCATGCTCGACTACGAGCAGAGGAGCTTTCCTGCCAACAGGGAACCCGCCTGGTCACCGGGGACGCGTCGGGCACTGCGGCCGAGTACCGCCTCTGAGAGGTCCTCCCCGGCGGGAACCGGGAGCACTTCAGCGACAGCGGGGGAGGCCCCACGGCCGGCTCCGCACCGAGCCCTGTTACCACCCCCCCACCACCACCCCAAGGCCGGCTCCGTGCCGAGCCCTATTACCGCTCTAAGGCCCAGCTGCTGGGCACTGACCGCCAAGAAAGGTGCCGAGAACGAGGCATTTCTTCTTGTGCCGCTTGAGGAAACTCCAGAGTGACCGGAGCATCCTGCGCTCCCGGCTCAGCCCAGCCGCCCCTTGCCTCCCCGCGTCGGCGGAAGGGGCGGTGGCAGCGGCCCCACCCGCGGTGCCTCGCTGTCCGGCTCCCCGGAAACACCGCTCGCGCTCCACCGGTGCCGATCATGGCGGCGGAGGAGGAAGCGGTAGCTATAGCCAGGATGGACCAGGCCCTCGATGTGGTCAGTGCGGGTTCAGTGTGTTCGGGGAGATACTCTAGCCTCCTGCCATCCTCCTTCGCTGTGAGGGCGCGGGCAGCCGGGATCTGCTTTTCCACTGGGAGGAAGTCTTGGAGGAGGCCTGATGGGAGCGGGAAGCTTCGGGGCGGGCAGGCCGGGGCTTCCTTCGTGGCAGCGCCAAGGGGGCGGGAGAACGGGGGTTCGTAAAGGCCTGGAATGTGCTGCCTGCCAGTAATGTCTTGCACCTCGTGTTTGTCCGTTTGTGCTTGTCTGTCTTGTAGGCCAAAGAAGCCCTGGAGAACGGGGAGGTTCCTGTCGGTTGTCTTCTGGTGTATGATGGCGAGGTCATAGGGAGTGGTCGGAACGAGGTCAACGAGACGAAGGACGTGAGTTGGGGTTAGGGATTGGCCCTGGGAGCATCCAGCAAGGACACCTTTGCTGCCTGTCCTGCGCCTGGCTGTGGCGGCAGCGGAGCGCCGTTCGGCTCTTTCACCCCCTGGCTATCACCAAAGAGGTCTAGGGGGGAGGGTTACGGACAAATTTCGGAAGGTGTCATCTCAGCGCCCAGCGGCGGTGAGAAAGCAAAGGGGTGCCAGGAGTAACGGGATAGAAAACAAAGTAGGGAAGATCTAAAAGTCATGGTGTAAACTGGAGATTGCGGTTCCTGGAAGGTGTGTAGGTTTCAGAAGTGCTTTCTGGAGTCTTTTAAAGTCATCTGCGAGTTAAGAGTTAGAAAAGTGACCTGTGCAGCCTTTCTGTTGATCTTTCCACAGACCTCTAGCAACAGTTTATGTTGTTAGAAAAATAGCATTTTATGTCAGAATGTTATCTAACAAGTAATGAACAATTAACTGAAGATCCAGCTCTGTTGCTTTTCTAGAAAAAATCCATACAAACAAAGGAATAAATAATAGTCTCATTTTGGAAGAGATGAGGGAAGATAGGGAGTTAGGAAATAGTTTGTGTGGATTTACAGGATATGTAGGGTAACAAAATCTCAACATTTGGTTTACAAAAATTCTTCCTTTGACTAAATTTTCTTTTCAGAAAGTATTACTTGTAAATTTTAGACCTGATGCTTGCAATTTTAGCCATCAGATTAGATCTTATATGTGCTGAGAGACCCATTAAAACCAACAGGGATTTTGTACAATTGGAGATTTTGTATAAATGAATCTGCAGGATCTGGCTTCATTTTATATTAGATGTCTCAAATCTGAAAATATAAAAGGTGAAAAATAGTCTTTTAAGCTCAAAAATGTTATGGTAATTATGAATTATTAAACCACTTTGTGCTACAGGACAATCCATAACATATTAAGAGAGTTCTGATACAACTCAAGAAAGCCAAATGATGGAGAAGCTCGGTGTCTCCATTTAAATCAGTGTAAACACTTTGGGAAGCAGATACTTCTTTGGAAAATTATGCCAGAGATGTTAGTGCTGTGTAAAAAAATCACATGTTAACAGACAAGCAGAACATAACTGATAAAATCAGAATCACCTTAAAAATTTGGGAAGCTTTCAGACTTTTTTGGTGTTAACATCAGGGTTGTCTGAAAGTATATACTTAAATCCAAGTAGCCTGATTAAAAAAAAAAAAGGCTGCATTTTAGAAACAGTAAACAATATCTCTGAAAGCCAAACCTTTTTTCAATTTCTGTTGAGCTGAGGTTTCATTTTTTTATGGCTTAACTTTCATAAATGCTTATAGTGATTGGAAATGCTGGGGACTGAATGCCTCTACATTTTGTATCAGATACTGAATTGCTTCATATAGTCTAAAAGAAAATGTAAGCTTCAAAGAGGCAGTTGCTGGGAAATGTGAATGCAGGGAATTGTTTTCCATTTTTTCCTAATGCTTTCTGTCATTATTTATGAACATTCTGAGGAGGGAACCTCTTGAATGATTGAGGCAGTTCCAGCAGATATTGAGCATTAGTCAAGGTTCATTTTAAAACTATTTTCTTGTCCCACCTCATTTTGGAAGACTTCTCCAGAACATCATTCCTCAGATGGCTAGAAAACATCTGATTTACAGCTTTAAACTTTTCGTGGTCTCTTTATAGGTCCATATTCTTGTGCCAGCATCATCCATTATTTTACACAGCTTGGATGTATTTAAAGTCATATTCTCCTGTGGCTTGTGTTTTTTCCCATTTTCCCTAAGCCAACTGTTTAATATCCTCTCAGAAGATGCGCTTTCTTTCTGTGTTCATTCTGATAATTCTTGTATACATCCATTTCAACTTTTGATTCATCTTTATTGAATTCACTAAACCAGAACTGTATACATTATTCCAGATCAACTTTTCTCTTGTGCTTTTATAACAACAATACTTCCTGTTCTCCAGGGAGGTAAGTCCACTCATGTTCTGGAGCTTCCTGAAGTCTCTTTTTCTGTTTTGATTACTTTTTTTCCCCTCCCATCTGTAAGGGCATCCACCTCTTGAGTGCCACTCTGACCGTGTCTCTTCTGATGTCTTTCATCACATCATTAGCTGTTTTTTTGAGACCTCATCTGGAATACTGTGTCCAGCTCTGGAGCCCTCAACACAGAAAGGACATGGACCTGATGGAGCAGGTCCAGAGCAGGGCCACGAGAATGATCAGGGGGCTGGAACACCTCTCCTATGAAGACAGGCTGAGGGAGCTGGGATTGTTCAGCCTGGAGAAGAGAAGACTTCGCGGGGACCTAATAGTGACCTTCCAGCACCTAAGGGGAACTTCCAAGAAGGCTGCAGAGGGCCTGTTTGCAAAGGCCTGTAGTGAAAGGACATGGGGCAGTGGTTTTAAACTGGAGAAGAGTAGATTTAAACTGGATATTAGGAAAAAGTTCCTCACCAAGAGGGTGGTGGAATACTGGAACAGGTTTCCCAGGAAGGTGATTGAGGTCCCATCCCTGAAGGCATTCAAGGTGAGGCTTGACAGGGCTTTGAGCAACCTGATCTAGATGGGGATGTCCCTGCCCACTGCAGGGGGGTTGGACTAGATGACCTCCTGGGGTCCCTGCCAACCCAAACCATTCTATGATTCTGTAGGTGTTTCTTCCATTAATACCAATGTCACAACTGAAAACATTTAAGCAAAATGATCTTTGAGCATCTTTGCTAATCAGTTCCCTCTGGACAAATATTTCACCTTCCAGTGCAAATTCTCTTCTTTCCTTGCTCACTATGCAGTGCTATGCTGTTTTCCCCAGACTGACAATAATTTCACATGTTCTGCTATGCCAGAGATTGGTGTTTTTCTTGCTTAGAAACAAAACATTTGTTGAAGAAAGTTACTAGGTTAATTTAGTGTCAACTGTCTTATGTAAGTCCACTTTTTATTTTGATTCATTTTCCTCTTACAGACTAGTCCTTATAATACTACCTTTAAAATTTGTTTTGTTGAGACTTTCCTGGATCTGTAGATGTCAGGATTGTATATCCTTCATGTTTTTCATTACAGTGACCCTGCTTGCTCTGACACGTTTTAGTTATGTGGTAGTCTCTCTTGATGCATTAAAAGCATTGCTGTGAGATTGGCAGCCTCATACATGAGTTTTTTAGTCTTTCTCTCATGGATATGATCTATTAACTTGGTGTTTTTCCCCTCATCCCTCTTCCATGCCCTAGGCAATTTCATAATTATAAAGTCCTAATTCTGTGTCCTATAGGCTGTAATTTGTGCTTTAACACTCTTATTCTGCCTTTTAACCATGTTCTCTTTGTCATTTTTATTTGGGGGAAAGTAGTACTATAATTATATTTGAGCCTTTTCTCAAGGTCACTGTAGTAGTTCTGACTCCTTTTTCACATGTTTTGTCTCAGGGTATTTTTGCCTTTATGTAATTTGTTTTGCAAGATTGGTGTTAGGCAATTCTTTCTTTAGCCTTTGGTTTCTGACCTCCAAAATGTAGCTTTAGAATGTATTAGCTTTTTTTTACTCCCTGAAAACTTTCTTCCCACTGTTAAAAAATGATCATTTATCCAGTTATATCTGCAGTCCTTCCCTGCAATTCTGCCCTTGCTTGGGAATCAACTTCCCACTAGGCTTTGTGTCAAATAAATGCCATCTTCTCCTTAAGTAGGTTCCTGCATTCTCTGATGTCACTGAGTAGAGTTAGGAGCAGGTAGTATCTTATTTATTCCCAGCAACTGCTCCTAAACTGCTCATTTTGGCAAAAACATTTAGTTGCTGAAAGCTTTCCAATTTTTTTTAGTCTGTCTCCTGTCATCCTGCATACTGTTTCTGCCCTGCATGTCTGTAGTAGAACACATTAATGTCAGAGATACTGCTGCTCACTCTGTGGAAGTTATTTGCAAAATTATTGATCATCATCAAAGTCTTCTGGAACAAGTTGCTGTTGGAAGAAGGCGGTTTATATAGAGTTCTGTGTGTTTTACTTTTTTAGGAGCGTGGCTGTGTCATCAGCATTTCAAAATAGTTAGGCATGTCATTACTTGTACTTATTGGGCAATAGTGCAACAAATGTCTGTGTAAGATGTTGGTTTTCATCAGCCTAGCGAGGCACCCACAAGCTTGTGTCAGTACTGTGTTCCCTCTGGCAGCTCCCACACTTGCTTGTTCACAGTCTTGCCTCAGACCAACCAGAAAATTTTCCTTCTTATAATATGTGACCCTTCCCAACTAGAACCCTTTTTTTTTTTTATGCAGTATTCACTTCCCACTAAAATGCTTTCTATCTTGGGTCCTTTGATGATACATGAAGACTTTAACCTCTTATCTCCTGCTGGGTCATTGTAGAATGTGGTTTTTTTGCCCAGATCATCTTGCAAGTAGAGTACATGATAATTGAAAATTAAGTACTCTTAGCACTCTTAAGTTACTAATGAAGCCACAAGATAATATGGAACTGTCAGCTTTGGTCCCCTTTACTCTCACTTGTTAATTCTGGTCCAAAATTTAGAAGGTAAGGTTTTCAAGGCAGTTATGATCTATATCTTTCTTTGTCTATAAAACATTTGCCACAGTTAGTGGTACTATTTTAAGGCTTTGTCAAGGCTTTTCCCCTCTGGCATCAGCTTCAAATAATTTCTTCTTGGAACACCACTTGCCATGGATGCATTCCTGTGTGACCTCATCTAGGTGATACTGCTCTGGCAGGGGCATTGCTCTTTCTAGGTCCCTTCCAACCCCTAACATTCTATGATTCATTTTCAAACAATTCTTTTTTTCCCCTTACTGTTCTATCTGCATTTGTTTTCTTGGCTTTAAAATAATGTATAATGTTGGGCAAGTTAAAAAACAGTAGGAGTTTATAGAAGCTTATGAACTGAGTCAGTGACTCAAAATGAAAATCATCTTTTTTATATGTTATTTTACATCAGCCAAACCCAATACACATGGCAAGAAAATAAAAAAGACTGATGTAGCCATAGCTCAATACAAAATAAAATTAGGTCAGTTTTCCCCCCCACATATCTTCTTTAAGAGGGACCTTTAGCAGATGGTTAAGAAGGAGTTCAAGAAACAAGAAGTGACTAATGTAAAACCTTCCCCCTTGCATATCCTTTCCACCTGTGAAAGTGAATAGCTTTAGTGACTTCCAGAGCCCAAGACTGTATCTGGATCATTGTTTCTGATAGCTGTCTGTGCACATATCCTCCTTGAATTTGTCTAAACCTTTTTTGAACTCATTTATGGTTTTGGCTTCCATAGCATCCTGTGGCAATGAGTTCCACAATTTAATTACGTGCTTTGTGAAAGAGTACTTCCTTTTGTTTGTTTTAAATCTGCTGCTTGATAATTTCATTGGGTGCCCACTTGTTAGGAGAAATAATAAATCAAAATTTACTGTTTTCTTTTCTGCATTTTTGTTGGTTTTTTTCCTTGATTTTTATAAACCTCTACCATAGTAATCTTTTCTTGTAGAACCAATATATTACTGTCAGGAACAGTCTGAAAATCACTTGGGGT